>OU896713.1:44480274-45080274 GCA_918026855.4 Phaedon cochleariae | reverse complement strand
CGTAGTCTATCCCCTCTCTCTCGACGCTGACGTCACACTAGTAGGTTGAGATTTCACATCAGTCCGTACTGATGCGTTCGTAATTGATAGGCTATAGCTCATTTACTATAGATTTTAGAAGCACACTCAATCGAGACGAAATGATCCCCAACAAATTCCTCAACTTTTGGTGAAAAAATGAATCCAATAGGATGAATCAATACCGAGTTATGGCGTTGTAACGAAATTCCATTTTATTGAAAATCAGGACGTTGTACTACAGAATACTATTTTTTGCAAATTTGGAATTGGAATAAGATGAAACTAACTCGATATATCAAACTACGATAATGAATCAATTGAATAGTGAAAAAATTGTAGAGTTACCTACAATGAGTCCGAAAGGAATTAAATATAAAGAGCGAGTTAAAAATGGGCCGTTATACCTACCTACTCAAATTTCGCTGTATTACAATTTCCCGGTAATTCCTTGGACTGGTAAAGGGCGATATACTTCTTATTACTCATTTTATTTCTAAATGGCGTATGGTTCAGACCAACTAATATTGGTGCCTGAAAAATTCGAAACAATATTTCTACAATGTAAGTCACAACATAAAGTTTTGGAGAATTTAGCAGAAATTGAAATCAATTCCCTTCTCGATTATTCCGAGAATCAATGTTGCAGTTGTGGGTCTTTTGATTTAATCAGCAGAACATTCTCTGAAACCATTTCAAATATTCTGTTGAACAATTATTGCAAAATAGAAAAAAATTAAAAAAGAAAAATCACTAAACTTTCAGGATGAGATATATAGTTCAGTTTTCAAATTTTAGTTTGTGATTGAGATGGTGTATATATATTTTTTGTTATTAGTGTATTTCATTTTGTGATATCTATCAATTTTTTTATTTTGTTATGTTGATCATTATTACAGTTTATTTTGTTTGGTTTTGTTTGTGTATAAGGATTCAACTTTTTTTTTTTCATTTTTTCCTTATTCATTCATATATCGTTGTTCTGGGTATTTTGTTACTCAGTTCGTTATATTCATTTTTATATCTCTCATTGTTGAGATACATATTTCTTCAATTATTTTTGTTAGGTTGTGTTCATATGAACTCCACATATTTTGTTCTTTTCAATTCTGATAGTTTGCAAATATATCAAATATATTCAAATCAAATTTTTTTCACGAATTCAACGTTATCATTCGAATATATACTCTTCAGCAGAAAATAATTGTTACCGAATAGGCGTTTTTGTGTAATAACACACTCGAGTTGTAGGATTTCTAACGTCATCAAAGTGCGTCCTGATCATCTTTAGAGATAAACGCTGCTAAAACCCTTCGAGATAAAGTGGATGTGTATTATACCGATTTGTAGGCAATCAAATTTCCTACAAAAAAGTCAGTGACAGCATATATCCATAGTTGATAGGATTAGCATGGGAGGCGTCCGAACTTTTTGAATGAACACCTGAATCATCGTTCTACTTGAATTGAAATATCGGTTTGTTGTTGGCCCTTGGGAATTTCGAAAAAAAACTCAGTCAATCTAGATACTATGCGAAATCTTTTCATGGTTGAATCATTTCTGTGAATTGAATATTGGAATTTTGGTAGCTGTTTGAAAAAGGACAATTCTGAATAGCGTCAATTAATTTTGATATGCCATATTTCTGAAAATAATGATCGTAAATCAGTGAAATTTGATTCATCTTCTGGAGAATTCTTTTCTGTACATATTTGACCTCTTGATATTTTTCGCTAACTGTGACCGTTTTCCCGAGATAAATCAATGAAACGGGAGAGACAATTTCCAATGCGTTGATTTTGTCCCTACTAGTGTGACGTCACGAAAGCGATGCTCCGGCCCGGTGAGATAGAGTAGGCCCTGGATCAGGCAGCCATAACAAATACAAAGTCGGTTGAATCAGGGCAAAGTTGCGCAATTTGATGCTGATCAAAATGCCGTCTCAAAATTTGTTTTGAAAAAAAAAAACGAAAATCATTTTCTTCTGACTTCATTTGTAGTGATATGGCAACAGTGGTGGAAGGGTGTGGCTTTTATTCAGTGACTGCTACTTTGGCGCTGTTCGGTCAGAGACTACTGGTACTTGTCTGGGTATCTCGGGCGCCAGATTTTTGATAAAGGTGATTTACTTCACCTGCTCCTACAACTGGGTTGTTGAGGAGGCCTGGGTAACAACAGTGGAGACAGGTACAAGAGGTATACCTACCTCAATACCTATAGTATAAACCAGAGGTCTTGTTATTGAATCGACCGAGGAATCGACCTGGCATCAAGCAGGAGTCAAGGGAATGTAGGCTTTAATTACGAATCCTGGGTTTAGCCTGGAATACTGGTTGCTATCTTTATTCTGGGTAATAATAGGAATCAGAACAAATCTTTGTCGAAAACAGTTTCTACTATTCTTAGGTTACGCCTGGAAAATTATTCATTGAAACTATTTCATTAAGCTTACTTGGAGAATCAGAAACACAGCTCCAAACAAATGAAACAGATTCAACTCGTATTTATTTGTTGCTTTTTCCTCAGTTATCTAATTTTTCGAAATCTTTGTGAGGTTAACTATCTTTTTCCATCAATGTCAAATTTTCATGAACCACAGCCAGGATACAGACCACAGGGACACCGAAGCACAGGACAGGATGCTCAATAAATAGAAAAATGAGAATTGACAATTACCTATATCTGTCGTCAATCTATAATTATAATGAATTTTACAAAATACATTCATTAAATAAATCATTCAAAATGAAAACAATGACAACATAGAAAGAAATATGGAATATGCGATCACAAAACAGTTTATTCTCAAAACACAAATTTCTGGATTCGTAACACATGTCGAGTTCATGTAGGAAAAACAACAGGAATGGAACGGAAATAAAGGTAAAACATAAATACAAACTCACATAAGCAAAACAAAATCACTACACAATACTACTTTACACTGGTGTCGGAAGAAATATGAGAGCACTAAAAGATCAGCAAGAGAACCTGGGGAGAGGAGTACATGTGAGAGTCAGAAGAGAGACGGCAAGAGTCTGAAGAGAAGAGAGCGATTTTTTAGCCCTCCTCAGTGTTTATACTCCCCATCGGGCTTGCTGCAAGGACAGCCCAATCCTTGATTCTGATTGGTCGGAATCCCCAACTATGCCCGCAGGAACTAGCATCTAAAAGCACATGTTCTCTCGCATTTTCTTAAACTCACAAAAATGCGAAATAATAATCTTTAACCTTGAATGTGCACAGGAACAGAATCTACTACTCTTGGCTACTGAATGAATTTGAATGGAAAATATTCAATAACAAAATAGTTATGACCATTCAAACATCCATCATTTCAACAGATAAATAAGCAGAGTTGGGAAATATTGAAGTCTTTAGGGTTGTAATGATGTGTATTTATAACCATATTTTTTTAAGTTCTGGTTCCCACGAAAAGGGATATCCAGTAAAGATCAGAGAACATCGTGAGAACCAAGGGAAATAAGGTAGGAATCGGTGTTCTTTGGGAAGAGATGTTCTGCAGGTCTCCAAAGTGACCACGAAGGGGTGCGAAGCCTCAACTCGACGGGTTAATCTCGCGGAGACTGCCAAGGGAGGAACAATTGTTGATATTTCAGAAGAGCCATCGTCCATGGAAATATCTATAAAATGGAGCCAGAACGCCAACGTTTCTACGTTGTTCCAAAGAAGTGAGTGAGTTTGTGAGAAAGGCATCACCCACGAGACGAATTTCCCTTTTTTGGACAGAATCCAACAGTTTCAGGGTATGTTGTCATTACTAACGTCATTGGAGGTTGGGAAGTGTCACAATACGCACCTCTACTTCCCGCTCTCACTTCTCGCACTTACTACTTCCCGCCCTCACTATATGTAATATTTTCGGTATGTTCAGAACGAAACAGAGATTTATTAAATCTAATCGAAATATGATGGTTGTAAATAAACTAGCATACAAACCTCGATAGTAAGTTTCATTCCTCTCTCGAGATCACAGCAAATCATATAAACTAACTTATCTCACGACAGCAGTGAATCTCTTCCCATCTCGGTGTGTAATATACTATTATCGGAGTTTATTATAAGGAAGCAGTTTTCATAGTCAGGAATTAATGAATGACTCAACACCAGTCTCGTAATGAAGCTGGCTCGAAAACACTTTATTGTTTAACGAGCACGGAATAATAGTAATTCCCCACGAGCATGAAGTTTGCAGCTTGGGTCCATAAGCGAATGCTGCAAATCATACGAGATTTTGTGAAATAATATTAACACAATGAAGTCATTTTGATATCAGATACGGAAATAAAATTTATGACATATATACAAAGTACCTGATTGATTTTATGTTATAGCCAGCCGTTAAAAAAAATATCTTCCATATATCATTGCCACTTTTTCCGCATGCACTTATCCAATGGAACACATCGCCAAGGGAGGTGTTCCCCGAGACATATTACCTCCAGAAGTTTAAGAAGAACACCAATTCCTACCTTATTTCTCTTGGTTCTCACGATATTCTCTGAACATTACAGGATATTTCTTCTCGTGGGAACCAGAACATAAGAAAACAAAAATCTGATGAGAAAAACAAATGGCTATATACGAAAATTCCAAATTCAAATTGATAGAGGTATCTCGTTTAGTGAAATAAAATGAAAAGTTGATCACGAAGATTCTAATTCTAAGAAATGTTTTTTTTTAAATTTTACTAAAAGAGATGCAGCCATTTTTCCTTCTCTATACAAGATTGCCGTCCACAGATTTTTTAAACGACGTTTCGGTTCCTCCTGTAACCATCATAAAAAATAACACTGATGATGATGTTTAGTACGAAACGTCGAAAAATTGTAGAGTGTGATATGTCATTCAATTCTTAACTGAAATAAGAATTTTTCAGGAAAAATATTTTCTTTTCGACTATAAAAAAAACAAAGTTGATGGCTCCTCGACGAAACGTCGGATCACAAATCTATTGATACCATCGAATAGAGCAGAGAAAGTAGCAATGATAATATGAAACTCATTTTGTCAAATCACTTGAAACGAAGTCAAAAAATAAATATAAAAAACGAAATCGCGGATTTTCGGTTCTTACTGAATATCTTCGGAAGTATTCGGAATGTATAAACTTTTCAGGCGACATTTTGATCAGCATTATATTGCGCCACTTTACCTTTATTTATCCGACTTCATTTACATCTTGCAAAAAGTCGAATGGGTAGTTTTATGAAGCTAACCTACAAAAAGTCGAGTCAAGATATTTAGCCAATTATGGCTGCATATCAAATTGAATATTTTTTTGAATACAGTATTATTATGCAATATCAGTTGTTTTTTATTATACTCACGTGGATGTATTTTAATTTTATTAGTTGGAGGTTGGGACGTGGCCATTTTACCTAAAAAAAAAAGAGAGATAAATCAGTATGTATATTGAGTATTCACTACATTTAGATGACTCATAACTCATATTGTCAAACACAAAGCCACAACAAAGCCAATTTTAACTTATTATTCGAATGACCTCGACAAGTTTTATCTCTTCATTCAATTCGAAAGTCTATTATAATATCAATATCCAAATCGCGAATATCGATTCAATACTTAACTTCCTTGTTTAGGATTTGATTGTTTTTTTTAGACCGTACGAAACATTTCAATGTCAGTATCAAGGCTCAAGGCGATCAAGCTTATAAATTATCATCTAGAATTTGTTGATATCTACGAAAATCACGTTGAGAAACTGCAATATCCTGCAGGAGACCGAGAGCGGCTGATGAGGCCTGGTGAGCCGAAACAGTACTGTCTCGCTCCTGCTGACAATTGGGGCAACTCTGTTGATTCAAGATCTCGTTAATGAGATCATGTTCAGTGAAAAAAATTAAGCCTTTTATTTTAATTTTCCTTTTTCTCCATGATATGAAAATGTCAGCCAAACAATCCGCGTCCGTCAATGAAGTGTGAAAATTGAAAAAAACTGCTGAAAAGAACACCCGCCACAAAAACCTTTTCCCTGTGAGCGTCAGCGACAAATGAGAGGTCAAGAAAAACAAGAGAAAAGTTATCTACGTGGAACCGATGAACAATGGGAAAACGAATGAGTTTCCTTTATGTGAGTGGACCGACGACCGGACCGATAAAGCGAACGGAAAGTCCGGAAAACTCCGGTTCAACATTTGATGAGACAATTCCATTCTGCTGCCCCCGGTCTCGAGCTTTTCAGAGGTGTAACAGTGTGGCAAACACATGAAAAAAACTGTTATTTTCTACGGCTATAACACAAAATTGCTCTTGTTTTACTTTGTCCGATAAATCAATGAGGTACTTTGCATGTCATCAATGTTATTTCCGTATCTGATATCACAATGATTTCATTGTGTTAGTTATTATTTCACAAAATCTCACCTCCCATGAAATTTCGAATGTCAACCAATGACAGCTCTGTCTAATAGATGAGCATCATTATTCAAGAGAAAATCAGATGGCTACAAGCCGAAGAAATCAAAAATATTGCTGTGATCTGTTAGAGCCGTAGAAAAAGTATAGTGTATAACTCGCACGTTATGCTAATTTCACAAACTTCATTCTCGTGGGTAATGACTATCATTCCGTGCTCGTTAAACAATGTACTATTTTTGTATCTAGTTCACGATCACCAAAGTATTTAGCGCAGCGCATAACATAACATAACATATATAACATAACTTTTTTTACAGACGTCAGAAAATATTGTTCCATAAAATGCTTAGCTCAATATAAAAAATAGTGTTGAACTGGCCTAAAAAGCCTTAATTAATGTTCAACATCCAGAAATAAATGGTTTCTTGGATTTTTGCTTTATTGAGGACCATGAAGATTAAAATTTAAAAAAATCATATACAGTGTTTTCAATGAAGTTGGCATCATTATGGAAAAAACTATATGATAATGTATTTTGAAATTCGGCTTGGCGATAACTTTCGCTCTGATAAGGATGAAAAATGGCCTACTTGGTCGGGTTCAAGTTACTTTCGTTACAATCAAGAGAAAAGTTCACTTTTCAAATTGATCGCTAAAAATATAGGTTTGCTTTGAATTTCGAAAACGTTTGCTGAGAATAGTTATTTGTTTAACTAGGCAGCAAAGTAGTAGATTGACTGCCGAGGCTGAATTCATAGCCGAGCGTAGCGAGGCTAGGAATCCAGCTAAGGCAGTCAATCTACTTTGCTGCCGAGTTGAACATATAATTTTTTCTCCGATTGTTCATAATGATATAGGAGGATATTGTAATTGCAAATTATTACAATTCCCACAATCTCTTTACTTTGCTGCCTAGGCAGGAAAAGTAATACTTCACTGATTGATATGTGTCAGCAAAATTAATATTTGCTGCCAATCGGAGAAAAAAGTTGTTCCCATTCCAATTTTAGTTACATATTAATATGTATCGAATTTGAACATTCTATTGCAACTTTTAGTACATGATTTTTTTTTATGTTCTGGTTCCAACGAAAAGAGATATCCTGTAATGTTCACAGAAAATCTTGAGAACCAAGGAAAATAAAGTAGGAATTGGTGTTCTTCTTGAATTTCTGGGGGTTATATGCCTCAGGGAACACCTCCCTTGGCAATGTGTTCCAGAGCCTCGCTGTTCGTTGGATGAACGAGTCTTTGGTTAAATACGTAAAGTAGTTCGATGATATTTTGATAGATGACTTTGAAATCATTCGAGTACTGAAATAGTTATTTATGTACCAAGGACAAAATACTGTCTATTATAGTCGAGTCTGCAAATTGATCAGACAGTCAGGAGAGACAATGGACAGTTTTTCGCCGAGGAGCATATTCAATTTTTCTTCCGACCTCAAACAGTTATATTCCCATCACGGTCCTATTCACACGTGAAATCTATTGTAATTCGTGAATAATTAATTTGACAACAGCAAATTACAGTTGTATAGTCAACTCACGCTCCGCGCGGACCAGGGTTGCGGTTGCAAAAAGGCAGTATATTTCTATAGATCTGTTTGAGAGTTATTTTATGCAATATTCGAATGCCATGAAAGGATACTGAAATAAACCTATGACGTCAAAACATTATGAACTTTTAGTAAACAAAAAAGTAACCCATTTCCAACAAGATAGAGACATACAAAACAAACATTCTCACACAAAAATGATCATATTACTTATTCTCAATTCAAAAATACTCACAAATATCACAAAATACAGTTACCTAGCTACTTAGAAACGAATAGTAAAAATGAACAACAAAAATACAAAACAAATAAAAAAAAATAACGTAAGAAACAAACTGTTATAACAGAGATACATAAAAAAATTGAATTTGATCTGAATCAGATGAAGTATTGTCCTTTTTTGGTTTGTACATATCATTAGTACCTATATATGTGAATGTATCACTTATTTTGTAAAATTATTTCACTTATCAGAGCGTGCCGAAATATCATGCACTTTATAAGTGATTGTGATTTACTAAAGATTGATAATGAAATAGGAAATTATAATAATAAATAAGTGTCAAAATATTGTTCAGTAGGTTATTAAATGTTTCAGTAGATCAGTAGATCAATATGCAAATCAGGAGATCTACTGAAAATTCAGTAAAACTGGCAACCCTGCAGCGGACGAAAAGTGTTTGCAGACGCAAAATTTGTGGACGAAAAGTACTTGCATTGGAAAATAGTAGATGTTTCGCTCGAAAATTGGATGTAAAATGTGATTTTTTATAGAGGTCGGTAAAAGTCCATTTAAATCAATTTCGCTGTTGAGTGTGTCTCTGTACAAGCCTTGTTTAACTTCCAAATTGAACAAATGGAATGTATTTTTCGTTTCTGTTTATTGCTAGATGTGTTCTCCAGAATAGTTACAGACTACCAATGAAAAATGCGCGCTGCAATACATAAAAAACCCCGCTAGCAACAAGACCGCTGGGCGATAAAACGCCTAATTCTGGCGGTAAAATGAAAACAAATATTCAAAATGAATACAGAGTGTGTAATGAGACCAGGGCAGAAATTCATCAAAAAACCTATATTTTTCACATTCCGGTCACTTCTGGTTTCACCGGAAATGGCTACGGTTCTAAATTTTCAAATGGAACACCCTGTATATTGTAACATTTTTTATTTCTGAGACAATTCTAGATCAGAATGTGACATTTTCGAAAGTTTGTATGCCTACTTAATTTTTTCGGAATCACTTTTGAAATTACATCTAGGTGGCCATGATCGGAAGTAAACTAATCTGAGGACCTCAGGTGATATCAGAAAATTACAATCGCGAAGTTTTAGTGACAAGTATAATAGATATTAATAAGACAAGTTGGCAAAATTACATTTTCGTGTCTAACTATTATTTTTCAAATGGCGACAGGATGTTCCATTTAAAAATTTAGAACCGGAGCCATTTCCGGTGGAACCAGAAGTGACTGGAAAGTGAAAAATATGTGGAAACTCTCCTCTTGACCTACCATTCACCTATACCAAATCTCATTTTGATACACCTAATGGTCTAGAAGTTATGACTTGTCTAATATAGATTCGTTGACACCCGGTATAACCTTTGCATAAAATATAATTATAGAACAGATATTTGAAACGGTGATTATTATTTTCTAAAGAAAATCATGTTTTCGTCGATCATTTTTTTTCATCTCTTGAAGTGCACGAAAGGAAATAGCTATAATGTTCGATGAACATTGTGTGTTGTACCTACCTATAGGGAGGATAGGAAGAGAAGGTACCGTATGATTTTTTCAAGAGATTTCCGAGAATATTTCGTCCCTCTCGAAAGATAATATCCAAACATTGTAATTCTGGTCATAGCTGCATAAGATTAATAGCGAATTCCATTTGTAAAACTGGATCGCACTGAGTGCATATTTTGAGCTCAGTGCAACAATTCTTGCACGAGCTCTAATACGTCGTACGAAATCAGTGCAATTTTGAAAATGGCGGAAACATTGAATATGAATAGTTCGAAAACCAAATTGTTAGTGGCAATTCAATTATTATCATCAAATAGTGATGAATAGTTAGAGGTTTCTGACCGATACACCCTGTAAATTATTTCTCATTTGGAAAGCTGAGACATTTTACAATTTGAAATATGTATAATTTCCCAGTATCCCACAGAAAATGGCAAATCATAGAATACTATTTCTAACAAATAGTAGGTGCAGATACTGTTAAATTCACAATAATATTCAAAATTGATATAATAGAGTTCTTGTGATTGATAACTCAACCTACTTTTTTGTTGAAATGTTTCGAATGCCTCATGCTTTTCGTTTTCTCCATTCCCCTGAAATAAATCCCCAGTCTGCCGCTGCGATCGAACCGAACGAAAATATCGGGAAAAAAGTTTAATAGTTTTCCAGGATAGATGGAAGATAGGATCGAATCACTGAGACGCGCTTGGATTCGGTATATAAAAAAATCGGACAGTTGCGATTGGATACGAGAGAAAAGGACGATGGCTTTCGAATTACGAGGATTTTCTATTCAGGACAAAGTATCTACTCGATTTGAAATATAGGTACAGCCGGTACAGGGTTCGGCAATCAAACGAGACGATTTGGTAGTGCATGTTTTTTTATGTTCTGGTTTCCACGAAAAGGGGTATTCTAGTAATGTTCAGGGAACATCGTGAGAAACAAGGGAAATAAGGTGGGAATTGATGTTCTTCTTAAATTTCTAGAGGTTATATGCCTCGGGGAACACTTTCCCTTGGCAATGTGTTCCAGAGAAGTGAGTGAATTCGTATGAGCGAGGCATTACCCACGAGACGAATTGCCCTGTTTTGGACAGAATACAACAGTTTCAGAGTATGTTTGGTTGCTGCACTCCAAATATGGGAACAGTAATCCAGGAGTGGTCGGATCTGTGCCTTATAGATCATAAGCAACTGAATGGAAGTGAAATAGCTCCTGGCCCGAAACAGAAAACCAAGTTTTTGGTATGCACTTTTAGCAATTGCTCTCACGTGATTTTCCCAAGGAAGGTTATTGCTGATAGTAATACCAAGTATCGAAATGGATGTCTTCAAAGGTATGGTTACTCCGGACAAGCTTATCTTGGGCACAGTGAGGTCGGCTTTTCTAGAGAAAAGGCATGCTTGTGTTTTGATTGCATTGAAATCTACCAAGTTATTGGATCCCCATTCGAGAATTGTTGCCAAGTCCATATTTATGTTGTCAACATTTCTTCCTTGTTCGTCTCTGATTTGCCTGCCTGGTATTGGAGCCCTGGAAGAGAAGGCGGTATGGAGGGCACTATCATCCGTGAAGCTGTGTACTGGACATGAAGTTGCTTCCAACAAATCGTTGATATGGAGTAGAAATAGTGTTGGTGCTAGAATTGATCCTTGCGGAACACCAGCATTTATGATGAGAGAGTCAGATGAAACTCCGTCGACCACTATATGGAGAGACCTGTTTGAGAGAAAACTAGTTAGCAGAGAACATAGCTGAATCTCAACTATACTTACTTACACACCGAATTGCATTTGTTTTTTATCTCTCGGTTTATCTGTACAATCGAAAACGTTATAGGGGTGAGCCACTTTCGAAAAACCCCCGATATTAATTGCTTTAGGAGAGGTTTGCAAGCAACATAATTATTATTTCTCAAAATCGAAGGGTTTTGTATTTTGAAACACTTGTTACATACGATGATTTTCACAGTACCAGAGAGCAGAGACACACATCCTATGAGAAAATATCGCTAATTAGATGTAATTTTGGTCACCTCGCCAAGTCGGTTTCAGCAAAAAAAATCACATTCGGATGCGGCGTTCAATTAGTGACCATAATGGTACGTTGTTGACTCTAATGCGTATCATTTAAAATAATCAACGGGCAGATTGCGGGTCCGAACAGGATGTGGTGAATTTAATAAATTGGTAATAAACGATTCGACCTCAGGAAGAAAATGAGACGTCAGAACACACCATTCGACGGCGTATCATACCTATACAGGACGATCTTTATAGAAGAATGAGTAGAATTGATTAGGCAGTGGGTTGTCCCAACTAAATGATGTTCACATAATGTTTAATTAAAGGATACATAATATAATTATTAACAAAAATAAAAAATAACAGACTATTACTGATATGAAAAATATCATTAATGCCCAGGGACCAAGTTTATATCTCGTGGTAATGATATTCTTCATTACCATCTGCTGTCGTCGATGATCTGCATCAATAATAAATATTGTTCCATAGAACTGAAAAGAAGTATTTAGAAAACGCACATTTTTTATTATTAAGAAAATCTAGTCATAAACATGCGAGTATGACATGCTAACAAACTAACAAACTAACAAACTAACAAACTAACAAACTAACAAACTAACAAACTAACAAACTAACAAACTAACAAACTAACAAACTAACAAACTAACAAACTAACAAACTAACAAACTAACAAACTAACAAACTAACAAACTAACAAACTAACAAACTAACAAACTAACAAACAAACTAACAAACTAACAAACTAACAAACTAACAAACTAACAAACTAACAAACTAACAAACTAACAAACTAACAAACTAACAAACTAACACACTAACAAACTAACAAACTAACAAACCAACATACTAACATACTAACAAAATAACTAACTGCCTAACTTACTAATTATGAAACTAACTAATTAACAAACTAACTAGGTACCTGGTGATGTGTCCGATTTTCTACTCGGAGTTACAGCTTTCTTCAAACCATGTGAAATTGTCGAGTTATAATTCGAAATAAGAATGGTATTTTTTATGGGTGAAACCCAAATAAGAGATGTGCTATTTTCAAAAGGTTGTAACTCCTGCTTTTTGATTTATGACTCTAAAATGGTGTTATCGAATAGTAACCTACCAGTTTGTGCTATATTTATATGAATTTCAAATTAGATCTATTTTCATGTTTTCAATAAATTATTTTGCTATTTTCCAGTATCAAATCGTAATTAGTGGAAGTTGGTGCAGTTTCAACTCGAAATTAGTGATATTTTGGAGTTCCAACTCAGAATTAGTATCACAAGGTTGTAATTCAAAAGTTCAAAACTTGTGCAATTTTTAATGCAACTACACCTTTTCCAGTTGAATTTCAGAAAGCGTCATTTTTATTTCAGAAATTGAATTGACAATCCTGATATACAATTGACTCTTTCTGAAATTCGATTGACGATTCTGATATACAATTGACGATTTCTGAAATGCAATTGGCATTCTGAAATACAATTGAGGCTGTCTGAAGTACAACTGGAAAGGTCGGGAAAAGTTTAGAAATCGGTGCTGGTTTCGAACCAATGCTATTTATTTTCTAGTATCAACTCGAGATTAGTGATATTCAATTCAGATATAATCCAAAATTAGAATATATTATATAGAAATGTCAGAATAAGTTGAAAGTTGTGCTGCTTACAGTTTGACACTTTTCAGTGTCATACTGATGTTGACATATGAATGAGTGATTTTAGTCTACAAATGAGTTACAGGATGTTTTCATTAATTGATCTTGAATCTACCATTTCCATGTTCAGTTTTCAGTAGTGAATACCATGTTCTATCTATCCAACTTGTTACAGTTAAATTTTCAACATAGTGATCTTGTCTCATTTAGTATAAACTCACATCGAAATTATCACTACAGAGTAAGGTTAGAATTATTGTTTTCGATCATCAACGGAAGAATGAATTATTTAGGTGAAGCATAAGTTAAAGACTCACCTGACTCTTGTTATTTACATCGATCGCACTAACCCTTCACTCTAATTGTCCGTTCATTTGGTTGCTGGATTAAAATTCGTAGAGTTATTCACGAGGGGTAAATCTCCTTGGAAGTCTGGTGTACACTCCGTTGGAAGTCTTTGGAATTCTTTGGAATTCTTTGTAAGTCTTTGGATGTCTTTGGAAGTCTTTGGATGTCTTTGGATGTCTTTGGATGTCTTTGGAAGTCTTTAGAAATCTTCAGAAGTTTTTGGGAATCTGTGGAAGTCTCTGGGAGTCTTTGAAAGTCTTTGGAAGTCTTTGGTAATTGGAAGTCTGGTGTACACATTTTTCCTGGAGATTTACCCCTCGGTTATTCATTTTTTCTATTATCAATTTTTATTCCTTCATTAGTAATAAATCAATAAATCAATGTCACATGAGTGACGGATTGTGGACAGTTTTGACGATCGATTGTCATCGATCTCGGCATTCTCACCTTGGGAATTAGGTGCCTGAGTCAGGGGCGTATCTATGGATTTTCCTCTAATTATAAGTATAATTGACGAATTTTTCTCATTTAACACTCTACATTCTTCTGGAAGAGCTTGAAGGAGTTCAAACTCTAGTCTCTTAACCTCTTCGTAAGGATAATTACTTCAAATGTACTCAGAAAATCACCCATTATTTCATTTAGGACTGAGACGACTATGTTTTCCAATTTGGCGCGAAATGCTTCGTTTTGGTGGGAATAATTTCGGGGGACGATCGGCTAGGGGCTTCTGGTAAAGAGACTGAGGTGTGTAGATCTATGGTAGCCATTTTTTTTGAGAGTGAAAATTGTTTTCGACATATTCCACTTAATTATTGTGGGTTCACATTTTCGAAAATATAGCCACTGGAGGACGATATTATCGTACGTTGCTGTAAAGGGAGTAGTTCCTGGAAATATCGTTTTGTTCCTCCTACGATTGATTCGGTTTAAGGCTGAAGGCACGCTGGATCAAAGCCTCTAGTACACTTTCAAAGCCACCTTACACCATCGTGAGTATTTCCTTTTTCATTGTTGTTACTTTTGTTTGTTCTTTTTTTTATGTCCGTGATAATCAGTTGTCACATTCCAATAATCACACATTTCCCATCCGTAGGGCTTTCAAGTACCGGGTTCAAGTACCCCTTCTCAAGCGTCCTAGAGGAATCTGGACTGCGTCAGTACCTCACATCAATTGAGGATATTCTCTTCTACCTGGCCGGTATCTTTTGGATAGAAAAACCCCTTGTGAGAGAGTGAAAAATAAGGGCTTTACTAAGTGGCCAAATTCACCCTATGGGCAGCTTCGGACTTGTACAGCTAAGTGTATCTGGGGATTGGGTTTTCTCATTTATTATTAATTTTGTTGTTTGATGAGCGATAATCTCGGTTATAATAATTATTATTTTGTGTGCATTGCGTGTTTCCAATTATTATCTTAGTGCTTTCAAATAGGTAGCCTGAGGGCTGTATTATCAGACTGTAATTTACGACCAGGCGAACATTGATTCAAGGGGAAATTATGTATACAACTTAGGTAACCCAAGAGTGATCACCCTTGCGTTAAATCAACCAACCCATAATATGGTTATGTGTTAGGTAATTTATATCATAGTTCATAAACCAATACTTTGGTGGACACACAGTATTATCTGAATATTCCCTGCATCTTTGTAAAGTCCATCTCCTACTGTGAAGGTTTACAATATCTATTGTTAATTAATCCTTCGTAAAAAGTGAATTAAAGGGACAGAAATCCAACAATTATTGTATATAGATTTTTTTTTTCAACTATACAGAGAACCCACGGAAGCCCGCTAGTCAGCCGTGTATTAGTTGTCACTATATGTTTATTCATTTTCCAGCAATTATAGGGCACAACTGTTGCACGTTAAATCAAAAATTCTTGTGGATCTGATCGAAAAGAATATTACCGCCTTTACCTAGCCCAAATGAGGTTTGTAAATTAATGCCCAGTATACTACGTAACAAACTGAACAGGAAGCATTCTTCTAAACGGAGGCAATAACATTGCTTGCAAGTGTCAAACTATAAGCAGCACAACTTTCAAAGAAAAATATTTTGCATTTATATGTTGAGAACGGGAGCAGATTCGGTCCCGAACCGTCCAAAGATAAGTAAAAATTCGATATTTTTTCAATATATCGATATTTCTTTCCTTCAAACATTTTTTCAAACAAATTGTCACTGACAAGCTACTGGATTTTTCTTTTAGACTCCCTGATAGAAACATTTGTTGAACGTGACATTTTGGGGCAAATTATCTGATTTGTTCCACTACACTTATTTTATAGAAACGAGGAGAGAAAATCACAAAGAATCAAGTAAAATGACTATGTGTTTCTTCGAACAATCAATCGAAATGAGTGTTCTAAATCGATATTAGTGATTTTTACTCGGATTTTTATAACACGAATTAAGTGCTTTTTCATGCAAGATTGAATCTCTATATAGCTGAACTTTTGAGACATAACTAGATACTAGTGCTTTTTTTAGTTATAACTCAAGACCATTTTTTTTTTCTAGTATCAACTAGTGATGGTATTCAATGTGAATACCTAGTTCTATAATTTAGAATTTTTATATTTTAGAGTTATAACTTAGGATTACTTTGTTATCTATTTTTCGAGGCGTAACTCGAAATTAAAAGTATATTTCAGTTCAATTCTAAATTGATACCTAAATATCAATATTTATAATCAATATTTATAATATTCATTACTTTTATACTGACAATTAGTGCTCTTTTCAAGTATTCACTCGGAATAAGTGTTCTCATTCGATATCAGTGATTATTTCGAGTTATAACTCGCTGTTATAACTCCAAATTAGTATTATTTCAACGTTGTGCAATTCTAGACATGTTACTAGACATTCTCGTAGAAATTAGCGCTTTTTCTTGGTTTCAACTCAAAATCAGTGGTAATTTCAAGTGTTGACTCAAAATTAGTGCCATTTCATCGTTGTGACTTGATGTTCGGAATTGTGCTGATTTATAAAACTCAAAAATAGAATTTACTATTCAACGTCAAAGACAGTTTATTAAATCCAAAAGAACGTAATGTTCGTACGCCCCATAACTTTCTCATCCTCATTTATTTCCCCATTACACTCGAAAAAGCTATAAAATCATAAAACCATGTTGTAACAGCAAGTCGGTTTGTAAAATGTCCAATAGTCGAATCACCATCAACTGGCCATGGCCAGGCATATAAATCACGGTAGAATACGGTCGCTGAAAATTTTACGGCCGGTGTCTTGTCCTAATTATAACTGCCTTTCGCAAACTATGATGGATTTACGATTCGGGTACGGTCGAGAAAGTACACCCATAAAACTTGATGGGACACTAGGTAATACTCTTTACGCACTGGCATCACAGACTTCTACAATATGGCTACTTGAAATGCAGGCTGACTAAATTTTTGGTTGTGATTTTATTCTACAACCCTTCACGATGACGTCATTTTGTAATAGATTTCCTTCAGCGATAACTTGATTTTCGTTGCAAGTGAGAGATATTCTCATTACGTTACGTCACTAGACGAAAGTTAAATAAGTGACATTTTGTTAGTGTTGCCGTCTAGACTTATACATTCTAGACTCTTGTCTTGTCTTGTCTAGAATATCAATACAAGATCATCAATATGTCTTGTCTAGATTATCTAGACAAGACAAGACTTTTCATTTTCCATACAAGACTTCTATTCAAAACTCTTGATTATTTTCAAATCTATATTACAAATACGTCGTTTCGCTGGCGCGGCTATGATTTGTTTTGATTGATTCCCAGAGAGCGGGAGTTTGCATGCACTTGACTGTTTCTACGCAATTTAAGCTAAGCGTCTTATCTAGAGTCTTGAATAATAATCTAGACTTTCGTTATCTAGACAAGACCGCACTTAGCTTATTTAATCAAGACTTACGCGTATACAACTCTTGTCTTGAAATTTCAAGACAAGACAAGAGTAGGTAAACTCTTGTCTTGTCTTGTCTAGATGGCAACACTACATTTTGTTATTTTTGTTACCTGTCAACAGAGATAGAATGTAATAGTATATTGTGCAACAAGTGGGAAAAGAGCTTTTCCCCACATTTTGAACACTATACTTTTTCTACAACTGCACTTATTCAAAGAATCCGAGTAATATAACTTCTTGGATGTTCTTGGTATTCATTTTATGATGTGGCACTATGCCACATTGAATATTGTGACCAAAGAGTAGACGCCTTTCCTAGTTCCTCAAAGTATTACTTTCCGAAAAAGAATTTATTTCTGTATTTTTCTAGATTCCATAAATGTTTCGTACCAATATGCCAATTCATACTCTCTTCTTGAAATTTCCGGAAAAAAATCCAACTTTCGCAACTTTTTCCATTATCTCTGTCTCTGGCACTGTTCTTCGAAAGTTTCTCTGCTTAAAAAATATTTTGCATTTATATGTTGAGAACGGGAGCAGATTCGGTCCCGAAACGTCCAAAGATAAGTAAAAATTCGATATTTTTCAATTTATCTATATTTCTTTCCTTCAAACATTTTTTCAAACAAATTGTCACTGACGCTACTGGATTTTTTTTTTAGATTCCCTGATAGAAAAATTTGTTGAAAGCAGTGACATTTTGGGGCAAATCATCTGAAATGGTACATATTAATGAAAACGATAAAACGATGAACAAAAGAACAGACATCAACGATCTTAGTACCATTTATACATTCATTTTAAAGCAGGGTTGGAATAAGTCATGACTTTTATAAAAAAGTCATTAAAGTCCGACTTTTTGAATTAAGTCAGACTTTTTTGAATTGATTCATTTGAAAAAAAAAAAACAAATGTCATTTACCCAAAGCGAAATAGAAATAAAGAAACAAAAAAACTATGTTTTCATTCCCTTCAGAAATCTTGTAGAATAACATCATATTAATATACCATGTCATTTTTTCAAAACAAAATTGAAAGTGATGATAGAATACAAAATAATAGATACATAACACATATGGAAGTTTATTAGTAAAATATCGAAACATTTTTTCTCGGGGATCTATTATGCATGTCTGACTACTTAAAAGTCGATTTTGACACATGTCACTTGATCACTGGTATGGCGATAAATTCAAAAAATTACGATGGCAAAAAGTGGGGTTAGATGGAAAGATGAAGTTATTTAAAAAAAATAAAAATAGCTATTTTCAGTTTTCTCAAATAATGGCTGAAAACTCCATATGTGAGCATGAATTTGAATTCTATTCAACTTGTACATCATCAACATCACTACTGTCAGAAAAAAAAGAGAATTGTAAAAAAATTGAAGAATGTTCGAAAAAATATAGCTATTTCCAATTCTCCTCCAAAAATTGCTCGAAACTGAATGTGGAATAGCAACTTAATCAGAAATGTTTATGGATATTTTGTTATCTAACCCCACTTTCGTCGCTTTATAGTGTTATTTTTATTTATCACCATACCAGTGATCACGTGACATGTGTCAAAATCGATTTTCAAGTTATCGGATATGCATAAGCATAATGGATCGCCGAGAGAAAAAAATTCGATGCTGTGATAATAAACCTGTTCTCATATGTTATGGACTTTATGGATGATACTTGATACTGTATATATCTGTTCTCTGCGATTCGCTGTCATGCTTGAAATAACAAAGTCTTGCCAAAATACGATCGAATTTTTCATTTTAAACTAGTTGAAATCAAAGGTAATAGTGCAATTTGTCTCATTTTCAAAAATTTGAATGAATTCATGACTTTTTCGAAAAAAGTCAATGGAATTAATTCACGAATTAAATCACTGATTTAATTCATATGAATTAATTCATGCCAACCCTGTTTTAAAGAAACAAAAAGATAAAAAATCAACTCGTCCTCCTTGAATGATTCATGTTTTATATACAGTGTGACCCACTTCAAATGGAACCACCCCTGTATCTTACGTTTTCGTTGGGTAAGGATCCTGAAATTTGCTGGAGCGAGAGATATACCAAAAATGCACTCTATGACCAAGTGGGGTCATCTTCAGTGATATACACTGCTCGCCAACAGCCATGAAACCACCCCAAATTCCGGAAAATGATATTAGGAGTCAAAATAGGTTGAAAATCACGTCGGATTCGGAATCAGGACGCCCAAGTTACTAACTATTCAAAGTTTTTCTATGTAATTGACTCTATCTTTGGACTTTCTCTTCCTCCGGCAAATTTCAGAACCCTACCTCAATAATTACGTGAGATACGGGGGTTCTTCCACGAGAAGTGAGACAAAATTTAATTTTTCTGAACTGAAAATCTTCTGGGAAAACTTTGAATAGTTAGTAACTTGGGCGTCCTGATTCCGAATCCGACGTGATTTTCAACCTATTTTGACTCCTAATATCATTTTCCGGAATTTGGGGTGGTTTCATGGCTGTTGGCGAGCAGTGTATATCACTGAAGATGACCCCACTTGGTCATAGAGTGCATTTTTGGTATACCTCTCGCTCCAGCAAATTTCAGGATCCTTACCCAACGATTACGTAATATACAGGGGTAGTTCCATTAGAAGTGGGTCACACTGTATAATCTACAAACATTTTTTATTTATCAGTATTTTCATATATATCAGTATTCATCTCACTCAGTATTCAACATCTTCAAATTAGTCAACCATCATCTATGACATTTTTTTGTCAAATCATTTCATTTTATTTATACACCTATGTTTCTTTTTTGTGCTAATTTTATATAGAATTTCATGTTTGTAAGTATACCAATTTCGATTGATGTACATTTATAATTTAATATTATTGTTCCATTCGATGTTTTCAGTTAGTCTTGATAAAGAAAATAAAAATTTTCGAAAGCTCGACGACAAATAACGAAGATATATAATTGATTCATTGGTCCAGACTGCATCCCACTAATATTTCCAAGAATCTCATAAAGAACAATATAGTATTTCTCCTTCAACTGTCGAAAACATTGCACTTTTTCAATATATTTTGTTGCATTCTTCTGAACGGAGAAAATAGCATTGCTTCCCGTCCCGTTGATATAGATAGAACATGGTATTCACTACTGAAAACTGAACATGAAAATGGTAGATTCAAGATCAATTAATGAAAACATCCTGTAACTCATTTGTATACTAACATCATCCCTCATCCATATGCCAACATCAGTATGTCACTGAAAAGTGTCAAACTATAAAAACCAGAGTTTTCGAAGAAAAATCTTTTGCATTTTTATGTTGAGAACAGCAGCAGATTCGTTCCCGAAACGTCCGAAGATGAGTAAAAATTAGATAATTTTCCAATATATCAATATTTCTTCTCTTCAAACTTTATTCCAGACAAAGTGTCACTGACAAGCTATTGGATTTTTCTTTTAGGCTTTCTGATAGAAAAATTTGTTAAACGCGATGATATTTTGATGGGGCAAATTATATGATTTGTCCAACTACACATAATACATATATTGAAATAATACCCATATTTTTATTTTGTAGAAACGAGGAAAGAAAATCCCAGATCAAGTAAAATAATTTGAACACTCTTTTTTCACTTTGATATTCGCGTTTGTATATCCAAGGAGTGCCAAATATAAGGAGACACCCTGTACACGTTACATCATAATTTATTTTTGAACGCGATGAACGGAACATTTCAAATTCGAATGCGCCGTATCCTTTTATGGACTTCGATTTCGTCGAGATTTTCCATAAACCTGGACGATATAATGTAATGGGAACAAGGCAACATAAGGATGCAGTTAGTTTTTGCGAGTCTATAGAGACTATAGACTATAGACACACTAAAATTTTACGACGCTATTATTTCGAATACATTTATGGATCCGCCGATCACTAATGTATAAGTAAGAGAAATTTAATACTGAACTTGATATACACACCGGTTTTCCAATATAAAGATGGAAACAATAATATCTCAACAAGAGATGGTATTTCAATCCTGTTATGTTGTACGTAGGTAGGTAATAATTCTGACAAATAGTAGATTATAGAACCAGACGAAGTCGACCTGTCAGACGTATTCAGCCCATCAGTCAGCACATCCTTGTAAATAATCAAGGCTTGCAGTAATTATGTCGAACAACACTTTGTAGCGTTTAGATTTTCTGAATATAGTTTTGGTTTTGATTTTCATACAGGTCTTGGAAATATTCAGGTAAATAAATCATCAATTATGTACATACTCACAGAGAACACTCAGTCAGATAAATGATGCAAATACCTGGTATAGTTAACACTTTTAATTGCAGTTGATTCATATCACACACCTTTTATTTTGGAAATTTATCATCAATTTTCTTAGCATCCTCTCTGATATCAGTACACCTGTAGGATGTGATGATCCAAGCTGAGGCTTCTTTTTCTGATCCAAATAAACAGGTTCTGATATTGAAAGGGGTCAATGCCGAAAGACAGGTTGATAAGTGAAAGTTCTTTTAGCCTGAAATCAAAAGGTTAATTAGTTTTTTGGGGACTTATAAGAAAACAATCGCTTACCTGTAGTGTTCTCCAACTGGGATGAATGGATTTGCTTGACTATTTCAGGGATCATTAGGTTGACTGTTCCCTTAGGACGTGTCCCTTTTGAAGAAGAGGTTTATTAATTTTCTAGGATTTTCATTGTTGTTAAGAATGAGCTCACTTGACACCTTTGACATTTTTGATGTTTTTTCTCCAGGACGTCATTGTCAGTTTGACACACTTCACAGTCGCATGTCTTGTCAGCAATTGTTACTGCCGCTGGCTTGGACGACTAGAGAGGATGGCTCACGACAGTGTTTCGTCGACGAGTTTTGAAACAGCCCGTGGTTCGTCGAAGAGTTTTTCAAACAGCCATTGGTTTAACCCATGTGAAAAATAATTTCTCCTGTGTGTGACCTTCTACGTATTGTGTTGGCAAAAATGGTACCAGGGATTTTTGGATGAAGTTAGGGAAAAAGGAGGGGTTTTGGAGTTGGAGAAACTTCCGGCCTTGTGGCTTTTTCTCAGCGGCCATGATAGAAGAAGGCTGAAGGTTTTGTTGGTCCGGCAGTAAGCACTATAAATTTGGCTTTTTAGTCAAACCCATTTTGGGGATTTGTATTTTCGAGTGTTTTACAAGCTCTAAGGCCAATAGCCAAGTCATTTTTGTGTAATCATTGAGAGATTGTCCGTTGCCACCTGGGAGCCCTACAGCATGGCCCCCCAATTTTTTGGTGCTGGTTCGACCCTTCGCAGAAGGTAAGCAGTTTAAACTGGCATGATTTTATTTTCTGGATTGGTATGTCTCGCCATTCTGGCTGTATTTTTTCTTTTTGTGATCCACGTGGTAGGAGATGTACAGGATGTTAAGTGAGCCTATTTTTTTAATAGGGTCGTAGGAGACCATATTACTCGGTAGAGATCGTAGGGTCGTGAAACGACCGGATGGAGGCTGTTTGTGTCTAGTTTCCATTGAGGACACCACCTTTCCCTCGTCAAGATCTCCCATAGGACGATCTTACCATCTTGTTCGGGGATTTTGACCAGTGGAGACCAGGAGTACTCTGGACTCCAGGCGCAGCACCGTATGCTGAGCTGCTGAGCTATACTTCGTTGTAAGGAGGAATACCAGGAGGAGAGACAGCGGAGCTTAGCCCACCAGTTCAGCGGAGGGCCACCTTTTCGTTTGTGTTCGTCGCAGTGACCTATGCTGCTCACCTTTGCACCCAGTGGACTGTGATCGGGGTGATCTGAATCACTGCAGAGGACCACGCCAGGTTTTTATGAAAAACTGAATTTTTCACCTGTTTTCATGTTTAGTTTTTTATAAATTTCATCATTCACCATCATATGAAAATGAAGGCTTTTGTGAAGCTTTCCCATGGTACCATGTGACAGCGGTTGTCATTTTTCATATTTCTTTTTACACCATATCAAACTGAATTTTTATACTATCCCGTGTTACTGTTGGATTATGATGATTTCTTGTCTCATTTCTTATTTGAGTTTTGAGTAATTATCTTAGTATATTAATTCATTTTACATAGCATTTCAGACCTTGTAATTTTTATACTATCCCGTTTTACTGGTGGATCATGATGATTTCTTGTCTCATTTCTTATTTGAGTATTGAGTAATTATCTTAGTGTATTAATTGCAAGTTCTAAGGCCTCTACAGCGATTGACATGTGCCTTGTCCATTTGGGTGTAATAAATAGGTTTTGAAGATATTTTTGGTTTCATTCATGTACTTGTCTGTCCCAGCAATCTAAGAGAATTTTTTATACATATTTAGGTGTAAATATTTGGCTTTCTCAGTTTCCCAAGTATTATCAACTTTTTAAATAAATTGAGTGGCGCCCTTAAAAAAAACTTGAATTGATGGGCATTTAATTCTAACGCGAATTCACTTATCTGTTCTCTGATGAAAAGCTGCCGTCTGCATACATGTAACTTATTTTCTTATATTCTGTAGTAATTATTTGGAGGTTGAGAAAAGTAGGCTACAACTTTTCCCAAACTCGGTCGTCTATAGAACGGCAAATCTTCGAAATTATCTGCCATTGGAAGTATTCCCAAGAAAATTCCAAGACCTATACTTCCTCTCCCTTTCCTCTCTAGGTACACACGATGTTCTCCGATCATTATAGGAATTCCCTTTCGTGCGCTCCAAGCGTTAGAATAAACAAAATATTATGTATATGTTGGCTGGAGACTTGACAACATTTGCTGAATGCTGAGAAAACAACGCCCACAATCCGTGCCGTGTTGTCACGTTTACCGGACCAAATGTCCTGTAGTGTGAATTGATATAATTATTATTTGCACACATTTATTTTAAGCAATAAACCATGCACAACACATAAGAGGAAATATTTTAAGACCATGTTTTTTTATAGCTAATTAATATTATCTATTAAATAAATAATATTCAAGTTCCCAATCGAATAACATGATGACAACTTCGATATTGTCTGCCCCTTCTCACGAAATCATGACGTCAGTTTCCATTCGCGGTTTTCTATAGCCGTTTGAAAACTACCGCAGCATTATTGATGATTTTAGGACCAAAATCAACCGAAAATCTAGAAAAAATAGGAGTATGGAATCGAAAGGTAGTTGAGGGAAGATAATATTAAAAAAATATATCCACTTGCCTATTTGACCACTTCTGGCAAAATGCCCAGATAGCTGTTTCGGATTTATGATCACAAAGAGATATTTCGACAATTTTAGCATAATTTCCGTATAGAAATATGATTTATAGGAAAATATTTCATCAATATGGTAAATGTTATTCTGTAGGCATGTTATTTTGGTAATCAACGTAATGTGAAACATAAAACCTTACTTTGTAGAAGTATATAGCAAAACGTAAATCGTTACAATGTTTTCCATCAGAATGGTATTGAATAAGAGCCGTATTCTATCGAAACATTTATTTGTGAGAACCGTATTCCATCGAAACGGTAATTCATCATGATCTTATTCTGTCTAATTCTGTCGAGAAGATATCCTACAGAATCGTATGATATAGAAATGGTAATTCAATAAAACCTTATTTTATAGCAACAGTAATTCTTCAGAATGGTATTTCGTTAAAACATCACTGTATGGGAAGGAACGTTTCCCATCAAGTCAGTATCCTAACAGTAACGTAATTCGTCGTTACAGTAAAACATCATCAGCATTAGCATACGATTATTAAAGGTTGATTTTTGTGACGAAATACAATTATAATTCTTCATTGCCTCGACAGGGTACAATTCTGACAAAATACAATTCCGACGAATTACGGTTCTGATTTTTTTATATCATGATGATTTACAGTGATGATAGATTACCGTTCTGACAAAATACGTTTCTGGCAGATTACTGTCGCGACAAAATACGGTTCTGAAGAATTGTCATTTCTATACAATACGAGTTTGTTGAATTACCATTCCGTCGGAATACGATTCTGTTGAAATACCATTCTGATGAAATAGGGTTATGATGAAGTACAGAGGGGTAAACCGACTTGGAACTATGGTGCACAGGCATGTGGGATTCCAGTGGAATTCAGTGGGATTCCGTGGGATTTCAGGTGGATTCCGTGAGATCCCAGGGATTCTGGTGTACACATTTTTCGAAGGTGGTTTACCCCTCGTAAATTACCATTCCTATGAAGTCTGGTATGATATATTACGTTTCTATAAAGTACATTCCTCCATTTTTTCTACATGATGGATAAGATTATGTTATTTTAACGGCTGAGTCATTTAAGAATAATTTTTTAATCAACTCAAAAGGAAGTATTTCTTTCTGAGTGCGATGTGTTTGTATATGATTTGTATAATCATTCATTATGTGCCCTGTCATAAGCAAATGCTGTTTCTAGGGAATAATACCCAAACTCCTTAAACTTAATAACTCCTTTTATTTCACGTGAAACATCCACAGCAGGTGATAGTCGATTTTTCTCGAGACCCTGTGGTCAAAATATGTGCTGTGCTGAACATAAAAGCATTTCCGTGTCTGGCACATTACTCGCGTCCAAGAAAAAATTAATAACAACTTCCGTGCGAAAGTATGGTTGCTCCTCCAGATGGTATCACAGGTAAAGCCATAAATCATTCGGAACTTCTCAAAAGCTTTTGCCAACTATTTCTGGAAGGCATAATAGGACAGTCAATTGGTATTTAACACGTTCGCTGCCAAGGGCCACCGAGCAAACGGTCACTAAAAACCAGATATTGATTTTTTTTTTTCATTTTTGCGAGATACTGTGGATTCACTGCTGAGACATATACACGGTGTATCCGGGAAAATGTGGAAGATCTCTCGGAATCAGATCAGATTCAGAAAAAATAAGATGACAAGTTCCTATAAAATTGTTTCCTTATCAGGCCCCAAAAAGACGTCACTGGAAATTGGTTTTTCTCGAATAACTTCTAAAGCAATCAATATGTATAATCCAATGGGAATTTGAAATATAAAGGACACTTAGGAAACCTTGAAATAGTGTCATTGAAACATGTTCAATTCTCTAAGTTCAGGAGTACACTGAGTTTCAACTTTTACCTACCTAGAATACTAAAAATGTCAAAATTCTATATGATGAAGTCCTAATTGAATGTGGGTAGGTCATGGAAACCATCCATCCTTTTCAAAGTGGTACAGATTTTTTCAAAGAGAAAACAAAATAACACCAAGTCGGTCGACCACAAAAATTATATTACACAAAATGTATTGTGACTAGTTTCGGCTCAAACAGTCGTCTTTAGACACATCAATACACAGTACCTGTAAAGATATTTTATTTACAGAGGAACAATAAGTTGCTGAGGAACAAACATACTTATAAGGCCTTCTATAGTCTTCTAGGTATGTTTGTTCCTTAACAACTTATTGTTCCTCTGTAAATTGAATATTTTTACAGGTACTGTGTATTGATGTGTCTAAAGATGGCTGTTTGAGCCGAAACTAGTCACAATACATTTTGTGTAATATAATTTTTGTGGTCGACCGACTTGGTGTTATTTTGTTTTTTCTTTGAATGTGGGTAGCTTGAACCTTTGAGAAGTGTCAAAACACAAAAACGAACAGATCATTATCAAGAATTATTATTCATTTTGAGTGGAATCACACTGTATAGTGTATGTAAGCAAAATCAGCACTCAAGGTTCAGCTTATACCGAGGTTTACTCGAACAATAATTGAATTTCGTGGAAATCCGACTAGACCGGACAATAACAATTAACTCGGATTAACTAATATGGAGATTGCAACGAACCAGAAAAATCGACCTCGAAAAAATTGAATATAGACTTTCAAAAACCTTCTAGTACAGGTTTCAATTTCGATCATCATGAAATTTCAGTTTTTTTAATGTAATTTGATAAAGTAATTAGGAGAAATTATTCCGAATATGTCCGGACATATCTAGAAGAAACTGAAAGAAAATTCAGAAAATATTTGCTGGCTTTATTTATTGAAAGATTTCAAAATGAATTGCACTATTTATCATTGTCACTTTTTTCCTGCTTCAAGATGGTGTTTTCAGATTTGCTTTATCTGAAGTTTCGTCTTATGGCCATGCACCAGTATTGTTTTATATATACATATGTGTGCATTTGTATTTCAGAATATTCAATTGAATTTCATAATGAGTCCATTGTATCTCGATTTATATTTTCTGGAATACAAATGACACTTTCTGAAATTGAATTGGCTATTCCGAAATTTATATGAAGCTTTCTGAAATTGAATTGACTAATCTGAAAAACAATTGACGCTTTATTCTCATGAAATAAAAATTACTATTCTGAAATACAACTGACGCTTTCTGAAATTGAATTGACTATTCTGAAACACAATTGACACTTTCTGAAATTGAATTGATTATTCTGAAATACGCTGTCTGTAGGTTAATCGAGGAGGTGGTATATTCATATAAGTTGATTCTTTGGGATTTTCTCTCCTCGTTTCTATAAAATAAAAATATTCGTATTATTTCAATTTATTTGTAGTGGGACAAATCAGATGATTTGCCCCAAAATGTCACTGCGTTTAACAAATTTTTCTATCAGGGAGTCTAAAAGAAAAATCCAGTAGCTTGTCAGTGACAATTTGTTTGAAAAAATGTTTGAAGGAAAGGAATATAGATGTATTGAAAAAATATCGAATTTTTACTTATCTTTGGACGTTTTGGGACCGAATCTGCTCCCGTTCTCAACATATAAATGCAAAATATTTTTTCTCGAAAGTTTTGTAGACTAAAATCACTCATTCATGTATATGCCAACATCAGTATGACACTAAACTGTAAGCAGCAAAACTTTCGAAGAAGAATATTTCGCATTTAGTTGTGTCTCTCCAGAAATCTACCATTGTTGTTTATTTTATGAACATTGTGCCAGCTTTTTGTATATATTTATTGTTTTTTTTGTTACGTTGTTGTATTTTTTCTGATCAAATACAATTAGATTCTTTTTCAAGTGAATTAATTCAGAAAAGTTCGAACTAATTCAGAAAGTCAGACTTTTTCATAAAAAAGTCATAACTTATTCCAATAACGATCTGTCCTGTATACTCGATGTTTGGTACTTGATAAATTCAACTGCATCCGCGGAGGGCATTAGGCATTAGTCCTCGCATTAATCATCTCGGCATTGCTGCCACGGCATCAGACCGAACAATTTCAATTTTTCATCGGGAGAATGCATTTTCGCGATATACACATACGCAGAACGAATTTGGCGTCACTTCATATGGGTTTTATTCATGATTTACTCACAAAATATTTCCTCTCGTTATTTTTAGACTCATCTCGTTCGCCAAACGGTATGTCGATGATAAATGGCACGTATACCAGAATGTTCAATGAGTAATGAGTCAAAAGTATAGACACTCCTAATACTAAAATCACTATTAACTACCTAACAGCAACAACTATGTGTAGTATTCACCACAATGGTTTGAAGAAATCCTTCAGATATCTGACATTAGAATAGTGATGCGAACATTTAAAAATCAACTCACCTACAAGCATTTTTTAATTTTTGAGATGAAATTGCTCATGAAGACTCAGGACAAATCAGGGTTGAAATATCGAATTAATTGACTTGAAAACAATACAATTTTATTAACCAAAACAAAATACAAAAACGTGACAAAAAAAACTTACTATTTATTTTCTTTGACAATCTCAAAGCATAACATAATAAAACATACAATTTTTGCAGAACGAACTGGAACTATTGATTGAATGAACAATAACAAATGCTTATGCAACTTATTACTTTTTCAGAATCTTCATTAAAAATGTACCTATATCGATACATATCGAAATATCGATACATATTGATATATCGATATACATCGACATTAATATCCAGTTTTCAATATCGCACAGTACTCTGATCCCTAATGGAACAGACGAACGCTTTCTTCCACTCAACCTCAACTAGGAAATTAAAATTAAACGAAAAAATAGACAAACATATTATGTAGTGCACATTTTGATACGACTTCTAGAAAACGTTTACTGAAGAAAACTGCTATTCCCTCGAAGTTCCTACAGGCACACATCCCATAGAACTTGAAGTCGAGCTCAAAGTGAAACGTTAGACTTCGAAACTTGATCCATAGAGAATTCATCTAATTTTACCATGTTTTCATAATGATAATTACAATACTTTCAGTGGAAGGAGTTATGGATATTTTCACTATGTACGGATTGATTTCAACTGCATAAGATGAAGTGAAAATTACTATATAGTGATATGATTCTTTCAGATTTACTTCCTACTATAAATTATAGTGAATAGGGCTACAAAAATGACAAACAACACTAAAATGAAATTACTATATAAATTAAGTGAATTTTTAATTTTTTACTACTATGATGTACTATGAATATAATTTTCATCACCAAATAAATGAAACTATAATATTATAGTAAAATTTCCATCTCTATTTTTTTCTGTGTAGAAGCCGTAATTAGCAAATTCGCATGGATACTATACTGGATAGTGGACTAATAACACGCAGTAGCTACAGCTTCCTCTGTCACTTAAAGGATTTAATTATGCTATTGTCATCGGTACTTAATAAGTGTGCGAAGTTTCATTTCAATTCGACTCTTTGAAGTGGGTCGATATCACGTTGATAAGATTCCGTTACATTATATACAAACATACAAACATACATACCAAGACTTTACTTAAGGAATAAAATGAATTAATAAATAATAAGAATAGATACAACGACCATATCATTAAGAAGATAGATAGATAGATAGAAAACCAAAATCAGTATATAATTCATTCCCACCTATATGCCTGGAGATCAGGCTTCACCCATCATAATTTTAAAGTGTAATTTTGTATTCTTTCTTAAATATTCTCTTTTACCGTATTATTGACTAATCACAAATGAAATTAATTTTTTGTAACGTGAATGAATAAATAACGATTTCAATTTCCAAGCTAATAAAAGCATGGTGACGGTACGCACCAAAGGGAATTCGATTTTCCAATTCTTGGTATTACTATCAGCAACAACCTTTCCTGGGAAAATCACGTGAGATCAATTGCTGAAAGTGCATCCCAAAAACTTGGTATTCTGTTTCGGGCCAGGAGCTATTTCACTTCCAGTCAGCTGCTTATGATTTATAATGCACAGATCCGACCTGTCCTGGAATACTTTTCCCATATTTGGAGTGCATCAGCACCCAAACAACATACCTTGAAACTGTTGGATTCTGTCCAAAACAGGGCAATTCGTCTCGTGGGTGATGTCTCGCTCACAAACTCACTCACTTCTCTGGAACACTGTAGAAACTAGAAAAGTTGGCGATCTGGCTCTATATTATAGATATTTTCATGGACGACGCTCTACTGAAATATCAACAATTGTTCCTCCCTTGGCATTCCCCGCGAGATTAACCCGTCGAGTTGAGGCTTCGCACCCCTTCGTGGTCACTTTGGTGACGTGCAGAAGCAAAGACTCGTTCATCCAACGAACAGCGAGGCTCTGGAACAGATTGCCAAGGGAGGTGATCCCCGAGTATAAATTCCAGAAATTTTTAAGAAGAACACCGATTCCTCCACCTTATTTCCCTTGGTTCTCACGATGTTCTCTGAACATTACAGGATATCTCTTTTCGTGGGAACCAGAACATGAAAAAAAAGGTAGATGGCTCGATTTTTTGTCGGTAGACCCGCTAGTTACGCCACTGGCGTCGTGAAATGTCGATCCTGTCAGCCGATTCCTCCACCTTATTTCCCTTGGTTCTCACGATGTTCTCTGAACATTACAGGATATCTCTTTTCGTGGGAACCAGAACATGAAAAAAAAGGTAGATGGCTCGATTTTTTGTCGGTAGACCCGCTAGTTACGCCACTGGCGTCGTGAAATGTCGATCCTGTCAGCCGTTTCACACCTCGCACTACTTATTTATTATTATATATAAATGAAAAGAAAAAAAAGGATAGTAAACTCCGCACGCAGCTAAATTAATTACGAGCCGTCGTGCTAGCTGTCCGCTGTCCGGCAATCCACCATAATATTATCGGCCTCGCGATATCTAGAACACAAAAGGATCTCGCTCGCCTCGTGTTTTATCTCGATCTCCAACTCGCTGCTGTATCTCCACCTATATTGTAAAATGCTCGCGAGAAAGCCATCGAAATCGAATAATTCTCGAAAACTATACAGGGTGTTCCTCAAAGACATGCTAATATTTGAGTGGTTCTTAACTTTTGAGATACAGGGTGATGAAGTTTTGAAAAATATTCAGTTTTTTTATGAAATTTAGTAACACGTCTTTTATGCATCAAGGTGCATTTTCTGATGTACAAAAATGTTCATTTTCTCTACCAGTGGCACCGTTGCGTACAGGGTGATTCCCCCCCCTCTAGCTCAGTTATTCTTGAACCGATTTCAAAATTCGAAATATCATCTCAAATGATTTTCGATAAAGTTTTTTTCTGCTACATCAGAAGATACAGGGTGCTCGGAACAAACGATCTACAGGGTACTATTTGATTTTTTTAAATGAAACACCCTATTTTCCATTGTATAATAGTATGGGGCGGTATCTTCAAGACATCGCTGGATAACTTGAAAGTGACTCAAAACTCAATAATAAGAATTATGTTGAAAAAAGATCGGAGATACTGTACTCAGTCGTTGTATAATGAAACTGGATTATTCGGAGTTAGGAAACTTTATATATATCAAAGCATATTATGGACTGCCAACTCTTCAATCACATTTGTACAGCATGCATTCAATACTCGTACACGTTCAACTCAGACCATGAATGTTCCATGTTGTAGACTCACGCATAATCCAAAATTCATTTCGTATCTCGGTCCAAAACTGTACAATACTCTACCTACACCATTAAAATGTATGAGAAACAAAATCAAATTTAAAAGAGAATTGAAAAAATTTGTTGTTGACAATTATAACATGCTTCTACTGATACTGGAATAACTATTTAATGAATTACGTTTATTGTAAGTGCATATAAGAGCTCACAACAACTACATATCTCTCTCTCTCTCTCTCTCTTTCTCTCTTTCTCACACACACAAATTCTTCCTCTCTCTAATTCTTCCTCTCACTATCTCTTCCTTCTCCTACATGCTATAGGATAATATGTATCATTGTTTAGAAATAGGATTACTATTTTGTTGGGGCTACAATACAAGCTTGCTTAGGTAGCCGCAACTTTCAATGGTTTAGGATTATAGAATTTATATATTCATGTATCCTCTTTGCTTCTGTTGAAGACGTATCTGTATCTGTTATATCTGATTTGAATAAATTTACTTACTTACTTACTTAATTACTTACTTACTTACTTACTTACTTACTTACTTACTTACTTACTTACTTACTTACTTACTTACTTACTTACTTACTTACTTACTTACTTACTTACTTACTTACTTACTTACTTACTTACTTACTTACTTACTTACTTACTTACTTATTTTCAGATTCTCCCTGAAGAGCTGATTTGATCGATGTATCACACTCGGGGTAAAGCAAGAATGATTACAGAGATATAGGGTGTTCAAAATCGAGAATTTTCAACTTCAGGATTTTTTTGTGACGAAACTCTTCATTATCGGTCGAAACGGCTTCATTGACATTTAATAATTGGAACAGATACAGGGTAATCAGAATTCTGAATCTTGAACCACCCTGTAAATGTTCCAATTAAATGTCACTAGATAGTAAATCAAATGTTGAGATAGGGACATGAAAACCGTTTTGACCAATGATGAATAGTTTCGACAGAAAAAAATCGTAAAGTTTGAAAAATCTCGATTCTGAACACCCTATATCTCTGTAAACATTCCCGCTAGACCCCAAGTGTGATGCATCGATGAAATCAGCTCTTCAGGAAGAATCTAAAAATACAATGAAATACAGGGTGTTCCCTTTGAAAAAATCAAGGAGTACTCTGTAGATCGTTTGTTCCGAGCACCCTGTATTTTCTGATGCAACAATTTTTTTTTTTTGAAAAATCATTTCAGATTATTTTTCAAATTTTCAAATAGGTTCAAAAATGAGTGAGCTAGAGGGGGGACATTTATGGTGAATCACCCTGTACTTAAAAGTGAGCAACGACGAAAAATTTTCAAATTTCATACAATGCAATAAAAGGCTATTTAATTATGTACAAGAAAGATCCTCTTGTTGATACTCGATAGAACGCTTCGTTTTCGAGAAAAACGGAAAAACGAGACCAGACTTCAATAAATTTTGATGTTTGAGTACTCCATTCAGGACATGCATTACTGGATAACCACCGTATGTAACATTTTGAAATGTGTATGCCGATTCAGTCACATAGCAGACTAAATGTTGTCATCACGAAAAGCTATACAGGGTGGACAAAAAAAATAATCTATGCATATTTTCAACAATGACACCCTGTATCTCAAAAGTTAGGACGTTTACAACATATGTTCATATGAAGTTTCATTCTTGCAATGGGGCGAAGAATCACCCCCTTGAATATTAGCATATCATTAAGGAACACCCTGTATACAGGGTGTTTCATTACTTATTGGAAATATTTCAACCATAGAATCCCGAACTCAAAATATGAAGATTTAACCCAAATCATCTACATAAAATATGTCTCCTGTCTGAGTTAAAGGGTGTTTTATTAAAAAATTTTGAAATGTTTTTTGCCCAGTTCTTCAAAGCTATTTAACGTAACACTTTCATATTTGCAGGGAAGTGTAGGTATTATACACCCAACTGAATTATGTGAAATGAACTTTTCTAGCTATTACCAGAGGCGTACGACAGGGGCAATTAACTGGTTGATCCCTCCCAAATTCTACGCCAGTGGCGGAATTGCAATTCTATCACAAAATTTCGATGTAGCGATGAACTCGTTTCGAACGGATCAGTTGCTTGAATAGAGCAACGAAATATGTAATATCAATAAAATATTTTGTTCATTCAACAAGTTACATTTTCGCAACTAGATGGCGATCTTATCGCCTCGTTTATGCCTGCCTCGAATTCATTATATACGTGAAGCTTGATTCTTTGTGTTTTAAATATCAGCTGGATAAATCGAACTTAGGATGATTAGCAATCCGAAATAGTTTTGCATCAGCTGGAGAGAAGTGAAGACTAGAGATCTATGCTAGAAGTCGACTAGTTTCCTAGTTTAGTTTATTCTATCGATGTCAAATTCCAGAAAATTCCCGAATTAATGCTGAATTCGGTTCAACAGAACAATTTTTCGAATGGAAATACAGTTTCTCTTGAATCAACGAAATATTTCATTGAATCAACAAAATATTTTATTGAATCAATCAAATTTTTTTTTTTTTTTTTTTTTTTAATCATCATCAAACTTTATTAGTACAGTACTCTTCATTACACTACAATATACATAAAGTACAAAAAAAAATCAAGAAATACAAATTTTACAATCCAAAATAAATACAAGTTACAATATAACAGTAGCTCAGTGTTTGATAGTATTATAATACAATTTTCACAGTTTGAAATAGTACATACATCTATAATAGGGATGATGAAAAACTCCTAATCAGCAAAGAGAATGCTGGTATCGGAGTACAGTTTTCTTTAAATGCGGTATTGTGGTAAGTAAATTCTGTTAGTTAAATTCATTGGTTATCTAGGATATATCTTTTAAGTTCTTCGTTGAAATGTTTGTAATTGTCTATATTCCTTATGTTTATAGGGATGTTATTGTATGTTTCTACACTTCGGTTAATTGGATTATTTAAGGCTATGTTGGATCTTACGTTTGGTAAATAGAGGTTATTGTTAATCAGCTGTCTTGTTTCATGGTGGTGAATATTATTTATATAATTGAATGGAGTGTTACTTTTTTGTTGGTTTGTTTTTACTTTATATATATACTTGCTTTGCTCCATTTTCAGAATTTTCTTAATAGGTACTATTTTTGTTTCTTTGTTGAATCAACCAAATAATTTATTAAATCAACCAAATATTTCTTTGAATCAACCAAATATTCCATTGCATCAACTAAATATTTGATTGAATCAATATCTTGCTATTTTGAATCAAACAAAATGATTGTTTGAGCCAATTCAATATTTCTTCATAAACAATTCATGGAAATGCTTGATTGAACAAGATCCAGAGTTTATGCAAGACATATTTACTTAATTCAAACTCCAAATTCGCTCTGAAACAAGATATAGATTTACTCAGTTCAAGATTATATTTTGTCGTGCATATATGCTTTATTCAATATTCAATTAAATTTTTGCTTGATTCAACAATTCCTTTTTTTTTTTCGTGTACTTTCGTACTCGTAGATGCACTCTAGTTTTGAAATGTTGAGTTTGCTGACATGTGCCTTGAAAGGGTTGCTATGGCATTTGAGAAATAAATGCTACTTTAATCACTTGGATGAGGGATAAAGTGATCTTTTATGCCCTGAAGTACATACAATTATATGTATTTTATCAGCATCATTTTAAACCAGATTTCTCAAATCGACATTTTTCTAGTTCTTCTGGTATTGTTCTAGCACTGCGAAATATGTCCATTATATCGTGAGCATCCACTTGTATATTCCATAATAAGTAATACTCAATCAAATTTCCATTTTCTTTGGCACCTCCCGCTCGCACGCCCATGCCCTTCGAACACGTACGACCGAATAAGGAAAGACCGGCCGGCAAGCAAATTCTTGGCGCGCCGGCATCGTCGCATCGTGCCTCGAAAACTGGTCTTCCAGAGAGAAGAGAAGAGAAAATATGAAGAAATATATTGGCTGAGATTTCATCTCGAATCGATAATAATTACTGATGGTATTAGTTGAATACTAATCAGCAGTCGAAGAGGTGGAATATTCATTACTCTATATAGATTTTTGAGATTTTGTCTCCTCGTTTCTATAAATAAAAATAAAAGTATCATTTCGATATACAGGATGATACATATTCAAGTATGTGAGGTGATTTTTTTGAGTTTTCTAAGACGGAAATTTTATATACCTACTAATACACTAGCTGACCCGGCAGCGATTTTACTAAATATAAACTATTGCAGCACAAGACACGCCCCCTACTACGGCATTGCAAAATATAATCGAGCCCAGCACAATCCTGCAAAATCTAATCATTGACAGCACAACGTAGCTGATTCATATAAATAAATCGATTGAAAAAGTAGCACATACCACGTTATATCTCATCTTCAAAGTACTTTACTTAGGCAAAACTCAGAGACTATTTATCCTCAACGAACTAACCTATCCCTGATTGCAATATTTTTGAGGAAGGAAAACCGAATGGAGTGTAGAAACACATTGATTAATAATATATTTCAAAAGTTGAGTTCTTCAACAAAATTGAATAAAATGAGACTGTTTATCCTAAACGCACTAACCTATTTGACTTCAAATATTTTATGAAAAAGGAAAACCAGAATGAAGTAAAAAAACATTGGTGAAAAGAAAAAGTTGCAAAAAAAAGTTCGAGTTCACAGCGATTCGAACTATGAACCTTCAGACTGAGAGTCGACAGCGCTAACCAGTAGACCATTTGGGTGTATGGATTTACTGCGTACAAGAGATTGACAACGAGAAAGCTTCAGTTCTTGCGTTGGAGCACAGTATGAGATATGACGTATTATGGTGGGCGTGGTTTGTGCTAGCGTGCAGTATATTTAGGAAAATCGCTGCCGGGTCGCGATTTTACTAAATATAAACTATTGCAGCACAAACCACGCCCACCATAATACGCCATATCTCATACTGTGCTCCAACGCAAGAACTGAAGCTTTCTCGTTGTCAATCTCTTGTACGCAGTAAATTCATACACCCAAATGTTGCAACTTTTTTTTTCACCAATGTTTTTTTACTTCATTCTGGTTTTCCTTTTTCATAAAATATTTGAAGTCAAATAGGTTAGTGCGTTTAGGATAAACAGTCTCATTTTATTCAATTTTGTTGAAGAACTCAACTTTTGAAATATATTATTAATCAATGTGTTTCTACACTCCATTCGGTTTTCCTTCCTCAGAAATATTGCAATCAGGGATAGGTTAGTTCGTTGAGGATAAATAGTCTCTGAGTTTTGCCTAAGTAAAGTACTTTGAAGATGAGATATAACGTGGTATGTGCTACTTTTTCAATCGATTTATTTATATGAATCAGCTACGTTGTGCTGTCAAAGATTAGATTTTGCAGGATTGTGCTGGGTTCGATTATATTTTGCAATGTCGTAGTAGGGGGCGTGTCTTGTGCTGCAATAGTTTATATTTAGTAAAATCGCGACCCGGCAAACGTTGTTTTGCTATATACAGTGTGTTACAATTTGCTCCACCCCACACCCCTGTACTTTCGTATTCCTAGGACGATTTGAGGTTTCTTTTCTCATAATATACAACTAAAAATTATCTTCTTTATCGAGCAAAAAAAATATCAATCACAATTTCTTAGTCCACTGCGAAAACAAACACTTCAGCAAAATTAGTGAAAACGGATTAGCATTTTTTTTTCAAACATTTTGATAATATCAATAGATTTGGACTAGCCACCAATTCATAAATAATTGTTTTCAGGTTTGCTCAACTCTCTCCTACCACAGTTCTCCTACCCTCCTCCTAAGATTTAAGTGAGATTTTAACACGTGCAGGCTGTTTGCCCCATCAATTTTATTGATATTTTCAAGGGCACGGGGCCCTTCAATTTAACAGCTAAGGTCTTTCACGCTGGGTTGATAGTTGCGCAATACTTGGTAACAATGTCGTGCCAAAATTGCACATCGAAAAATACTAGTAACTTTCGAACCGCGTTATCGATTCAAGTTGGCAAAACTGTACACCGATGCCAGATTTATTTGACATTTCTAGAAGCGATTTGTTGTGATCAGCTGATCTCTGCGAATTATTCATTACTGACAATTTGTACTTTCAAGGAATTGTTTGTGATTTATTTGTGGATCATTGGAGAAATTTGATTCATTCAAAATAGCTAAACCATTGAGTGCGGAGGCACAGAAGATGGTGGTATCATTGATACAATATTTCGAAAATGAACGTGATAACGATGGCCCATTACTTCTTCTGACTGCTGTGAGAGATGTAAGTTGAATGATGGTATTAATAATGATATTTTGTGTTGTCAGAATGATCCAAATATGATTTGTCTGTTTTAGATGTATGACAAACTGACATTTATCATACAGGGCGTGGAAAGAAATTCTGAATTGAGAAAAACCCAATCACGAATCTGCGATTGAAGGTCTATAAAAATAACAAGTTTCCATCGTTCAAGTTTGAACCCCTTGATTGGGTATGAAAGTATTGAAAAGGAATATTCTCAGATATATTATAAACATGAAAAAATGGATACATTTGAATAAATACATTGAGAATTCGCATTCTCTATGTGATGAAATTATTAATTCTTTCTCGGCATATTCAACAGAAAACAACTACTTTCCTGGCTATATGCCACGACGAACATTGAATTATATCAATTGAACATACACGATAGGAATTTGAGCATAAAATGAATATCGTCTGAAATTGAGAATTGACATTCTCTTCCAGAATCGGATGAATACTATGATGAATATAACGATATAAAAAATATATTACTTACCAAATTGGTATGAAAATTGGAATGTATGTTCAATTGATATAATTCAATGTTCGTCGTGGCATATAGCCAGGAAAGTAGTTGTTTTCTGTTGAATATGCCGAGAAAGAATTAATAATTTCATCACATAGAGAATGCGAATTCTCAATGTATTTATTCAAATGTATCCATTTTTTCATGTTTATAATATATCTGAGAATATTCCTTTTCAATACTTTCATACCCAATCAAGGGGTTCAAACTTGAACGATGGAAACTTGTTATTTTTATAGACCTTCAATCGCAGATTCGTGATTGGGTTTTTCTCAATTCAGAATTTCTTTCCACGCCCTGTATGATAAATGTCAGTTTGTCATACATCTAAAACAATTGCCACCCACATGACTGGAGATAAGTCAACAAATTTTCATTCTCAGATAGATGTCAGTTCCACTATAGTTTTAGTTATATTATTATAGAAATGTGAAAATTGTGTATTAAATGAAGAATGGCTGAAGGAATGACTGGACTTCAGGTTACTGAGGAGAGTTTGAAACTCGAAATGAATTTTATTCGAATCAAAATCATCTAACCTATGTGAAAGAGATGTGCATATATCCCAAACATCATGGATACGGATGATTTTTGATAAATTCACGACTCAACAAGAACAGAGTATGTATACTAGTATATTTCTCCCATACATTCCAATTTTCATACCAATTTGGTAAGTAATATATTTTTTATATCGTTATATTCATCATAGTATTCATCCGATTCTGGAAGAGAATGTCAATTCTCAATTTCAGACGATATTCATTTTATGCTCAAATTCCTATCGTGTATGTTCAATTGATATAATTCAATGTTCGTCGTGGCATATAGCCAGGAAAGTAGTTGTTTTCTGTTGAATATGCCGAGAAAGAATTAATAATTTCATCACATAGAGAATGCGAATTCTCAATGTATTTATTCAAATGTATCCATTTTTTCATGTTTATAATATATCTGAGAATATTCCTTTTCAATATGATTTGTCTGAATTACAGAGAGTAGCTGCTGCATTAAAAATAAGTATCACTACTGTATGGATAATATCTGCCAAACAGGAACATGGTAATGATTTGGCTGGCCCCAAAAAGAACAGAGAAAGAGAAACACCCATTTTAGACCTTAATGATGGTGACAAGTCGCAATTAGGAATTGTATCTATGACATGTATAAGAACAGTAATACAAATTAATAATCATTTTATCTACTCCTATTAAATTATATATCAATGATTCAACTGCCTTTGTACAATTAATAGTATCTATAAACAAACAGCGTGAGTTATAATAACTCTCGCTACTATAACTCACTATAATACTTACATCGAGAAAGGCTCTTGGAATTATTTACGAACCGAAAATCAAGATGGCTCAGTACTTCTGTACAAGCCAGTTGGCCGAAAGGGAACAGTCCATTATTGTTATTGAGGGGAGTGATGTCAACTGAATAATTTTGACGTTTTCAAACTGAGCTGATACAATTATTGTGATTTTTTTGATGAATTCAGATAGTGAAGATGGATTATCATTTGAATTTCCATATGGAAAATATCACTCACAAAGAATGGCATTGATAAATTTTGAGCAATGGGGAAAGACATTGCCACATTTCTGAAATTACCAGACTGTAATTTATATACAGGGCATTGTTTTCGCCGCTCGTCGGCAACTTTATTAATAGATGCCGTACGGCACTGAAACGCCATGGCGGTTGGCGATCAACTACTGTGGCTGAGGGGTACCTTGATGATTCCGAAAAGAATATGACAGATACTGCAAATAAAATATACAGTTCTATTACAGCTCAATCAGTTAGTACATCAACAACATATATGCAACAAACACAAAAAGAAACAATAAACTTCCATAATTCAGTTCCAACATATTCAGTTTACTGTTAACGTCACACTTAATTTTTCAATAAACAATATGCGAGTGATTGAATCTAAAATTTGTATTAAGTATATCAAGATTTGTCAATAAAGTTCTTTCTCTGTACTTGTATAACTTAGGATTTATTGTAATAGTCGTAGATAAAGTATAGTATTCAACTTGCGGTAATGGTCATAACTCACTTGATGAATTACAGCACTCGCCTGTGGCTCGTGCTGCAAACTTCATCTGCGTGAGTTATGACCTACATTACCGCTCGTTTAATAATATACTATTAGGTAATACCTATGTGTTTGATTTCGAATAGAAAAACACATTACATTAAAAACATTGAGAGATAAACTTGCTGAACATTATCTCTTTAATGGAGGCATCACATCTTTCTGGAAAGTGTTGAAAAATATTGGCTTCAAGTTCAGGAAATATGATCCAAGCGTATTACGTTCCTGCAGACATACTGCCAATTGAAAAATAAAGGTTTAGGACAATTTGTTTTTCTTGATAAGACCTGGATCTTTCAGGATGGTACATTAGGACACTCATGGCAAGACTCCAATGTCAAAAGTGTAAAAAAAAACAAAGTAGGAGGTTCCAGGTATTTTTCATGATTCTCATGAATAAATATAAATTGCATTATGTGATTCATATAAGATTCATCGTCCTACATGATGGATGTGGAGGTGGGTTCATTCCTGGTGCAGAATTAGTATTTTCTCCAGAAACTAAACATGAAGATTATCATGGAGAAATGAACCAACATAACTTCCTCCACTGGTTGGAAAATCAATTGTTGAAAATTTTTGAAAAACCTTCGGAATTGTTATGGATAATGCGAGTTACCACAGTACAATGATGAATTAAATTTCCACTGCAGCCTCAAAAAAAAACAGACATACAAGAATGGCTTACCAACAACAGAATTCAGTTTGAGTATGGAATGTTGAAGCCACAGTTACTAAATTTGGTTAAATTGTAGGCTATATAATTACTGAAATTATTTATAAAGAAAACTTGACTTATACAAGATTCAATAAAATACATGTGACATTTTTCACACAGAAATTAGTCTGTTAGTGAAATATGAGTGTTTCATTAAAATTTGTGTAAATTTGATCTTTTTTGAAGTTTTTCTATTACTACGGATTTTCTTTGAGTAAGCGCCAAGGCGATTTGAAATATAAAAATATTCTATAGGGCTAAAATATTCTTTAACTAGAAACAAGCCACCCCCTGTTTATATGGCAGAAACTCTTGCAGAACACTATGGTCAGGTACTGAGACTTCCACCATACCACTGTATTTTCAAGCCAATTGAAATGATATGGGAGATCACCAACACGTATTATAGAGATCATGTTGGCCAGCATGGGAGTTCTGTGGTAACATCTCTGGATATGTGGAAAGAGTCTCTGAGGCATACTCCAGAAATATGGGCCAACAGTGTTCGCCATACTGAACAAATAATTCAAAGTTGGTGGGAGAGAGAAAATATTTTAGATTCACAAGATATTCCACAAGTTATTATAAATGTAGGAGAGGATGATTCTGATGATAGTGAAGAAGATCAAATGACATTTGAAATTTTTTAGTGTGCTATTGGGGTTCGAAAATTGTATTATCTAGTGTAAGATTATTTCTATAGATTAGGATTATAGAAAATTGTATTATATAGTGTATTATATAGTGTTGGTTTCATGAGTTTTTGTGGGTTTTCCTCATGAATTATATTGAGAATATTGAAGTAAGAACAACCCTAGTTGTCAATTTCATAATTTCCAATATAAGTAGAAACAGCACTTTTTTTTTTCCACGAAATAAATTCAATTGATCGAATTTCTATTTCATTTCACCAATTTACAGTAATTGAAAAACATTCAAAACGATTAGATAACCTCGAAATTGTATTCGAAGTTTTTATTATTTTCACTCAGTAAATGTGAATACTAATCAGTTTTATCAAGAAAAATGAATTCAAGCCATAGTTGTGTATTGGTAAGAAAAAAAGTTAATATTGTTTGTTGATGTTGTTGTTTAATAAATCATTCTTCAAGTTATTATTCTCTATAAGAATTCAAGTGCTGATTTTGAAACATAAATGGACAGCTTTTGAGTTGGTTGCAAAAAACATTATAACGTCCGACGATCGTAACACTAGACATATCCATAAACAGGCGGTTGGTCATTCAGTCATTTCCTTTCAACTGGCAACACTGTATGTGTTGACATATTGACGTCACTATCAACTTAGCGTGAAAGCCCTCTAGTCACTAGCATCACACTTTCTCAACTCCAAGTAAGTCAAGAACAAATCATGTTATATTTCCATATCAATCTTTTTGTATTGTAGAACTAATAAAACATGTTCCTTCTGATTGTGTAACATCAACACCATTAAAATTTGTAGAGATGACTTCCTTCCTTCCTATGAAAAAGGTCACTCCCCTTTGAGCAATATGGACTTCTACCAAAGACCAATCGACCAGGAAACCGATCCAAACCCATCGAAGAGGTCATCCACATCACGGATTCCAATAATTTACGACCGAGACGAGAAACAAAACCATCGACTTTCGCCGCGGCGCTCACTGCTGACCTTATTTACGGCCCCTCTAGTTTGAACCCGAACTGAAGAATGCTTTTTATAAAGAGCTCAGAAGAACAAATGGACCGCTCGAGGTTTCGACACTTCTCAAGTTGTCACAACTTTTCGACAAATCAATCGATTTTTAGTTTGAATGCAGCTTTTTTCTATTACTTATCAAAGTTTTCCAGTTGTTACACTTTATGTATGCTATAGTGTTCAAAAATAGTGCGGGGGCAGCCTTTGGGGACTGCTAATAGAAGTGAAAACCTAAGTAACTTATGAATTGTATCGTCGAGCTTATAGATTATTATTTTCGATTTGTGAAACTGGCCTCTGTTAAACTCCATTAAGCTAGCAGAACAACTTTGAATTTTTCGAATATTTCTTCGGTCATAATTTTAGGCCAATTTAAGGCTAATTTTTCACCCTCTTGCCGAATTTATTACTCTTCGATTCATGCAAGAAAACGTGGGTTCTGCTAGCTCAACGTTAGTTAAGCTAGCAGTACCACTTCGTAAATATAAGTTCAATCACAAAACTTATTATACCCTAATTCAAGGCTGATTTAAGGCTCTGATCCTAGCCTATTGCCGATTTTTTCGCACATTGTTTTTTTTTAAATCATGAGTTTTGCTAGCTTGACCGTAAAGCTAGCAGAACCAAATCTCAAATAGAAGGAATATAAGAATATTGAGTACACCATAATAATTAGGGCTGGGAAAAAATATCGATATATCGATAAATATATCGATATATCGAATAACGATATTTAAGTTTTTAAATATCGATATTTATCGATATATCGATATAGTGTGTCCAAGATAAGATTGCTCAGTAATGTCTTAGAAGCAACTGTGAGAAGAGGATATCTTTATTTAGAGAATAATGGTCATCATTTTGAACAATTGTTATGAATGTTTCTGTTGGTATTGCCAAAATTAAGTTATTAAAGTAATTCGTGTAAGAATTCATAGTTAATTTGAAGCGCTGCATTGAATAATATGGTGAAATATTTTTTTTCCACTTTTCGGTATTGAATAACTATATAATCCCTCAATGTTTGACACTAAATGATCAGAAACAAGTGGAAATGATGGCATTTTTTCTTTAGAATTTCGAAAACACATTGATGATGGCTAAAAATAGGTCGAAACACATCGAAACCACCTTATACATGGTTGAATTCAGAATAAAAAAGTTTTCAGAATCTGTGAAAAAATTATCAGGACCGTATTTAAAAAACAAAAGTTGAGGATGTTTCTACGGATACAAAACGTCGCATAAAAAAATCGGTTATCACTACGTTAAACGTCATCAACAGTTGCCATGAAAAAGTTTTTTCAGTTTTTTTGTATCTAATAATAACGGAGAAAAAAAATAGATATTCCAAAAATTCACTTTTTTCGATATAACTGAAAAACTAAAAACAAGTTTGAAAAGTTTTGAGGGCTGTTGGTATGAGCCTCCGAATGCGCATTTAAACGACTCCGTATCTCCTATACCGTTTCCGAGATCCCCATGTTGTGCAACCTTATTTTGGACAGACTGTATATATTTGAATAATGAAAATTGGTACAGGTATATTTGTATATTTCAATTGTTCCTGATTCCGAATCCATCATTATTATCCGTAAAAAAAAATCCCTAATAGTACTTTTCGGAATATGAGTCAATGAAATTGGTCGCAGTTGGCCACACGATAACAGTCCAAAAATAAAGTCACTCTCTTAGTGGATGGACGTTTCAAATACCTATCCATCAATAAAAAGTTTTTCAAAATCGATCAGATAATAACGATTTTACAGGGGTGGTAAGTCGTTAACGTGGACACACTGTATATTATTAATAATGATAACTATAACTAGGGCTGGGAAAAAATATCGATATATCGATAAATATATCAATATATCGAATAACGATATTTAAGTTTTTAAATATCGATATATCGATAACTATCGATAAATCGATAAATATCGATATATCGAACTTATCAATAAATTTCAACTTATCGATAACCGATAACTGAAATCCAATATCGCGCAGCCCTAATAATAATTGAAGGCTGATTTAAGACTCTTCATTGAACCTACTATCGATTTCATTGTTAAACGTTTTCTGCAAAAATTTTTCCAAATTCAACATGAACATGACAATACAATTACAAATCAAAAATAGTTCAATCACGAAACGAATCTGTTCCCGTTCTCAACATATAAAAATGCAAAATATTTTTTTTAGAAAATTCTCTTCTTTGTTTGACACCTCTCAGTGACATACTATAAGAAAAGAATATTCCAAGGAAAATATTTCGCATTTTTATGATCGGTGTCGATGACGGTGATCCAATGTTTGTTCTAAAAAAAGTGAACGCGTAAAAGTGCTGGAAGCGACTAAAGAAGTTTTCAATTAAAAAAAACATACAGTGCACCCGAGGGTGCACCGTTATCGCACATAACTTCTTTATTTTCTGTACTTTTGTTTGAATATCTCGAAATGGTTTTGAAGTTTTCCACATCTCATATCTAGACAAAAAAAACATGGTGACACCATATATCGAAGACTGGAACCTTTGGCACGATAATACACTACACTGTTTTACCACTAACCAAACCGATTTTTTAACGTCTCGACACGTGTTTCGCTAACTATGTTAGCATCTTCAGGAGAAGATTAAAACTCAGTTGGACACGTCGGACACGAATCAAAAATTAGTGGGGTGACATGTGCTAAACTGACACAATAGATCTTGAGGTAACATCAAGAAGAAAAAAAGGCGCGAAGAAGAGAACTGAGCATGTACGAAACAGATCATTTTTCTTTTTAAATTACATTGAACTACTTTGAGATATGGATGATTTTCATGATGTATATAACATTTCGTTATCAGATGACGGTCGAAACTTGCAGACGGCTCTCCTACTATTTTATTCATGCTCTTTACTCTCATTCACAGAACTTCATTGCTTTCGAGTCCAGAGAGAACTGCTTCGTGATGATCCAGTAAATCTATCATCATGCTCCTTCGGTAAGTTTTCGTTTTGTTTATATTACGAGATTTTACATTTTTACCCACTTGTCTTTCTGAGCACTTTATAACTACGAATCGAATACCTTTCCGAACAAACGAAATAAAGTACCGCCAGCGAAAAGGTCAACAGGACCCATCCATGCCATCGGCATCCGCCATCAAGAAGTAATGAACGAGGTTAAGCACGTGTACGTGTGATTTTCGGCCTGGTCCATATCGAGATTGTGATCTCATCATCCTCATCCATCTCTTGTTTGTACGGCGTTTGGAAGGATCCGGAATCCGGATCTTCTCGTGTGGCCTCACCACAGTATAAATATTATACTACACCCTTACGGTAATTTATGTCAGCACTTTTCGTGTCCTAAAAATCTCAGTTGTAGTAGTTGCTCAGCTAGCAGGGCAGGTGTTTTGTTTACACTTCTTTGACTTTTTTCATATGGTATACCACAAGTGATAATATTTTGCCAGAAATATTCGGTGATTGTTACGACAGCGTGTTGCCTAGTAATTTCGTGAGCCGTAGGCGAGTAGTTTTGGATCAATGTCATGAGCGAAATTAGAGCAGCAAGCTGGAATGAAATCGTCTCGCCTTTCGTACAAAATGTCTCACTAACACGAATTATAAGTAAATAAAATGAAGTAGGTACTTAGGTTATTGTCTCAGATTTGAATCCAAAGCAATCTTGACCAGACACGATGTCAAGATTGTATCGCTGATAAACGAGGTTTGTTGGTCACGTGTGGGTGAATTCGGCTTCTGTATTGGTAGAGCTAAGTCCGATAAAATTCAATAAACAAAAAACAGTACAGAAGAAACCGTGAAAATGGTCGATTCTCATTGGTTCTCGAGATCAAGAGTGGAATAGTCATTTATACATGCCTTTATTGCCTTCATGATTCATTCTGTGATAGGAACCAAGAGAATCACAATTTATTATTTATAATACTTCTTTGAAATCACCTTATTTTCATCTACACCAGCAACCAAAAAAATTGACCAAACTGTTCACCTTGTAACTTTTTTAATCCTTGTCTGATTTTTGTGAAATTTCTATCAAATAGTTGATTCATGTGCCGGAACGTTAACCTAAATATTGGTTTCCAAGAAATGCTGATGACTTGATAATTATACAGGGAAAAACCAAAGTTACTATTTCACCCTTTGTTTCTCAATGCCCTGTGGCGAAATTGAGTGGTCGAACCTAGTTAGATTGATGTGTGATCCATTTTTAACACAACAGTCTATGATTCACGTCAATATCTCATTCTAAAGAGAAGATACGAGGGTTTTACGAAAGTATGGCATTTTCCAATTTTTATTAACAATAATCGGAACCTACATGAACTTTAATATTACAATATCACTAAATATTTCCTTATTTTCTTAGCACTTGACGAAGAAAACCTTAATTACAAAGAAGAAACAAGAAGCAGACCTGGAGTCAATAACGAGTAGGTATGCCCTCTTCGAGTTTGAATTACAGCATTCAACCGCCGTAGCATCGTGTCGATCAAATTTCTCTAGTAGTCTTGAAGAATTTCCTAAAATTCTCCTTGAAGGGAAAATCGTGAGTGTCTGGCAACGCTGGACGAATTATTGTTATCAAAAATTAAAAAAAACTGCATATCTTTTTGAAAACACTTGTATCTTCTATCAAGAAAAATATATTTATGTGAATCTAGAACCATTGTGTGGAGGAGGAACGAAAAAGGATCACACTTCAATTCGAAACATGATGAAGCAGAAGGTTGGAGAACGGTTCTAAATTATTGTAAATAAAAATAAAAAATGCCATACTTTCTTAAAACACTTGTATCTTCTCTCAAAAAGTGGTTGTCAATGAGAATCAAGAACCACTGTGTTAAGATTAAGAAGGGATAACACTTCAATCCATAACATAATGAAGATAAGTTCAACAACTCACCTTCGCCACAGGGCCTTAAGAAGTTGAGGGTGAAATAGTAACTTTTGTTTATCCCTGTATAACGATCAAGACATCAGCTTTTCTTAGAACCTATGATTCAGATTAACATTCCGAACCATGAATATACGATTTGGTCAAAATTTCAGCAAAATCGGATGAGAATTAAAAAAGTAACAGGGCGATCAATTTGGCTAAATTCTTTGGTGGCCGGTTTTTTCTTTTGTCGATGAGTTTTTATTAGCTTTAAGATGGGCTTTTTCAGGCACGGACACAGCGCACTGAAAAACTTCGAGAATAACCATGCAAACGAATCATAAATGCCAAACACTGTTTTGACAGTGTAGTGGATGCCAGAATGTGATTCAACATCGGACATTAGGTAACGATCTGCTTGATGTGGAATGCGACACTCATCACTTATTGTTGAGTAGTGAACGAATGAAGACGTATGTACAACAGAAAGCGTGTTTGGATTCTACAGTCGCAGCTTTGTTCATTCTTCGTCAATCAAATTTGTGCCGACAAAATGAACTCAAGAAGAAAATCACGAAATTCGTTATAAAATCCTAGAGGAAGCGGAACAAGCTACCGCGAATTTAATACCAGCAAAATCTAGGTGTGCCCTCTCTTCAATTGTTTCGTCAGACTAGCTCTCGATAAGAACAATCGAATGCGAGTTCGAAACGCGAGGTTCTTATATTCGATTATAGATGGCGTGAACGATGGACAATTTCTTGAAAAATTTCAAATTGCGTTTCGAATCTTATTATGAAGTTGAACTAGACTTTCAAGAATGTGTTTTCCTTCTTCCGGGACCTGAAGAGTCCCGTTGATGATGCACGAATGCAATAATAGCCGATTTAAATATCCGAGAGATTCTCGTAGATTCAAGGATACATCCAAGGATACATCCAAATGGGAGATTTAAAAAAATCTGAAAGAATATCTCAAAATTTTATGAGCCTCGAAAGATTAGGGAAAATTCCAGAGTTGAGGCCGATTCGAGTAGATTTCTAAATACCCCGAGGTTCTATGGAGGGTCCAAAAATTCAAGTAAGAATTCAACGATTCAATAAGGAATATTTCAAAGATTAGATTCGACGATAATTTGAAAAAATCGAGAAAATTCTAGAGATTAGAAAAAATTACTTATGATTCAGGTATATCCAAGGATTCGAGGGACTATCCACAGAGGGAAGAGGAGAATTTCAAATGATTTTCAATGATACGTCAAGATACAAATTAACATAGTACTCAACTCACGTGTATACATACGACCTTTCACAAACTTCCTCCTGGTAGCAACAGCTAATTTACCTGCAAAATGAAATAAAAATCATTATTGTGTTATCATGGATCAAAATAAATACAATTTGTTTTGTTCTGGACTGTTTTCAGCTTCAAACAAGCAGAATGAGAAAGAAGTTTGAATTATTATTCAATAATTTTGTTCGTACAATAACAATATAGGGAGACAATTACCAATCTCATATACTAAAGAAGCTAGCAAAGCCACTTTCGATTTTCAACATGAGACATATCTCATAATTTTAGGCTCATTTTAGGCTAATTTATTACCCCATTCCCGAATTTTTTGCTCCTCCCTATCATAGAAAAATCTGTGGCTTTGCTAGCTTCGGCCGAACTCAGCAAAGCCATTTTTGAAAAACAATATTTTTTGAATATCTGATATAGTGAGAATGTAGTGCCCATTTTAGGCTAATTTATTACCCTATTCCCAATTTTCTTGCTCCTCTCTATAATAGAAAAATCTGTGGCTTTGCTAGCTTCGGCCGAACTCAGCAGAGCCATTTTTGAAAACATAGAATTTCCACCGATTTGATATATTGAGATCAAATGGCTAATTTTAGGCTAATTAATTACCCTTTTTTCGAATTTTTTGCTCCACGTTTCAAACAGAAAAAATACAAGACAATTTGTCGAAATACCCATCATTCACTGAACATTATGTATTTCTATCGAAAGCATATTTTATAACGATTTCATGAGGGAAAGTGTTAGTATCGATTGTAAGCTTAATGACTATCCCATTCTGGAATTTTTGGCTACATATTTTTCAAAAGAAACCAAGCAGAAAAAAAACGAAACGATTCATCGAAATACATGTTAATTCACTATACATTATGCATATCTATCAAAAGCATATTTTATGACGATTTTTCAGGACAAAGTGTTAGTATCGATTATAAGCTCAATACCTATTGCATTTTGAAATTTTTTGCTGCATATTTTTTAAAACAAACCTGTGGCTTTGCTGGCTTCGGGCGAACTCAGCAGAGCCATTTTCAAAAATAATATATTTTTCACAGATTTGATATATCGATATTGAAGAGCTAATTTTAGGCTAATTAATTACTCTATTTTCGAATTTTTTGCTCAATGTTTCAAACAGAAAAAATACAAGACAATTCGTTGAAATACGCATTTATTCACTATACATTATGCATATCTATCAAAAGCATATTTTATGACGATTTTTCAAGACAAAGTGTTAGTATCGATCATAAGCTCAACAACTATTGCGTTTTGAAATTTTTTGCTGCATATTTTTTAAAAGAAACCTGTGGCTTTGCTGGCTTCGGGCGAACTCAGCAGAGCCATTTTTTAAAATAATATATTTTTCACTGTTTTGATATATCCATATTGAAGAGCTAATTTTAGGCTAATTAATTACCCTATTTTCGAATTTTTTGCTCCACGTTTCAAACAGAAAAAATACAAGACAATTTGTCGAAGTACACATCATTCACTGTACATTATGTATTTCTATCAAAAGCATATTTTATGACGATTTCATGAGGAAAAGTGTTAGTATCGATTGTAAGCTTGATGACTATCCCATTTTGGAATTTTTGGCTACATATTTTTTAAAAGAAACCTGTGGCTTTGCTGGCTTCGGGCGAACTCAGCAGAGCCATTTTATAAAATAATATATTTTTCACTGATTTGATATATCGGTATTGAAAGGCTAATTTTAGGCTAATTAATCACCCTATTTCCGAATTTTTTGCTCTTTATTTCAAGCAAAAAAAAAACGAAACTATTCATCGAAATACACGTTTATTTACTATACATTATGCATATTCATCAAAAGCATATTTAATGACAATTTTTCGAGACAAAGTGTTAGTATTAATTATGAACTCAATAACTATTGCAGTTTGGAATTGTTTGCTGCATATTTTTTAAAACAAACCTGTGGCTTTGCTGGCTTCGGGCGAACTCAGCAGAGCCATTTTTTGAAATATTATATTTCTTACCGATTTGATATATCGGTATTGGAAGGTTAATTTTAGGCTAATTAATTACCCCATTTTCGAATTTTTGGCTCAACGTTTCAAACAGAAAAAATACGAGACAATTTGTCGAAATACGAGTCATTCACTGTTCATTATGTATTTCTATCAAAAGCATATTTTATGATGAATTCATGAGGGAAAGTGTTAGTATTGATTGTAAGCTTGATAATCCCATTATGGAATTTTTCGCTACATATTTTTTAAAAGAAACCTGTGGCTCTGCTGAGTTCGTCCGAAGCCAGCAAAGCCACAGGTTTGTTTTAAAAAATATGCAGCTAAAAATTCCAAAATGGAATAGTTAGTGAACGTACAATCAATACATGTCAATACTAACACTTTGTCTCGATTAATCGTTATAAAATATGCTATCGACATCATTGATAGATATGCATAATGTATAGTGAATAAACGCGTATTTCGACGAATTGTCTTGTATTTTTTCTGTTTGAAACGTTAAACAAAAAATTTAAAAATATGGTAATTAATTAGCCTAAAATTAGCTCTTCAATATCGATATATCGAATCTGTGAAAAATATATTATTTTAAAATATGGCTCTGCTGAGTTCGCCCGAAGCCAGCAAAGCCACAGGTTTCTTTTAAAAAATATGCAGCAAAAAATTTCAAAATGGGATAGTCATCAAGCTTACAATCGATACTAACACTTTCCCTCATGAAATCGTCATAAAATATGCTTTTGATAGAAATACATAATGTACAGTGAATGACGCGTATTTCGACAAATTGTCTTGTATTTTTTCTGTTTGAAACGTGGAGCGAAAAATTCGAAAATAGGGTAATTAATTAGCCTAAAATTAGCTCTTCAATACCGATATATCAAATCTGTGAAAAATAAATTATTTTTAAAAATGGCTCTGCTGAGTTCGCCCGAAGCCAGCAAGGCCACAGGTTTCTTTTAAAAAATATGTAGCCAAAAATTCCAAAATGGGATAGTCATCAAGCTTACAATCGATACTAACACTATCCCTCATGAAATCGTCATAAAATATGCTTTTGATAGAAATACATAATGTACAGTGAATGACGCGTATTTCGACAAATTGTCTTGTATTTTTTCTGTTTGAAACGTGGAGCGAAAAATTCGAAAATAGGGTAATTAATTAGCCTAAAATTAGCTCTTCAATACCGATATATCAAATCTGTGAAAAATATATTATTTTTAAAAATGGCTCTGCTGAGTTCGCCCGAAGCCAGCAAAGCCAATGGTTTGTTTTAAAAAATATGCAACAAAAAATTTGAAAATTCATTAGTTATTGAGCTTATGATCGATACTAACACTTTGTCTTGAAAAATCGTCATGAAATATGCTTTTGATAGATATGCATAATGTATAGTGAATTAACGTGTATTTCGACGAATCGTTTCGGTTTTTTTCTGCATGAAACATCGAGCAAAAAATTTAAAAATGGGGTAATTAATTAGCCTAAAATTAGCTCTTCAATATCGATATATCGAATCTGTGAAAAATATATTATTTTAAAATATGGCTCTGCTGAGTTCGCCCGAAGCCAGCAAAGCCACAGGTTTCTTTTAAAAAATATGCAGCAAAAAATTTCAAAATGGGATAGTCATCAAGCTTACAATCGATACTAACACTTTCCCTCATGAAATCGTCATAAAATATGCTTTTGATAGAAATACATAATGTATAGTGAATGACGCGTATTTCGACAAATTGTCTTGTATTTTTTCTGTTTGAAACGTGGAGCAAAAAATTCGAAAATAGGGTAATTATTTAGCCTAAAATTAGCTCTTCAATATCGATATATCAAATCTGTGAAAAATATATTATTTTTAAAAATGGCTCTGCTGAGTTCGCCCGAAGCCAGCAAAGCCACAGGTTTGTTTTTAAAAATATGCAGCAAAAAATTTCAAAATGCAATAGTTATTGAGCTTATGATCGATACTAACACTTTGTTTTGAAAAATCGTCATAAAATATGCTTTTGATAGATATGCATAATGTATAGTGAATTAACGTGTATTTCGACGAATCGTTTCGTTTTTTTTCTGCTTGGTTTCTTTTAAAAAATATGCAGCCAAAAATTCTAAAATGGGATAGTCATTAAACTTACAATCGATACTAACACTTTCCCTCATGAAATCGTCATAAAATATGTTTTTTATAGATATGCACAATGTATAGTGAATTAACGCGTATTTCGACGAATTGTCTTGTATTTTTTCTGTTTGAAACGTGGAGCAAAAAAATCGAAAATAGGGTAATTAATTAGCCTAAAATTAGCCATTTGATCTCAATATATCAAATCGGTGGAAATTCTATGTTTTCAAAAATGGCTCTGCTGAGTTCGGCCGAAGCTAGCAAAGCCACAGATTTTTCTATGATAGAGAGGAGCAAGAAAATTGGGAATAGGGTAATAAATTAGCCTAAAATGAGCACTACATTCTCACTATATCAGATATTCAAAAAATATAGTTTTTCAAAAATGGCTTTGCTGAGTTCGGCCGAAGCTAGCAAAGCCACAGATTTTTCTATGCTAGGGAGGAGCAAAAAATTCGGGAATGGGGTAATAAATTAGCCTAAAATGAGCCTAAAATCATGAGATGTGTCTCATGTTGAAAATCAAAAGTGGCTTTGCTAGCTTCTTTAGTATCAATCTCATCACTGCAAAAAATCTCAAAGAAAGAAATGTATACAGATATAATTTTTGGACTATATGCCCAATCAGTGTGACTGCGAAAAAAAAATTGAATTTTTATTCGCGCCAGTGGATTTGTCTAAAAAAAATAGATCGAGAATGCCATTCATACCATCATTTTCATCTACTATAGTTACCGAGTAATCCTACACAAAAATCGAAATTTTACAGGTAATTGAAGGAATCTCACGAACTAATTCTCACTCCGGCACTGGTAGACATTTTTATTTTCTGGTATGTGTTACACAAAACACAATAATTCATTCAGGAGCGTTGGCATTGTTTGACTTGGGCGGTTGTGTCACATTTTGGTGTCAAATAAAAATACATATAAATCTAGTCAACATCTGGGATATTTTTAGTTATGAGAAAGCTGGAGAACATGTATAAATATTGGTTTTAATACATTCCCATGTTACTGGCGCTGCTGGTATCATTTCTTCGCATTGAGAACAAACACGATTATTTCATAACCGGAACATATACTAGGTGGTTCTCTAGTTGTAACCCTACAAAGAAATGAGCGAAATTAATAAAATTCCTAATTTGACGGTTATGATGACATTATTGATAAAATCAATGGTATATTCAAAAACATTCGTTTCCCAATGAAACATCCTGTATAACAGCCGTAAACTAATTATTTTTTTATCGCAACTGCTCAAAATCGAGCATAATATAAACTAATTACCGAATTAAGCAAGCATTCACGTTAAACCAGCATTAAACGAATGATAAATTAGAATTTATTATAGCATCATAAAACGAGATTTATAGTTTATAATCATTACGTTATCCCATTATCCTTGGACTGAAAAACTGAAATAGAATTTTCAACATTTTCTTCGACGTCGATCACAAGAAATCGACTTCTTTGATTATAGGTTCCGATAATAACATACCGTCAATACTTTGTATCGTTTTAGCTTAATTAATTCAATATCGACCGCATCAATGCTTCCCTATACTTTCATTACACATAATTTATAGTCTCAAATTGAAGCTCCTTGTGTTTCAACATTATAGTTATCACCCGAGAATATCGATGATCCGAATATTTTTTAATAAAAACAAGATGAATCTACTACTGGGGAATAGGGCTCTGCACGGGTCGGGCCGGAAACGTCTCGTTTGACCTCGCGTTTGACCCTATTTTCGATTCGCATAATTTTCGATTCACCCACCATTTCCGAATAAACCCGAAAGATGCGTTGTTGTGAAATAATGCCACATTTCCTTGGATTCAATGAAACTGGAATTATCAACAATCATTTCACATTCAAATATATGTCGTTTGTGCCAAAATTTCGTTTCATTCAATTTTCGATTCGCCCAATTTTCGATGCATCCAATTTTCGATTCACCCAGCATCTCCGAATATACCCGAGAGATGCGTTCTCGTCAAATAATGCCAAATTTCCTTGGATTCAATGAAACTGGAATTATCAACAATCATTTCAAATTCAAATGTCGTTTCGGTCAATATTTCGTTTCATTCAATTTTAGATTCGATCAATTTTAGATTCGCCCAATTTTCGATACACCCAATTCTCGATTCCCCCAATTTTCGATTCACATTTTCGATTTACCCAGCATTTCCGAATATACCCGAAAGATGCGTTCTCGTCCAATGATGGCAAATTTCCTTGGATTCAATGAAACTGGAATTATCAACAATCATTTCACATTCGAATATGTCGTTTGGGCCAAAATTTTGTTTCATCCAATTTTCGATTCGCCCAATTTTCGATTCACCCAATGCCACAATTTAGAACAATTTCCTTGGATTCAATAAAACGGGAATTATTAACAATAATTTCACATTGAAATATCGTTGGGCCAATATTTCGTTTCATCATATTTTCGATTCGCCCAACTTTCGATTCGCCTAATTTTCGATACACCCAATTTTACACCCAATTTTCGATTCACCCAATTTTCGATTCGACCGAGTTAGGTAGGTTAGGTTAGGTAGTTTGGAAAAGGAAGTCTCCATCCTTATGAAGAAACGAATATTTTCCTTCCTTATATTACGTCAAAATTCGGGTCGATCGAAATATGAGTCAATCGAAATTTGAGTGAATCGGGTGGTTATCCACTTATACTTCAATATCACTATCTTCTCTGGCACAGACCCATTTTAACTCTGTACAGGGTAATTCATTAATAATTGGGAATATTTCAACTATAGGCGGTTCAAATTAAGCGATTCGCCCTCTTGCGGATATTCAAGTAACCAATGGAAAGTACATTGCATGTTTGTTTACATTCAAGCTTCCATGCATTTTATGAAAAGTTTAATAGTCTTTGTGATATTTTTCAAGTTTGAATTATTCAGTTGAGTATCTTGAATCATTATTGCTTGGTTTCACATGTTATGTTCATGAAAGTTTTATGCATTTCACAAAAAATGATGATTTCAATCAGTGCATAATTGAAAGATATTCTCTCAACTTCGAGATTGAATTCAGTTGCATTTTATTCCCAGAAGTGAAGTTACAGGAGGAATTTGAAAAAATAACATTCTTACTCAAGAGCAAAACACATAATATGTTTTTCTCTTTCATATAAACGCATACCTATAAGTAGATGAATCGACTACAATATCATCTCAAACACCCAATCTGTGAACTCCACTTATTTTGCAATATTCATTTCACTACTGAATGGGAACGAAATGCAAACTAACGTAACCTCAAATTGGGGCATTTGTATCTGAAGTAGTGAAACATACTTCATTAAACGAATATCTGCTGAAAAGCTCCCTCGATTCACAAGAGAACACAAATGAACAGTCAAAAGTGAAATTTTCTTTGCTCGAATCACTACCAAAAAATCTAAAATACACACAAGCATATGAACCAATTCAGTTCAAAACAATGATACTTTCATATAGTTCACAACCGGCCACTTTGGCGCAGCGATCTTAAATTCAGTCGCCAATAGAACCCTGAACACAAAATATGATGATTCAACCCAAATCACCTAGAAAAATTCAATAATCATTTGTGCCCAGTTTCAAAATTATTCGACGTAATATTGTCATATTCGGCGAAGAGTGTAAGTACTATACACCCTCCTGAATTATGTTAAATGAACGTTTCTGGCTACTACCAGAGGCGTACGACAGGGGCAAGTGACTGGTTGATCTTGACTTTCCCAAATTTTACGCCAGTGTTGGAATTGCAATCCTATATCACAATTTTTTGATTATCCAACAATTTTTACGTCGATATTGTACAGGGTGATTCACCATAAATGTCCCCCCCTCTAGCTCAGTTATTTTTGTACAGATTTCAAAATTTGAAATATCATCTCAAATGATTTTCGATAAAGTTTTTTTCCGCTACATCAAAAAATACAGGGTGCTCGGAACAAATGATCTACAGGGTACTATTTGATTTTTTTTTAATGGAACACCCTATTTTTCATTGTATTTTTAATTTGATCAATGTATCACACTTGGGGTCTAGCGAGAATGATTACAGAGATATAGGGTGTTCAAAATCGAGATTATTCAACTTTAGAATTTTTTTGTGACGAAACTGTTCATTATCGGTCAAAACGGCTTTCATGTCCGTATCTTAACTCTTGATTTACTATCTACTGACATTTAATGATTGGAACAGATACTGGGTGATCAGATTCTGAATCTTGAACCACCCTGTAAATGTTCCAATTAAATGTCAGTAGATAGTGAATCAAAAGTTGAGATGGGGACTCAGTAGCCGTTTTGACCAATGATGAATAGTTTCGACACAAAAAAATCTTGAAGTTGAAAGATCTCGATTTTGAACACCCTATATTTCTGTAATCATTCCCGCTAGACCCCAAGTGTGATACATCGATGAAATCAGCTCTTCAGGAAGAATCTAAAAATACAATGAAATACAGGGTGTTCCATTTGAAAAAATCAAGTAGTACTCTGTAGATTGTTTGTTTCGAGCACCCTGTATTTTCTGATGCAACGGGGAAAAATTTCTGAAAAATCATTTCAGATTATTTTTCAAATTCTTAAATCGGTTCAAAAATGAGTGAGCTAGAGGGGGGGACATTTATGGTGAATCACCCTGTACTCTCTTCATAGAGATATTTCAAATTACACATCAAGCTGCACAATAATTTCGAGTTTGATGTGTATTAATTATGTCAATATTTTGGATCAATGCAGTGCATTCATCGATCCAATCCAATCTAATTATATTAAAACATGATAACATAACAGACAGGAGCTTTTACAAGGTGATTTATTATTTATTATATATTCAACAATTTAAAACACCCGGTAAGAGCTCCTGTCTGTAATTATGTTTTTTTTTAATATGCGTTCGAGTATGGGTTAAAAGTTTCATCTGATTGATGAATGCAATCCATTGATCCAAATTACCGACATAATTAATACGCACATCAAATTCAAAATAAGTGCGCATTTTCATGTTTACGTTGAAATATCTCGAAAAATAATGAATTCATCGACATGGATAAAGAGTACAATATCTACGTAAAAATTGTTGGAGAATCGAAAAATTGTGCTAGAATCGCAATTCCGCCATTGGCGTAGAATTTGGGAGGGATCAACTAGTCACTTGCCCCTATCGTACGCCTCTGGTAGATGCCAAAAACGTTCATTCAACATAATTTAGTAGGGTATATAGTACTCACACTCCCGAGCAAATATAATAATTCGCCGAATAGTTTCAAAGGACTACGCACAAATGATTTTTAAATTTTCAAACACTCTGTAACTCAGACAAGAGACACATTAATTTATCTAGGTGATTTGGGTCGAATCATTATATATTTTGAGTTCAGGATTCTATAGTTGGAATATTTCCAACTAGTAATGAACCAACCTTGTATACAATACCCCTGACCCAATTTAAGATGTCCGCCCCTGGATTTATACGAGGCCTCGAAATGAAGAATATCCATAAAGGCCAAGCATATTATATTATTTGTGATATGCGATTGTATATGAATATATATGCGAAAGACTCTCCTTGAAAGAGTAAATACCCACCGAATTGAATTGGAACCTGTTTTGTGTTCTAAGATTATCCGGTGATAAACCAAACTGATCTCATTATGCATTCAATGTATTCAAATTTAAATCTCACGCATATTGGTAGGTATGTATAGGTATTGAACAGTGAACATGGATATAAAAGATGGAAATATATTGGACCAGTTTCGTATCATAATGTGAATTGTGAATTTATATTTCATTGAATAGCTATCTATAATCCTCTTCTTCGAACAATATTTTTTGTATGGCCTCTAACAGTGACATCTGATTTGTCTTCACACAATAATACTCATATTTTATTTCCATAGGTATATTGTAAAGGCGAGGAGAGATATTCCCAAAAAATTCAATTTTATAGACACAAAGTTGCCAAATATCTGTTACATATATTGGCTTTTAGAATGCAAAAGGCACAAACGATGCAATCTTTTCCTTTCTGCAACTTTCTGGAACATGTCTACACACATCTCAACAATGGGGAAGTCGCAGCTGCAGTATTCTGCGACTTCTCCAAAGCTTCTGATTGTGTAAATCATGAACTACTTTTGCAAAAGATGGACTGCTATGGCTTTAGAGGAGTGTGTAATGACTGGTTCAGGTCTTACATAAGTGATAGAAAACAAGTAGTGAAATCAAATGAAAAACTATCACACACTAGGGAAATCTTATGGGGTGTTCCACAAGGATCAGTTCTGGGCCCGATTCTTTTCCATATATATCTAAACGACCTGATTACTCTTCCAATTCAAGGAATTTTTACGATCTTTACGGATGACACAACGCTCCTTTGGCATGGAAAAGATACTGATTGTATGAAAGATACGATATCTGGGGACTTGGATGTTGTTAAAAAATGGTGTGACGCAAACTACTTGAGCTTCAACATCAAAAAAACAAACTTACTCACCTTCAACTCTAATATCGACAACTTGTACTTGAATGGGCATTTTATTGAGAATAAAAACCAATCCAAATTCCTGGGAATCTTCATTGATAATAGGTTAAAATTTGACCAGCATATTTCAGCTTTAACAAAAAAATTAGCATCTGGATGTTCTGCACTCCGAATTGTTTCAAATGAATTGAGTTCATCCACAACCAAAATGGTTTATCATTCTCTGAATTCAGTGTTTGTTTCGCAAAAGCGAGCGATAAGATACTTATGCAAGGTGGGAGTGCGTGATCCATGAAGACCTTTATTAATTACAAAAAAAATGTTAACTATCACTTGTATTTTCATTCTGGAAACTGCTTGCCAGATATACAAAAAACATAATAGAGAGTTGAAGTGTTGTCATGAACGTTAACGTAAACGTAGAAATTGACAGCTACGCATGCGCATTTCCCAATTCTTTACGTTTGCGTTGTTAGTGGGCTTACGGGTGTACGTTATCTCACGTTCCTTCACGTATACCTTAAATATCAACGTACGTTAACCAAACTATACTCGAAATATGCCGATGAGTCAAAATTATCAAATTCGAGATCACCAACGAGTTCTGCATCAAGGAGTCCTCTAATTTTGACAGGAATAAATGTTCGAATCTAAAAACACAACAAAAAATGACCAATACAAACCGAAAACAGAATTGTATTATTACGTTATGATGACAGTGACGACCAAAGTGGCGACTTCAACTCAATTTAACGACAATACGTAAACGTTATTTTTCGTACGTTAACGTCTACGTGGAGGTCTACGTACAGTGATTACTTCAACTCTCTAATATGGTTGAAACTCCGAGACATACAAATCACGTAACCCGTCAAGCAACAGAAAATAAAATACCTCTTCCTGTTCCAAAAACGAGCCAGACAAAATATTCTTTGATATATGAAAGTAAAGAGCTGTTTAACCACATACCGTACGAAATCAGGAAGGAGAAAAGCTATAAAAAGTTCATAATAAATCTTGTGAAAAAAGCCCTTGCAACAAAAGCGTATACTACAACCTTGAGGAATATTACAATGAAACGCTGTTGTGATTAGAAGTTTCATTATTGTCTTTTATTTACATCCATATGTAGAGACTGATTTTGAAATGTAAAATATGTTTTTAATTTAATGACTTGTGAACTCATGTTCAAATAATGTTTCTCTGTGAAATTGTGTTTTTTATTTTGTAAATGATTATAAAACTATTTTGTTTTTCAACAAACTGCAAATTTACATGTTCAATTCTGTTTTGGATTGCAATATTCCACATTTTATACATGACGTGTGAACTTGTCAAATTGTGCGATTCTGTGTATTTGTGTTTTGATTTTGCATGTTTTTCATATTTTTTCAAGAGTTTTACAGACTATATTTTGTACAAGCTTCATCAATAAGAAATTATTTTTCTTCGACAATAAAGTATATATTTATCTATCTATTTATCATAGGTACGCACAATTATAACGAGGGTCCTGGCAAAAATCAATTACTGGTGTGGAGTAAATGATGAAATTCTATCAATATATCATCGAAATGCCAAAAGTTCTTGCTGTGAAGCTATTAGAAAAAGATCGGAAAATACAAAAAAAAAACAACAACGTTTCATTTTCTGAATTGATTTCTCTTATTATGAAGTCGTATATGTATGATTATAAAATAAACAACTTTTTCAAATTATTTGTTTCGATATTATGTCATCCATTCTGAAATCCACTCGACTGAAATTATATACACCCGAAAATTATTGTTCACTGTGTATCGGGATTTTATTAAAAGAATTGGATTATTAGAGTATTAACAGAAATTGTTATTGGCGCTATAGCGAAAGGAATTTCTGTGATATGTTAATGTGCTGTGATTTTTTTTAATATTCACCAAGTATTTTTTTCTGTGCGTTTTCTCTATTTTATCCACGATTGAATCAATTCGCCCAGGTCGGAAAAAATTTGACAAAGCCGTCTATTTTGTCTAAAGTGGGCAAACTCAAATTCACCCTGCGTATAGAACCATTAATCTCTAGACAAAATCTCAACGATTCAGACCATGCAAATAGACGTGTGACCTAATCCGGACATAACCATTTGAATTATCGTTTCTCCATTCTGTGCCAACAGCATTTTCGCAAGGTTCATGAAACCCTCATCCATTTCTCGTTTAACGTCTAAGCAACTGAAATGTCGCGCTAATTTCCCAGACTAGACTGTGAAAATGGCCCTCTGAGACAGAAACAATCTGAAGATGTTCAGAGTCGTGGATTCTAATGGCACCATTAATATTACAGGAGCTCGATAATATACGGCGACGATATACAGATTGTGTATCGAATCGTTACATATACTTACGATACTTTTGCGTGGTATCTCAACAGTTGTCTTTGGAGATAGAGCGTTGCGGTTTTCACGTTCATGTCCTAATTTTTTTTTGAAAATAACAATACCACAAAACAAAATTTTCATAGCCCGCTTACTTCCCACTATTTAGTGGCGTACTCATTTAATTTTCGCAAACTCTAATTTCAAGAAATTGAAGCCAATTTCACTTTTTCAAATGGGACATATATATTCCTTCACATTCCGATTCAGATTTTTCAAGCTCTCCAAAAATATTGCATTATTAAGAAAAATAAAAGAATCGTGCATTCAAGAATGCGGAGGACGTTTCGAAAACTTACTCTGATTCGAGCTCAGATTCAATATTTTATGTTTTTAGTCAAATTTATCTCATTTTCTACTTGTGATTATTTGTTCAATCAATAACTTCAGCACAAGAATAATGTTATCGTTTGTGAATCTGAATGAATAGGAAATTGATACCAATAAAACTCAGTTCATACCATCAGCATCACCTATTACTCCATTATTTTCAAATCAAAATATTGCGAAAACGGCCGATTTGTTTGGGGGGAATAGAGTACAAGAAGTCTTCCTATTGGAAGATTTGAAATTGCCGCTTGTGACGTACCATCATCGTGACTGTTCGTGTTCAGATTCTTCGTTTCGTGTTATTTGATTCGTATGTTCACAAGTTTTGGGTGTTTTTGTGAGAAAAACTGTTTTTAATTGAAGTGTATTGTGAAAATAAAGACTATGGGCAGATCCTGTGCTATTTGTGATAGCAAATATGCTAAATCTTCATCAAAAACGTTTCATTCGTGAGTATTCCTCAGGCGTAGTTGCTGACAGGCAGTATGGAACTTGATCATTAAAGATATTGAAATTTTCTATGATCTCATTTGATTGATTCAACAATGGACATTAAGCTCCAGAGGGTCGTAATATTTTATTAATATAGTTTATATAATTCTATTGTATCAAAAATATTAATATTAAGAAAAAGCCTCATCTGAAAAATGTGTTTCCTAAAGTTAATATTTTTACTACCATTAAAACATGAATGTTTTGCACTAAACACTTCTAATATCATTTTCTTCAGCTTCTTCCATTTCTATGAGTACTATATTTTAATAGATTTCCTGAATGAATTATTTTCATCAGCACAAAAAGAAAAAACACTTATAAAATAATAAACTTCCAAATTATAATAATAAGCAGTGTAATGAATTTGAATTTTTGGAAACCTACAATAAAAGATTCATTGCTATTTTATTCAAATTCGGACCCCTTTATGAATGCACGGCACTGAACACTTGTACCGAAGATTACTTCACCCCCCCCCCCCCCCCGAAAATGCCGTACTCAAGCGTTACCACCGATACCAAAACAATGCAACCAGTACGTATAGCATAAAATAGATTTGAATTTTTGACAAGGTATTCACTGATGAAATAAAAAACGAACTGGCAACCCTGGTCCGCGCGGAGAGTATGTTGACAACAACTGTAATTTTTTGTTGTCTAATTAATTATTCACGTAATCCGGTAGATTTCACGTGAGCATAGAATCTTGAAGTGAATATAAGTGTTTGAGGTCGACAAAACAATGTAATATGCACCTCGGCGAAAAACTGTCTATTTGCAAACTCGACTATTATAGACAGTGTTTCGTCCTTGATACTTAAATAACTAATTTCAACACCTTGTATCTTGAAAAAGGATGTCGTTACGACATTTTGTTACTGAGCAAACCCAACTGATTTTTCTACCTACTCTAGCAAAGGGGTCAGGTATTTTTGAACACCCTGTATATTACAGTATCCTGACTACGATATTCCAAAAATATTGAAAATCCACAAATCCAGGGATATACTACTGCAGAGAAATAATGAGAAATTGATTGAGGTTAAGTTTCGTTAAGTAATAATGAAGTCAAGGATCAGGAATGAGTCGGAGCTCGAGGATGCAATGGAAAAGAACGAGAAAAAGGGGATGAAGAAGGGAACAAGAATAAGGTAGATGGAAGGAGAGGAATATGAGGAGGATGAGTGAGGAGAAAGAGCAGGGGAACGGGAGGGATGAAGATGAGGGAAGAGAAGGAAGGTTGAGAAGGATGAGAGGACGGAAAGAGCATGAGGCGAAGAAAGAGAGGGGGAAGGAACTGAAGAAAAGATGGTAGGAGGAGAAACAAATGATTCTGAACTATACTTTCTTCTTCTCGTCCCCCATAATACTGAACAAAACTATAAGGAATAGAAAACAAAACGGAATAAAATAAAAATGTTTCTGTCATATTTTACTTTCTATACATACCTCAATGAAGAAATAATATGAGGATGAACAGAAGGGAGGGGGATAATGAAGAGGACGTGGATAAGGAAGACGATGAGGATGGTGAAATGGATGAAAATGGCAGGAGAGAAAATATAATGGGAAGCAGAAAAATAAATTAGAGGAGGAGGGAAAGAGGAAGATGAGTAGGATAGGAGGAGAAATGAGAGGGGATGAAAGGGGTCGAGAAGAATGAGGAGATACATCAGGGAGTGGATATGAAGGGAGGAGTAGAGGGGGAAGATAGTAAAAATGAGGAAGAGGATAATGAGGACGATTAGGGTTTTCCTCGCCTTTTGAAAGACTGAACTTGAATGAATGTGGTTCGATGGAGGATTAGATATCAACCGAAACGCTTTAGTTTATTTTCCAATATTGAGTGGCCCACTTCTCAGCTCATCACTTCCCAAACAGTCCTACTTTTAATCTCGTTTTCGATCGACAGGATTCCACAGATCAAACAGATTAAGTAAAATGAGATGGCCACTTTTCTCTTGCATGTGTTTCCCACTATTTGTTTACCTTCCACCCGGTAGACTACGACGGTAAGATCTATAAATTTATCGAATTTCAAAAGACCGACAGACCGAAACGTAATACGTGTAATATAAAGCTCTGGATACGCCTTTCGCTCGATCAATAAGCACCGACAGAAGGAAAATTAAACGACAACCACATAAACAGGGTGGATTTGATTTCACACTTGCTATAGGATATTAGACTAGAAATATTAAATCCGGCCGTTGAAAAGATATATTCGAATTATAATTTAGAAACGGTTACAAAGTTGCTCTCTTTCATAATAATAATTATTATCATCTAATATAGCATAAATTCTCAAACTGGAATAATAGCCCAGTCACCTTAGAAAAAATAGCGGGAATCGGAGCCAAAGTTTTGAAAATTGGTGTACGTGTTCCTTTTAGCATTACATCTTACCAAAAAAAAGTCACCACCCATACCTGTAGAGCTTGAGCCGCCATCTTGGAAAATAGGTGCAATATTTCAGTTTTTCACGTATATCTCGGTAACTGTCAACTTTATCGCGATAAAGGTGGCGAGGTAAAAGGAAGCTAACGAAATTTATCGTAAAAAAGTATTCATTGATTATTTCCGAAATATGCACGGTTTTGGACTTATTTTGCCACAACGATTTGGCAAAATATAAAATTCTACTGCAAACCGACTGGACAAACTATAATTTAATTGTATACGCTCATGGTGACCTGCAGAAAAGCTGCTAGATCTCATAATCAAGAGTTCCAGGATGGTCAGAGTTGCCCCAATTGTCAGCAGGAGCAAGACAGTACTGTTTCGACCCACCAGGCCTCAAAAGTCGCTCTCGGTCTGCTGACAACTGGGACAACTCTACGCTTCGGGTATATCCAGGGCCTACTCTATCAGTAGGCCCTGGTATATCACCCATTTCGAAGACGCAGGGTATAACATGGAGAATAAGGCATGTATTTTTCGTTATTTGAAAGTACAACCATCGAGTCGGGTTCGTCCGGAACTTCGTATTCATTACTTAGAAGAGATGAAACGGAAAAATCGTCCTTCACCTCGGATTCCAGCATTTCGGCGTTATCCTGACAGTATTGTGCGTTGAGGCACGATGCTCCAAGGCAATATTCGCAACTGATCGAGCATTTAAGACCCGCTTTTCTGCATCCGCAGGCTGCCGTGCATCCTTTCTTGCAATCGCTAGAAATCATCTGGAGCAAAGAATCTGGAGCAGCAGGTAGGGTAGTTGGCACAGGTACCAGACCAACAGCACTCCTCTTCCACCCCCAAACCTCAGGACATTTTTTATTACCCAACGACACTTGTACCTGATGATTGACTCTGAAGGAGTGCTGCCTCAAAGCTGCTTCCGTCGTTGGCAGAGAAGCCAGATCTACTTTTTTTTTGTAGCAGATTTGGCGAACAGATTGTACCGTAGCTTGTTCAATCATGTTTCCGTTTTATGGGCACCATACAGAGCTAGAAAGAATCTTTCACATGTAGCAGATACTTCTTCACTGTTAGCTTCCGGGTTGTTGAAAGCCTTCGCAACTTCTCGTAATGATGGCCGGTCCTTCATGAGTTTGAAGCATTCCAACTTTCCTTTTTTTTTTAAGAAACATGATGTGGCATCACAACCCCCAAAGGTATGTAAGAAAAGGATATTGCTCTGTTATTTAATATTGGTTTGTAGTTCGCGGGAACAGTACCTTTTTGCCTTTATACATTGCCTTTTTTTGGTTTCACAAAATAAATGTTGCGTTCTGCTGGAGCCAAAGCTATGAGTAGAATAAGTAGATCTACATCTTCTCTAACAACGGTGACTTGGGTAGAGGAAGACATTTCAATAGCTGTCTGTATTGTTAGCGAATCCGCATCGTCCACTGCTTGCTTCGTGATGAACCCTTAATTTTTTCTGATAATATAGCAATCAATCGCTTCTTGTTCTTCGGGTTAGCTAGTAATTTTTCTTGTGCGACAGTGACCGGCATGTTTTCATCAAACAAAATATATGTCTGCACATGTATTTTTAAGAGCACGTCTATGTTGTTCAGCCTTTTTAGTTCGATCAGCATCATCAGAGTACCCGTCGAAAACAATCACCGAACTAGAGCCGTATTGTTTCCTGACGTAGGCAATGTAACTGGAGCAGATTGACAAGAACTTTTGATTTTACTGCCAAATCATACGATGGAAAAGAAAAAAAAACATTAATATGTGGCAACACTGGTATTCTGTAATGGCCGATCGCTGTTGCGAGAATCCTTGAATATGGCGCCGACTCTCTGACAGTTACTTGTAGTTGGAATATATGTATATCAGAATAATTATAAGTAAGTTTCTCAAATATCGCATATTGTTTTATGATTTACTGATAAACCATGCACTAAACGAGTATTTATGTAGAAAACTTTTTTTTTCTAAATTCAATTTGCTTCATTTTACCTCGTGCACACATTTTTCAAGATGGCGGAGTTAGCTCTACAGGTACAGGTGGTGACTTTTTTTTGGTTGAAAGTCATGCCAAAGGGAACATGTACACCAATTTTCAAAACTTTGGGTTCGGTTCCCGCTATTTGTCAAATTTGATACTAAGGTGATTGGGCTATAAAATGTTAACAGTGAAGATTGTCATTTCCACAAATGTACAATTAGATGAACAACAATGACCAGAGAAAAACTACTGCTTTGGCCAATTTAGATTCATCTGACAATTAGTAACATTGCAAGATTTAGCGTCCTCTATAGGGTCGCTTGGCGCGATCATAAATCATCGCATAAATCATAATTATGCAGCAATTTCAATAAAGAACTCAATATCATAAAACAGATTGCAGTCAACAACGGATACAACGTTAATTTGATAGACAGTATTATTTCTAAAGAACTTCATCATAAAGCTATTCAAGAAGTTTATCCTACCATCAAGAATAATAATCAAAATTATAGAACTTTAACCTATTTCGGATCATCAACTGAGAAATTATCATCATTTCTACATAAACAGGACTTAAAAGTGGCATATAGAACAAATAACACGTTGGGACGGTTTATCAAGAATAATAAAGACAAAACTTCTAAATTAGAAAAATCAGGGGTATACAAACTCAAATGTGGATCTTGTCCTAAGGTATATATCGGTCAGACAGGTCGTAAGTTTAATCAGCGCATTCATGAACATAAGATGAATTTTATGAAAGAGAAAACAAATTCAACATACGCCAACCATATGTATGTACAGTATGGTGGAAATGTATGGAATAAATTCATTATCTCTAACGCATATGAATTTGAAAAAAAATCCTGAGACACGTCGATTTTTATTTTCAAATTGACATCTCTTGAAAAACATACGGAGTTTGTAACGTGATCCGCGTAGTTGTGGTGACGTCATCTGTATACATCAGAAACTATGTATATCGTCTATCACATTGTACCATTGCAGAAGGTAACTAATTCGAACATTTATTGTAACGGTTTCCGTTGTAAATATAAAATAATTAATAATTTTGTCTCACCCTGTATCACTTAATTTTGCTAATATCAGTATATGGTTGGATAGACAATGAATATACCTTTCAAAAAATGAAATAAAAAGGGGATGCTTCCATTTAAAAAAATAATCGATGACGTCACCACAACTACGCGGATGACGTTACAAAACTCCTTATGTACATCAAGAGGTGTCAATTTGAAAATAGAAATCGACCTGTCCCAGGATTTTTTCTCAAATTCATATGCGTTAGAGATAATGAATTTATTCCATACATTTCCACCATACTGTATATTAGAAGAAAACCATAGTTTTGATGATAATTTCGAAATTCTGCACGTAGAAAATAAAGAACTGAAACTCAATCATTTTGAATCATTAGAAATCAACAAACTCAAAAATTTTGACATTTTACTTAATGATCAATTAGACCTAAATAGTTCACCACTGTTGAATTTGTTTTCTTAGTAAGTAATGTATTTGATATCAACTCTTTCAAGTTAATCCGGTATGCCGTAATTTAATGTATAGATATTGTGCCTGAATTCCGAAAATGGAGGTTTATCGTACCTGTCCACAGGTAACTAATCCTTCAGGTTGGGAAAGTAAGATATATAAAAGTTAAGCAAGCCAACGTTAGTTTAGTTCATTGTACCAGTATATCACCTAACGAAGCTACTGTGTTAGCGAAACATGTCGTGTGTTTAAAAAAAAATATGTGGAAATCTTATAGTTTGTGAAGCTTTTACATTTGTCATGGATTTCCATTAAGTAACGGCCGAGTCAATTCAAAAAATATTATGTTATTTTGAAATATTTATTCATGTAATAAGGCCATGTTTGGCCTGTTTGAATAAATAAATAAAAAAATCAGAGAGCTCAGAATAATACGTGAAGATTTTTTTTTCTGAATGCTGCCCGCAAAGGACTATAGGTCGCGTGCAAGAACTGTCAGATGACCGACCCTGGAGGCAAAACATTACACACAACGTCACTTTTCTTATTTGTTTACAAGTGATCGAAATAGTTTTTCACAATTATTTTGGCATAGGAATCGTATTTTTCCGCTATTCATCAATTCGCTAATGCCATCACATTGTGCTGTTGTAAAATGCACAAAAACTGCAGCGGAAGATGAAGGAATCCGGATGGTACATTATGATTTAAAAGTAAGTACCTACTATAGTCACTCACATATAGTTTTCATTTTTGGAATTTGGTTATTTCTCTGATTTCTCATCGGAATTCCTTCTGCAATAAGAGCTAATAGAAATATACCTGAAATTTCTAGAATAATGCAAGAAGATTGGATTCATGCAATCATCGGGAGGACTGGTCTGACATGCTGACGATCGAGTGTGTTGTAGACATTTTCAATCTATTAGCAGTATTAGCTTGTATTGCAGAAGTGGCAGAAGGCAGAAGGAATTTTAATAAGGAATGACAACATTTCATAATGATAACTATGTGAGATTACTATTTACCTGAAAAATCATATTCCCTAGTCTCTTGCTGCATTTTTTGTGCATTGTACAACAGCACAATGCAAAGGCATGCTTGAATTAATGAATAACTCAAGAAACACGATTCGTATGCCAAAATATTGTGAAAAACTATTTCAATCCTTTGATTCCACTGTAACCAAATAAAAAAGTGAGGTTGTGTTTCAATAATTCACAGAAGAATGAGGTTGTGTTTCAATATTTTGCCTCCAGGGTCGGTCATCGTGCACGCGACCTATACGAATTATCGCATTGATTTCGGGAGGATGTAATACTATGTTCTGCGTGGCATCTAGCCAGGAAACTAGTTGTTTTTCTCTCGTTATCTACCATTTTCGTTCATTTTATGAACTATTGTAGTAATGACTTTGAGTTTCTCTCTTTGTGGTCTTGAATCTCTATTATTCCGAGTGTGGCAGTCGATATCAAAGTGGTATCAACGGGAAGCTGCTCGTTGCACCGTTTCATGCACCCACCCTTGGGCTGATGCACTGGCGGCGGTGGCGGTGGCCGCGGCAGCGGCAGCCGTCATTATCGATTCCGTGTGCCAGCGGATATACGGCCACTTTTCGACAGAGTCCCGGGAAATTTATTGATGTCGTCAAGCGACTATCGTTTGACTTACCTGACGGACGAATGAATAATACTCCACTACTCCAGTAATTTAAGGAAAAAAAAAAGGAGTCAACCTCGTATTGAGAGATAATGAGCTGATGGAAACTCGTATACACTTTCATTTTGATGTTCTAATATGAAGATATGCATATAATATTCTGAATATTCAACAGTTTTACTCATGTTAAGTCATATAACCTGTTTGTGAGAGATATAATTCCTATATCACTGATACGAATGATTTTTTTGGAAGTTCCACGCTCATCAAGATCAGAGTTCATACAAGTATACTTCTCCTATACATTTCAATTTTCATTTCAATACTGAACATATTGAGAAGTTATATTTTTATATCATAATACATCATATTATTGTATTCGATTTGAGAGATAATGTCAATTCTCAATTTTAGAGGAGTTTGATTTTTCATGCTCTCTTTTTAGATATTCAATAGATATAATTCAATGTTCGACGTGGCAAATAGCCAGGAAAGTAGTTGTTTTCTGTTTCAGAATGATATTATATGCATATCTTTATATGAAGGAGAATGCAAATTCTCTTCTTCGGAAGATTTTGTTTTTTAAATTCTTATCGTGCGTGTTCAATAGATGTAATTCAATATTCGTCGTGGCATAAATTGCCAGGAAAGTAGTTGTTTTCAGTTGAATAAAGCGATAAAGAATCAATATTTTCATCACATGGAGAATGCGAATTCTCAATATATTTCTTTATATATATATACAGTGTGACCCACTTAAGACCGGAGCACCCTTATAAAATCGATAGTTTTTAACCGATTTCTTTTTTTTTTTTTGTTTCCGCAGAAGGACTATCCGGAGATTTACGTTCACACAAATTTGCAAAATCAAATTTCAATCTACAGAGCATATTATGTTATTGTTTCCATGTTAAAAATTGCGAAATCTCAGTAGCGATTTTTTTCAAAAAAAAAATCGACCCCACCACTGAATTCAGCATCCTTCAATCAGGTTGAGCGCAAAATTCCATTCGAAAATTTCAATTGGCAACAAAGTTATAACAACATTAATTTTGATTGCTCACCATTTTTAATGAATATTTCGGACAAATGCTGAGAAGCGGCAACATTGTCAACACAAATGTTGGAAATCATTGAAATTTCTGGTATACATTTGAATTGATAACACAAATTATGAGCAATCAAAATTATAGTTGTTATAACTTTTTTGCCAATTGAAATTTCACAATGAAATTTTCAACATGAAAAAAATAACATAGTATGCCTTGTAGATTAAAATTTCATTTTGCAAATCTGTGTAAACGTAGATCTCCGGATAGTCCTTCTGTTGAAACGAAAAAAAAAAGAAATAGGTTGAAAACTATAGATTTTATAAGGGTGCTCCGGTCTTAAGTGGGTCACACTGTATATCAATCAAGGGGTTCAAACTTGAACGATGGAAACTTGTTATTTTTATAGACCCCAATCACAGATTCGTGATTAGGTTTTCTCGAGGGTTTTCTCAATTCAGAATTTCTTTCCACGTCCTGTATGATGAATGTCAATTTATCATACATCCAAAAATATGTATCTGTAACTGTGAAAATTTTTCGAGAAGTTGCTAAGACTTCTGAGAGTCAGCTAATCTTATTTATCTTCTCAGTTTTACTAAGAATGCCATTAGTCACCAAAATACGTATTTACAGGCATTTCTAAAAATATCATTGTGGTTATTTTGGGTACAATTTCAACTTTACCCTGTATATCGTGACGTGTCCTCACGATATTGTTGTATATAGTATGTGTATGTGTGTGTTATTATTTCACAAGAGCTTCAATTAATTATTGTGATTATGTAAAATAAGTAAATCAGAATTCACTAGCGTATCCTCAGATTTACCAAAGGGACAAGGTGGCAACGTGGCACCACGTGTTTAAGAAGATGGTTATTCCAAAAGGAAAGATTGTGCAAGTTCGTGACATTATAGTATATTATGTAACAAGTGTTATAAACGTCCTTTTAGTAACGAGTATTTTTAAGCACGAGCGGAGCAGAGCAGAGCGAGCGTTTAATAAACGAGTGTCTAGAAGAGTTTATAAACGCGTTACATACTATGCTTTTTCTACGAACTCCGAAAATTACATTAACATAGGTACCTGCTATTCCTGCTTACCTAGGAAATAATTCGAAAGGAATGGGAATTGAGAACATAATACATGCAACTGCATGCAACCAGCGAGACATGTATAAGTGATATTGGTTGTAGATGTGTCCAGTCCATTGATTACTAACCTTTGTTTCACGTTTATTGTCATGCTAAGCGCATGCAGAATAAATAAATTGTTCTCAAAGATGGATGCTTCATTTTTACACTTCTTGGAGATAAGCAAGTACCAAAATATTCTCTTCGATATCACTTTCGTCTACATTTCGCATATATTTTTAATGAAGAATTCTAATTCAAACGAAAATTGTTTGAATAATTCCGAGAATAATTCTGATACAAAATTCGAAAATTACAGTTGACAGTTCCTACAATTAACAGGCCAGACATGTCTCAAATTACTGAAGATATGTTTAATGAACTGTGTTGCCATAGTAATGTGTTCAAGAAATCGTGTTGCCATCGTAACGTGTTTAATATTTTGAATAAATCACAAATCGTCAATCCGTGATTAATAGACCATTTAGCGTGGTACATATCTGTACGCTAAATGCCATTTTAGTTATGTGAGTAGAAAAAATAAGTTAATCCTGGATCCCGTGACAAACCACCTAAAAATACTTCCAAATAAGGGAGTTAATAAGTGCCTTCGACAACCAGAGAACTTTCAGGAGTGCTTAATACCGCAGGCTGTGACAACGACAAGGCCCCTACAAGTGTCTACGAAGTAGAAGAATTCCGGACCCTCATCGACACCCGAATCAATTTTCAACCAAGATATGATCTGAGGCCCGTTTGATTTCATTTCAATTCATCACAATCCACTACTCTTCTTAAGTATCATGCATCTACAACGTACAATAGGGTATACGCGTGTGAAAATTTTTCACTGGAATTAATTTTTGTTCCATTACTCATAATTATGTATAAATGTCAAATTATACATCCGAAAAACATTATTAACCACAGAATATTTAATAATTTCTGATTGAAAATCATAATATTTGCAACTTTCCGACCAACAGCCGAACTGCAGCGATGATTTCCGACTGGATGTGGCTGTTTTCATTTGTCATGTCAAACATTCATGGGAAAATATGGAAGAAGAATACCATGGCTCCATGGTCATGTCCGAAAGATTGAAAATAATATAAGAAGAGAAAGTGAGGCTATGATTATCTGAGCTTGTAGTTTCTATAATCTATCTCAATTATATATGATATATTCTGAATAATAATAACTGAATAATAAGCAAATATCTACAATAAGAAGGATCAAACAGGACTTCTTTTTGCATGTTGTTTCAAATATATATTACCACCTATCAATTTATATCTCATATAGTTTTCCATATGTTCTTCAAGCTGAAAACGAAATCACATATTATATTATTCTCCTAATAACATGAGGAACATAATCATTGATATACAGGGTGTTCATTTCAGGACTTCCCACCCTAATTTTCTCGAAATGTGTGTATGTTTTTGAAAAATCCCGAGACACGTCAACTACATTTTCAAGGGGGACATGGTTCTAAAATATTTTCAGCCCCGCGGCGTTGCCGCTTCTAACGAAAAGAAGCAACAACTTTGTTATTTCAAATGGAACACCCTGTATTTTATCGCATTTTTAGATTCTCCCTGAAAAGCTGATTTCATCAATGCATCACACTTGGGGTCTAGCAGGAATGATTACAGAGATATAGGGTGTTCAAAATCGAGATTTTACAACTTTAGGATTTTTTTGAGTCGAAACTATTCATTATTGGTCAAAACGGCTTTTATGTCCCTATCTCAACTTTTGATTTACTATCTACTGACATTTATTTGAAACAAATACAGGGTGGTTCAAGATTCAGACTTTTGATCACCCTGTATTTGTTTCAAATAAATGTCAGTAGATAGTAAATCGAAAGTTGAGATAGGGACATGAAAGCCGTTTTGACCAATAATGAATAGTTTCGACTCAAAAAAATCCTAAAGTTCTAAAATCTCGATTTTGAACACCCTATATCTCTGTAATCATTCCTGCTAGACCCCAAGTGTGATGCATTGATGAAATCAGCTTTTCAGGGAGTATCTGAAAATGTAATAAAATACAGGGTGTTCCATTTGAAATAACAAAGTTGTTGCTTCTTTTCGTTAGAAGCGGCAACGCCGCGGGGCTGAAAATATTTTAGAACCATGTCCCCCTCGAAAATGTGGTTGACGTGTCTCGGGATTTTTCAAAAACATACACACATTTCGAGAAAATTACGGTGGGAAGTCCTGAAATGAACACCCTGTATAATGGGTTTCACTAGGACACACTTGAACTTCGAAATGGTCTTCACAAACAAATCCTCTGGTTTTCTCGGTTATATCATTTCTACTTATGGCTTGCAACCATAATTTTCTTTCCTCTTTATTTTTATCACTCGATTCCACTGGCAATGAAAGGAATATTTTTCCTGGCGATACTTTTGTTGATGAAAGGCATTGCGACACTAGGCAGTATTTGGTATAAACATTATCATTTTCAAATTTCAAATTTCTGGCGTTTAAAACTGTTTTCTTCTCCTACCTCTTCTTCTTCTTTTTTTTTCAACCTGAATCTTGTCATTCTGTCGCGCTAGTCTATGGCTATGCCTCGGGCTATGCGGCCTAATACTATGACGTCATAATATTAGTGATGGCCACTAACCCGTTTTCCTGTGACTTCATATTTAGCCTCATTTAAATGAAATTTGTTAGAGTCACAAGCAAATTTGAGATTATTGAATGATATCCAGTGTTATTATAAGGAAGAAGGAATATAATTTCGATTAAACAAAAAATCATGCGTATTCCTTATTCTAGCCTACATATTAATTTCATCAATTCGAATTCAGGCTATTTTTTGAACATATGGTTTACCGATTGACCTCCTCTTTGCGGACACCCGCATAAAACGAGTCACAAAACGAGGAAAACCGTCGAGGAAAAAACGGCGTGGAAAACCCTTCGACCCGATTTTCCATTTCCGCAATATAACAACCCGACCTGTCCACTTCTCGAAAGTCGTTGGCCGGCAATCTTTCCCCCTGATCTGACTCGCTCCGAGGTCAGCTGGGGGATCGGGGGGTGGTCTAGGCTTTACGGGGGTAAGGGGTACTATTTAACCCCCATAATATGGGCTAACTTTTCCTCCCCCCGTAAGTCGATTCGTTATTATTTTATCGCCTTCCGGACTTTTCTTCGTCGAGACGAGGTCAGCGGCGTTCGCTGCACATATAAATAGTTATTTATATTATACAAGAGAAAAAAGTGAGCTTGAATCTAATAATTTTCCTGTGTATTACACTATTTTTTTCTGTGACAGAAGAAAGGACGAATCATTATTGAGAATAATACATTAATTTGAAATCTGAAAATTCTCGACGTGAAATTTGAAGTTTTTAACAGGAGGGACACCTGCGTTGTAGACACCTTTATCATTCTTTTGAAGTAATCAAATACCTGATGTCGCTTCAGTCAGTCTAATTCTCTGATTTGATTTCAAAAAATTGCGGATTTAGTGCGGTTGTTTAGTAATTTACATAACCGCGAAGTCGAATGGAAGATAAAAGGACTTGCAGTTTTTATTCGGAGACGATATTATTGACTTATATTTTTCGGAACTATAGCACAACAAAAGTACATACATATGTGATATATATCCGGGGAAAAAAGTACTCACTTTTTCCCACGGGAAAAAAGTAATTAATGAAAAGTGACATTTTATAACCTGTCAACAGAGTTGATATGCCAAATTTTTTTCCCGTCATAGAAAAAAGGGATTTTTCTACTCACATAACTACCAAGCACGCTAATTGATCGATTAATCACAGATGCACGAAAGTGGAATGAAATGTTAAATAAATACAAAAAGCTCAGTCATTTTCACACAATGTTCATAAAATGAATAATGGTAGATTTCGGGAGAAAAACAATTACTTTCGGAGAACATCGAATTACATCCTCCCGAAATCTATGCATCGACTCGTATAAACGAATACTGATACATGTGATTCTTTCCTGAGTGCCTATTGATTTCGATTAAGCCAGGCCACGCTAGACACCTACAGACCGGTTTCGAGCTCTTTGACTCTCATCAGTGCAGGGCAGTCTCCAGCCGGCAGTCCTAAGACCGTCGACTAAGCGTAACTTAACGACGTTAGCAGGAATTGGAAATTTGAAATTATAAATCAAAATTCACTCAAGAAGACTTTCATCATCACTGGTGGCCATTTGACAACAGCCAAAAGCCACCAGTGATGATGAAACTCTTCTTGAGTGAAGTTTGATTTATAATTTCAAATTTTCAATTCCTGCTCTTACAGATGTTGAATTGCATTATTGACGAGATTATTAATTTGTTCTTTTAGCTATTTAGTCGATTTAAAGAACAATATACTTCATCATCTGCCTTTTTTTACGGTTTTTGACCTATAACTTTTAGTTAAACTTATCTGAGTTCATTGTCTATTTGTGATTTGCTAATTTTTACAGGTATTTTATGTGTCTGGAGATAGCCGTTGAGTCGAAACTTTGTGTTATAATATTTTTCCTTTGAAAAAATATTGGACCACTTTGAGAAGGGTGGATGACTTCCATGACTGATCTGTGATTTCTCCAAAAAATTAAACACGTTACCGTGGCAACCTAATTTCTTAAACACACATTACCATGGCAACACAGTCGTTCGAGTCCTGTCCAGCCTGTCAATTGTAGGAACTGTCAAGTGTCATTTTCGAATTTTGTTGCAAATCGGTGACAATCAGAATTATTCATTTTCTGTTTGTATCAGCATTCTTCATTAAAAATGTATGCGAAATGTAGACCAAAGTGAAATCGAAGGGAATGTTTTAGGTAGGTACTCGCATATTTCCAAGAACTATGTGTGAAAATGAAGCTCTCATTTTTTTGGGCAATTTATTCTATGCTAAGCATGACAATAAACGTAAAACACAACATTTATGTGAGCAAAAATTATATACTACGTCAGATGAAATATTATCCACAAAGGTTAGTAAACAAGCCATTTTAATAAAAAATCATGTATCCTATGGACTGGAGACAACTACAACCAATATCACTTATACGTGTCTCGTTGGTTGCATGCAGTTGCATAGTGTAATGATTATGTATTATATTCTCAATTCTCATTCCCCTCGTATTATTTTATAGGTTACCAGGTAAGTTAATCCGAGGGTTAATCTAATTTTCGGAATTATGGGATCTTGTCGGTGAGGAATTATGAGTTCGTAGATAATGAATAGTATGTAACACGTTTATAAACTATTCTAGACAGGATTATACTACATTAATATAGAAGGTGGTTTACGTAGGCCACACATCAAAAAGTTTCAACTTTCATTTGGATTGAAAAGGTGAAAATTGGTATTCAACCAATGTTTCCTGACAAAAAGAAGGTGTTACATTCATTTTGCTTGATTATTTGGGATTTTTTCGGATTTTCTACTCGTTTCTACAAAATAGAAATATGAGTATTATTTCAATATACAGGGTGATCCATGGTGGATGGCCTATTAGAAGTATCTAGAGAACGAAAAGACAGAACACTCTGAAAATTGGGATGCTCTACTAATCGAACATTCTCTATCCGTCTATATTTTCATCGATACAGTGTTGCCACTTCTATCAGAAACAACTGGGAACTTTGTTATTTCAAGAGGAACACCCTGTATTTCATTGCATTTTTAGATTCCTCCTGAAGAGCTGATTTCATCAATGCATCACACTTAGGATCTAGCAGGAATGATTACAGAGATATAGGGTGTTCAAAATCGAGATTTTTCAATTTTAGGATTTTTTTGTGTCGAAACTATTCATTATCGATCAAAACGGCTTACATGTCCCTATCTTATCTTCTGATTAACTATCTACTGGAATTCAATTGGAAAAAATACAGGGTGCTTCAAGATTCAGAATTCTGATCACCCTGTATCTGTTCCAATCAAATGTCAGTAGATAGTGAATCGAAAGTTAAGATAGGGACATGTAAGCCGTTTCGACCGATAATGATTAGTTTCGACACAAAAAAATCCTAAAATTGAAAAATCTCGATTTTGAACACCCTATATCTCCTATATCTCTGTGATCATTCCAAGAGTGATACATTGATGAAATCAGTTCTTCAGGAAGAATCTAAAAATGCAATGAAATACAGGCGTGCTCTATTTAAAATAACGAAGTTGCTAGTTTCTGATAGAAGTGGCAACACTGTAACGATGAAAATATTTTAGACGGATAGAGAATGTTCAATTATCAAAGCATCCCAATTTTCAAAATGTTCTGTCTCTTCTTTCTCCAGATACTTATAATAGGCCATCCACCGTGGATCACCGTGTATGTGTAGTAGGACAAATCAGGTGATTAAGTGATTTGCCCCAAAATGACACTGCGTTTAACAAATTTCTTTATCATGGAACCTAGGAGAAAAACCCAATAGCTTTTCACCCTGTGTAGCTGGAGGACTGAAGATATTTCATTTAAATTGGAAATAATCGCTTCCTGTTGATTTGACAAAAAAAAAGTTGCAGTAACCAAATATTTCATGAATATAATATGACACTGAGATTCTGTTAAATGCACGACATTTTTGTTGATTTGAACTTTTTCATCTCCGTGAATGTACTTATGTAAAATTCATGTTGGCTTCACCCCGCCGCTGTCCTCGCGTGCAATACTAATTCATGACAAGTAGACTTGGCACCTCACAAACACACACACACACAAAACGAACGCATTTTTTTCCTACTGTCATCCGAGCGAGTCACGCACCACCCTATACCAGCCAAAGGGCTCGTAGGGGGGAATAGGGTGGCGAAAACCGAACACGCTAGGTAGGTCGCTCTATTTCGCTCCCCCATTCGTGTATCGTTGTACTGTGATACTTGATGACCGCACGAATAAGGAAAACCCCTTCGGAAAACCCGCAAAAGCGATGTGACGCAAAACTTCTAGGCAAGGGTCAAAGCGAGGGTGGATTTCCGCACCGGCTGCCATCAAATGATGTGAATAAATTAAAAATAAGGAAAAAGAAATTAATAATACCCTTTCCATTCGTTTCCTTCGTTTCTTATTTATTTACTACAGAATTTACTGTTATAAATCTTCGTAATTCTTGTGGGGCAAACCGCGGTCAGAATTGTGTACACCAAACTTCAATTTCACAAGGAAATCCAAGGAATTCCAAGGAAATTCCCAGGAATTCCAAGGAAATCCAAGGAAATCCAAGCAATTTCAAGAAACACCGAGGAATTCCAGTTGTTTGTAGACCAGGGACATACCGCACTTCACCCAAAGAATTCCATGGAAATCCAAAGGAGTCCAAGGAAATTGACTTCCAACGAATTCCAGTGACTTCAAATGACTACCAAGGACTTCCAGTGACTTCCAACAACTACCATTGACTATCAAATACGTTCAGTAAATGTCAATGATTTCAAATGACTACCAAAGACAAACCACAGACCTTTAATGACAACCAGAGACAACAAAATACATCGAGTGACTGCCAAATAATACCAATGCCTGTCAAAGACTCCCAGTGCCTACCAAAGACTTCCAGTGACTCAAAGTGACTACCTCGGTGACTACCAAAGACGTCCAAGGGCTTTCACTGGCTTCCAATGACTACCAGTGAGTTCCATTGACTTACAGTGACTTCAAACGATTACCAATGACTACCAAAGACTTCCATTAACTTCAAATAACTACCAGTGACTATCAAATACGTTCAGTGACTGCCAATAACTACCAAAGACTACCAGTGACAACCAAAGACTTCTAATGACTACCAGAGACAACCAAGTACATCGAGTGACTGCCAAATAATCCCAGTGACTCTAAGTGACTACCAAAGACTTACTAGGGCTTTCACTGGCTTCCAATGACTACCGCAGTGAGTTCCAATGACTTACAGTGGCTTCAAATGATTACCAATGACTACCAAAGACTTCCAGTGATTGCCAATGACTTCCAATGACTACCAAACACTTTCAATGACTAAAAAAATACTTTCAGTGATCTCCAGTGACCTCCAAAGACTTCCAGTGACTACCAAAGATTTCCAGTGACAGCCAAAGACGAGGCCAAATACTTTCAAGGACTACCGAAAACTTCCAATGATTAAAAAACTTGCAATGATTCTAATAGGTTCCAAACACTTCCAGTAACTTCCAAAGGCTACCAGTGAATACCAAATACTTCCAGGCATACCAGTGACTTCCAATCACTTCTAATGAATTCTAATGACGTCCACTGACTTCCAATGACAAGGAGATTTATCGCTCGGTAATTACCTCATTTTCTTAAATTACCAGTTATTTTTCCCATTTAGTGTTTTTTTCTTCCATTTCCCTTCGCAATTTTCATATCTTCAATATTTCAAGATTTTCGTTGATTTCGTTTCATTTCACCAATATGTCATTTTTTTTCTTTCAGTTCATCTATTTCCTCCGATTTGACAAGAATTTTCCCTAGAATTTTACCAAATATCCCTAATGCCCTTTCATTTTCTTTCATTCCCTCCTATTTCCTTCTATTTCCTCCCACTGCCTATATCATTTCAAAAATGCTCGAAAATGATCGAAACTGCAATTTTTTTCGGAAACATTTTCCATTTTCGTAATTTCCTTATTTTCAATTCTCCATTCAGGTATTTCACTAATTCTTTCATTAATTTCCTTTTCTCGCTCGAGTCATTGATTTTTATATGAAGACATGGAGTGTAGTATTTTCCTTTTCCTCCGAGGTCAACATTTTCGACTCTTCGCATTGCCATGTCCGTTTTTTTTTTCATAAATTAGCTTCCTTATAATTCCTATTATTTCATTTAATTTTCTTCAATTCCCTCTAATTTCCTTTCATCTTTTATCATACTTTTCCGTACTTCTCATTTCCTTTCATTTTTTGTGATCTCTTTCTGTTTCCGTTCATTCCCTCTCATTTCCTTTCATTTTTTATTTACTTCCCCCATTTCCCCGTAATTTCCAACTGAGTGTACGAGAATTTCCCTCGGGAATAAATCTGTGGTGAAATGTTGGATGTGATAGCCCACAAAAAAATAACCACGAATAATTTTCAATGGGGATGTACACACTAGTCGAATTTACGCCACATACCTATTTTATATTGATCGTTCCGTGTGTATAAATAGTATTTTCCGTCGACCTCGTATTAACGACTAAGTTTAATGTATATGAAATCGTTCATTAATGACCCCTATTAATGAACGATTTGTCTATTAATGAACGATTTGTCTATATTAATCCACGATTGATTTATAGGCAACCAAACATACACCGCGTGCATTCATTGTTTATTCTATAACTTATGGAATCTGCATTTAAATCGAAAATATGGATTTCATCGACGATTTTCCTTTAACAATCGCATTTCCAAGTTTCTGACACGATTTTAATCCCTGTTTTCTAACACAAGGAATTTATTTCCTATGTTGATCATTTCGACAAATGTCAAATGTCACTAATATCAGTAACAAGGCTACTGGGTGATTCTTAGCAGTTTCCGGATGGATGATGAATTCGCGAACCAAGTTTTCTTCATTGAGAAATGAGAAATATAGTCGACGGAAAAATTTTGTAACCAACTTGTATATTAACTTGTATATTAAAAGGCGATTAATACACTAGTTGGTTAAATAACTATTGATGCAATCATTGGTTATTTAAAATCATCGAATTTTTTTTTTAATAATTAAATTCGGCGACCTCGAAAACCGCCAGGTTCGATGACGTCATGAACCGAATTCTGGTTTTAGCATAAAAAGTAGGACCACATATTTGGACGCTGCCAATATGAGATTCATTATGACAAATGATAATAGTATTCACATTCACAGAAGACAATAGCTCGACCTGGTCCCTAATAACCACTTATTGAATACTTATATACTTACAAGATGCTTCAGTACCAATAAAAATATCCTAGTATTCTCAATAATGATCAAGATTTCTATTAATTCCAAATTATTTTGAGGCACGGGTCGGGTACGGGCAACATTGTAATGCCTGAGTTCCCAGACATACAAAAAAGACGGAAAAGACAAACTACATTGTCAACCTAACTTTCTGACGTTAATATCGGCTGTCACCTTCATCGTCAAATCCGTGTTACATCTGGTCAAGATGGAAACATTCGAAGATAATTCTCATATTATCTGAAAATCTATTCAGTTGTGTATTGTGTTCTCCGTTATTATTATCTCCGTTATTATTAAACAGACATAGACAAAGAGATAGAGACAAAGAGACAGAGACCAAAAGAGACAGAGACCAAAAGAGACAGAGACCAAAAGAGACAGAGACCAAAAGAGACAGAGACCAAAAGAGACAGAGACCAAAAGAGACAGAGACCAAAAGAGACAGAGACCAAAAGATACAGAGACCAAAAGAGACAGAGACCAAAAGAGACAGAGACAAAGAGACAAAGAGACAGAGACGATCAGATATAGACAAAGACAGGCTGAGACAAACAGTCACAGGCAGAAACAAACAGAGACAGGCAGAGACAGATCGGCGTTTTCATCGCGAATGTTTTCATTGTATAGTTGGCAACCCTGGACTCAACGTCAACGTCTTCGCTTCAGTCTGGTTGATTTGTAGCGCATCACCATCATCAGTAAGTCTGTCACGTCCATATTCTAGTGTGCTCTGAACGAATTCTCGACGATTTTTGTTCGGAATCGGATCACGAGAGCCATACGACCGATGGTTTCTTAATTGAACGCTTCTTAGAGGCATTCGCATAGGATAAGGACATTTGTTTTGTATACATACACATAAATTGACGGCGTTTTCGCCGGGTTGTGTCGTTGCCGAAAAAGAAGAAAGGTTGTTTTTACAGTCAAGGTACTTTTAATCGTACGAATATTTTCTCTTGTTTTGCTCACTTCCTCTAAAGCTACTTAGGTAGGAACCGAGTAATATTCTCATTTTTAGTCTCATGTTTTCTTCGAGGGGTAGACCGCAGTAGAATTCTGGTGTAAAAACAACTGGAATTCCTTGGATTTTCCTTGGTATTCTTTGGGTGAAGTGCGGTATTATTCTGATCGACAAACCGAGCAAACAACCGGAATAAATCTGGTCTACAAACAACTGGAATTCTCTGGAATCCCATGTAAAATTAAAATCTGGTGTACACATTTCTGACCGCGGTAGTGTTTCTTCAATGTCCGCCGATATTTCGTATCATCTCCGCCGACGAATGGCTTTAATAATTAATGAGCAAGCTGTAATCACTATGTAATCCTCATGTACTTACCATGCTACTCTAGGTAATCATTATAATTGTGTATAATCGCCATCATCTAATTCCATGTCATCCCTATATTTCTCTGGTTTTATATCCTGTCGTCAATCATCTCGTCAATCACCATGTAAACTCTTATAGTAATTATCAAAACATTCAATTCTAGGTACGATATCATGGGATCACCATGTAACCATAAAATTCAGTGTTCATGTGATTTTCATTTATTCTCATGTAATAGCCGAGGTAATCACTATACAATCTCATGAAATCACCATGTAATTCGCGTATCTCTTGTGATCACCATGTAACCCGAGATGTAACCCCTGTAATTTATCTTATGGAATCCATTGAGGAATCCACGTAACCTGGTTCCGCCATGTGATTTATGTTATCTCTGGTTCAACTTTTTTTTTGTGCACGGTTACCCTCTTCTTTACACTTGAGGAAGTTCCAAGAATTTTCATAAAAATACCGAGTACCTTCGGAGCGAGCTGCAGAGCGAGTTCCGGGTTTATTTTCAAAGCAAATATGCTTTTAGATGGTTTTAGCTAGGTGATCACCGAAATGATCGCTATTTAATCCTATATGTAATCACCACACAACCTCAAAAAATCTCTCGTAAAATCATCATGCAGCCTGTGTATTTTACTATTTTGTAATCTCATGAAATCCATGGGATCTGGTTCCATGTGATTTCCATGTTATATCTTGCGAGATCTTCAGTAATTACAATGTGATTGCCATGTAATTTATGTAATCTCCGAGGTAATCTCGTATGATGTGATTAGTGGTTATTCCTTCACACATTTCAAATTTGTTCTAGAAACCCTGGAAATCTCATGGATTTTCATAAAAATACCCAACACCTATCTTTCGAGTTTTTCAGACCAAATTCATAATTTTAGCTCGGTTTTTAGTTTTACCCTCGGTTTTACCGAAATTGATTTCACAAGATTTCACAAAGAAATTCTAATGAAACCCCATAGTATTTTGGAAAGATTTTCATAGAATTATAAAGAAATTCCTTGGAGTTTAATTAATGAATTCTAATTCTAAGCCAGTGAATTCCAAGAAATTTCTGTGAGAAAGAATTCAAAAGCAATACAAGTGAATTTCAGTAAATTCCAATGAATTCTAGCGAATTTCGAAGATTCAAAACCAGTTAAAAACTTCTCAATATCCTTCTCAGCTATGCAGGATGTTCCAGGAACATACATAAGATATTATTTCTCATGTGATCCAGAGGATAAAAAAATGTCATATTTTTTATACAAGCCATTTTACAATTATTATCTGGCTCCTGGCCTAGCTAAAACATGATCAAAAAACCGAAAAATAGAGCTAAGTAATTTTTCAATTGCCAAAAAATCCAAAAAATTATTGTAAACATATTGTTCAGAGCTCCGTTGGGAAAAAAATTGTTTCATAAAAAACAAATGAAAAAGCTGGAACCTCCTTAATGCTAAGTAAACGTAAGTAAAGAGCAAATCCCTCGGCAAATCCAAAATTTCTCATGACTGGACGGAGGACTCAAATGAGAAGAACCTCAACAAAAGTTGATTCTGTGAACTTTGACAAGAGGCAGTTCTCAAAATTCAAGAATTGCGATACTTCAAGGTCTAACACAAATCGGAACCGCCGAGCATAAACGTTTATGTTCGGTGTCCGAACACCCTGTACCTCTCGGCCCGTTATCTTATTTAAAATGTAACACTTTAAAAGGTCCATAAGGAAATTGCGGTAGCAACGACCTTCTCGGTAATAATAGGAGTCAGCCTGCACATTTCCAAGAATGGTAACAGATATTCTGAAGAGGTGGGAAGATGAAAGACTTAAAAGATTTATGAGTTGCATTGGATTTGGGTCTTGTACCTGATGTCTGATCTTTTTAGAAGAAAAAAAAAGAAGAAAACGTGTCTCCTTGTTCTACTCTACAGTCTTGCAGGGTTTGAATGGTTCAAGATGTTTTTGATCATATTTTTCTGAATGTTCTACAGTCTACATTTCACAACTCTTTATTGTTCTTGTTGTATCATACATACTGGGTTTTTGCAGTATAATGCCATGATACCTACATTGTGTCCAAGATAAGGAGGGCCAGTATGATTGGAAAACAAGTCACCAAAGCAGATAACTCATTAGGGAATTCAAAAACGACAAAAACAGGATAATTTTTTATTATAAACTAAGTGTATACTACTATACATACATACATTAGGTAGGTGTGATGATAAAAACATAACTAAACATCATCAGTCAAATGTAAATATTCATTAAAGAGCATATTATAAAAATGAAGGAATTTTCTTGTTCAGCCGAAAATTGTTTTTGCTGTGTAGATTTTTCAAGATTTTCGAACTCTAAATCAGGCATTGAATATTTTTGTGGCAAATATAGAGAAAAATAATGAAAATAAGTTATTTTTAAGTTCAGTATTTCTACCCTCCTCTACCTATACCTATTTGAGGAATAAATCAGTATAAATAATTTTGAAACATCATGGATCCATAAAAAATAAGATTTTATCATTAATTTTTCAAAAGTTAAAAGCTTTTATTTCTTGCTTTGTATGTGTGTATGGATGTATCTCGGGATGTATGTATGTAAGTTCGGGTGAAATCTTTGAACTCAATTTTGAAGTAGATATCTTCAACCAATTGAGCTGAAATTTTGTATACACGTTCAGTTTGGATGACAATGCACATTAAGGTGTGAAACGTTAGTCTAAATCCAATAATACGGCGGACTATCGAAGATGGCGGAATAGCTATTTTTTATATACTTTTACAATATGGGTATCAAATGAAAAGGCTCGTTGAGAGTAACTCGAAAAATGATGTGACGTCATTCTAAATCGAATATATGGCGGAATGGTTATTTTCAATCTACTTCTACAATATGGGTATCAAATGAAAGGGCTCCTTGGGAGTAATTCGAAAAATGATGTGACGTTATTCTAAATCCAATATGGCGGACCATCCAAGATGGCGGACCATCCAAGATGGCGGAATAGCTATTTTTGATATACTATTACCGAGACTTTTACAATATGGTATCAAATGAAAAGGCTCGTTGAGAGTAACTCGAAAAATGATGTGACGTCATTCTAAATCAAATATGGCGGACCATCCAAGATGGCGGAATGGTCATTTTTAATCTACTTCTATACAATATGGGTATAAAATGAAAGGGCTCGTTGAGAGTAATTCGAAAAATGATGTGACGTCATTCTAAATCGAATATGGCGGACCATCCAAGATGGCGGAATGGTCATTTTTAAACTACTTCTATACAATATGGGTATAAAATGAAAGGGCCCGTTGAGAGTAATTCGAAAAATAATGTGACGTTATTTTAAATCCAATATGGCCTCGAATATGGCTGACCATCCAAGATGGCGGAATAGCTATTTTTAATATACTTCTACAATATGTGTATCAAATGAAAAGGCTCGTTGAGAGTAAATCGAAAAATCCAGCTAAGGATTAAAAATCAAAAAATAAATTAAAAGTGAAAAAAAACTTTTTAATAAAAAGCATTTAGTTAAATATTTAAACGCTCTAAAAAGAAGAAAATAAAATATTTCTTAATAGTTTTAACTATCAACTCATAACATATTATACACAATTTATATGATCATAAAAGCTAGTGGCAATGATCAATATTTAATTGAATTGTAATTTTAAAAATTTTATCTCAGCAGATTTTACATAATTAAATAAGTACTAGTTCATTCACACAAGTGAATCCCATGACAAACTTTTATGATCATATAAATCGTGTATAATGAGGTTATAAGTTGATAGTTAAAATTATTAAGAAAAATTTGATTTCCTTCTTTTTAGAGCATTCAAATAAAAGCTTTTTATTAAAAATTTTTTTTTTACTTTTAATTTATTTAATGTTATTTCGCAGAAATCAAATTTTTCCATATTATTTGAAAAAAAAAATAGAATTTTTTCATCATTAAAAAAAATCGTGATTTTTGAGAAACAGATTTAGTTCAAAGGGTGAAAAGTTGCACGCCTGAAAGGTCAATAAAATAATTTTGAAAAATGTTCAATCAATATTTTTTGTTTTTGAGTTGTTTTCAAAAAACTGAATATATGGATTTTCAAATTCAGTTTTTTCATGAAGTAGTTATGACAAACTAGAGAAACATGGGTGTATGCTACCCATTGTGGTTTAGATGCCTTATGGAGCCTATTTTGGTAATCATCAAATAAATTTTTGAATAAACAAATACCTGATATAGATGATGCAGCCATTATTCAGCAACCTCTTCCATCCAACGGGCACCATCACACACTGTTTCTGAACGGGACCCAGAGTCCCCACGAGCGGGCCCCCGTTCAGCGTCTGCGGGGCAATATGGGGCCCCCCGAGAGCCACCACAACCCCGCTCGACCGCGAATTAACACCCCCGCCCTCGTACACCACCATTTCTGCCGCAGGGGGCTGATTCTGGACGATCACCAACCCCTCGTCGGCAGAACTCAAACTGCTACAACTAGATTCCGCTGTCTCCGAACGCGCTGAATCACAACGAACACTGTGCGGGGCCCCTTCAGCCCCCATTACCGTCACGTAACCCGAATCCACGTATGTATCACAATCTTCGCGCACTTTGACAGGAACAGCCTGTCTGTCCACTGAAAGGACCTCCCCATTCCCATAGCTCTTCAATACAGCCCCATTGGGATAGTTCACATTGTTGGCATAACCCTGAGATATCACACTGGCAAAGTAGCCACCTTGTTGCTGAACCTGCTCGCTGGACGAATACTCTGGTGGTTTGAGGCTGTGCTTCTCCTGGAAGGTTTTTGGAGGTCCCAGCGAGGGGGCCATCGATGGGGGGTTCCCGTATGCGGCGTTGTGCAGGAGGTGGGCGTTCTGGGGTACATTTTGTTGGCCTACAGTGTACGCCTGAGCGAAATTGTCGTTTGATACATAAACCACTACATTTTGCACTCCAGGTCCTGCTGATAAGTCAGGCTTTCCTGCCATCGTAACAGCATATCAACGGCTCTCTAGTTGAGCCCCTTTTCAGCTCGAGGTTGATCTGAAATCCAAATAGGAAAATCATTTTAAATGGAGCTGTAAGATCAACACCAATTATTATTATTTACCTGCATGTCGTATTGTTTTGAGGATGTGAACAGTTTCGAGGATTTACCATCACAATCAGTTGAAAAAGCGGCAGCAACAAATCGATCCTTTTAAATTGTTTGTTAATCCAACACCTGCTCTCGTAGAACTAGGTTGTTGACTGCTGGAATGTGCCCCATATCGTCATCTCTCAGATGTATGTGTTGCCGGGCTGAAATATTAAATAACAATCAACACAACTACTTGTGAACAATTACATTCGCTCGCTTACGCACGAGACCGCGCAAAACTAAACACTGGATAATTGGAAACAATCACTTAACACCAACACAAACTTCTGCGACAGGCGCCATGATGTATGTGTATGTATCGCTCAAAACAACTCGTCAGTCGTCACTCGTCAAAATTTCAAATTGTGCTGCCATCTGGACGTTGGGAGTGAAGCTATTCACAAAACATCAATATCAGAACTGAATCAGAACTTTGATTTCTATGGCTCTGACTGTGACTGAAGCTTGTTCGTTTGATAATTTTCTGCTAAACAATGTGAATTGGAGTAAATACTGGAATGCAACGTGCAACGTGAATGTCACGGTAGAATGCTCATACCTCGTTTCGCAACAATGCAACCATGATTTCATGCCACGCGCACCAGGTTGCCTATTTAGAAGGACCTAAATCTTTCGAACCATTGCCATCACGTGATATATTGACATTGAGATTCGTTTTTTTTTATTATCATTTCTAAAATTGCAGAGGCTGAGTTTGGTGAGGGAGTTTTATTCTGGTCCAATTTTTTACAAGCGAATGCGCATGCGTCCATAGTGTATCAAGTGATTCACAGGTTTGGGAATCGTTCGTGAACTTTAGACTCTCGTGCATATGTCATCATGATTTGAACTGGGATGCTTATAATTCTTCGTGTGCACTAGAGTCCCTGTATGTATAATTCCCTGTAAATATTTGTCAGTTTTGTTTTATTACAGCAAAAGTGTCAAATACATACAGGGACTCTAGTGTGCACACGTGGGATGTTTCTCCACTGAATGTATACTCACCTCGTTCAACACATGAGAGTAAGAAGGAAACATATACATTGGGTGCAGAAACACTCTAGAAGTTCTTGCCAATGGGGTTTCCTATAGCTCTCGATATGAACGAATGAATGAGAGTTCGGAACGCGGGGTTCTCATATTCGATGATAGATGGGGTGAACGATAGACAATTTCAAGGTTGGTAGAGCTGATGCAAAAGAGACAGGGCGCAATAATCCGTGCGAAAACATCTTGATCTTGACTGAATATTGACATATATGCCACGAGTGTCATTTTTATTCAAATTTCAAATAAAAATCGGTTTGTTCTCGTTCGAAAAACAATGAACTGAATGTAAATTGAGTTCATTGTCGAAAAATAGACAGTCCGAAACCATCAGGAGCGTGCGCACTTTCACAGAACTGTTGACATTTTTGATGTTCCGTGGAACTGCGCATGCTATTTATATTTTTGGACTGTTCATTTTTCGAACGAGAACAAACCTATATTGATAGATTGAGAGCATTGCATTACCTTACTAGTTCAGTTCATCAACTGCTTTCATAAAGGGCGCCGTACATTATGCTATTTCTCGGCAAGTTTGAAGCAATGCAATTTTCTCAATTTATTGCGAGTCGCCGTACATTGAGATATTTCTGTCATATTTTCTTGTTCATATTCACTATTTTCAGTTTTTTGAGCCTTCAATGTACTTTTTGAGGTTATTTGGTGTTTCAGGTCTCGTTATGGAGAAAATTAGTATTTTATCAAGATGCTACGATGTATATTACTAAAAATTTTACTAAACTTGCCTTGAAATTGCAGGAAAAATAGGACTGGTTCTATTACGAAACTTGCATGAAACTTGTCGTGAAATATTATATACGCATGAGCATTGTTCTATTCAAAATTGCATTGCATCGAACTTGCTGGTAAATACACTGAACTATACCATAGGGTTATAGTTCAGTGGGTAAATAGCAAAATGTATGGCGCCCGGACTGCAATGTGTGAGGATTATTTGAAAATGCGAACATTCGTTTTATTTCATGTACCAAAAGTGAGTAAATAAACTATTATCACAGGGTTTTCTTGAGTTAGGACTTCGTGTTTATGAATTCACCATTGAAAGTCGAAAATATAACGCACCATTTCCATTTAAACAAAAAACTGTGAAAATGACTTTGTGAACTCAAATGAATGTGTCATGATACCTGTAAATTTGGTTTGAAATTTCGGCAATTTAGCAAGATTCTACCATGCCTCGCTATTTTTACAAAGTAGGCGATATCGAGAGATTTCGAAATAACTCCTTTCAATATATGAAGTGATAACACCATACATTATTTCAATACTAGGACACAAAATATCCAACAATAAGAATGAAACTCGTCTTTAAAAACTTGTGATTCTCGAGTTATTTAGATAATGAAATGAAAAAAAAAAACGAACATCCGAACTAACATCATCTGAGCACCCTGATTCATTATTCCTCCACTATTGGATGACTATAGGGTAGCCACCCGTCCTGCATTTCGCAGGACGTCCTGAATGGGCCTGTTTCAGTGAAATATTTTATTTCATTATTTCTGAGTACTAACCGTAACTAGTTAATTTGTCGTCAACCATTTTTTCTCAGAGTTCTGTAACTATTTTGAATAATTATTGATCATCACGCGTGACGTAATCATCCGAGAATAGCCATAACCAATCAAATGCAACCATACAAGGTTCGACTTACGTTTTCATTCTCCATCTCTCTGAGATAAGTGCAAAGATATTTCTGATTGTCATTTATCAAAATATCCTTATCGAAATAATTATATATGTCAGGAAAATGATGGAAATAAGGAGATGGTGTACTTACTGATGCGTCCCGAGAACAATGTTTTTAGCGGTTTTCGGATAGATGGCGACACAATTATGACATCTGTCAATAACTAAATTGCTGCAGATTTTTCGAATTCAGAGTTAAATAATCCCACTATTACATCTGTTCCGCGTACCTAAAATGCCATTTGCCATTTTATTTCCACTGGTCACAGCAGCATTAGCAGCACCACCATTTAGCGGAAAAATGTAGAACCAATGTCTCGCTCGATGAGGCGTAGAGAAATAGTAGTAGGCGGTCGAGTGATTTTTCTTAAATTTTCAACACGTAAAAATGGCCAAACACTACTTATTTCCATCATTGGCATGAATATAATATGGCTAATGACAGTAATGACACTAAATCGGAGAAGGAGATGAAGATTGCGTATTATAACCTGAAGAAGATAACCTAACATATGGTGGATCCATATGAAACAACAAAATGAATTTGAAAGTAAGTTTTGTACCCATTCGTGGAGATAATAGTGAATATTCGCCTGAGAAACTTTTCTTGTCCGTCCCTGTCAGTATTAACTGGCTAGATGGCTAGATGCAGTGAATAAGTAACTCATGTTGAATAGCCCATTTGACACAGGAAATAGATGACGCCACATGCTGTCCCTTCGAAATTTCATTACATGGCGATTGGGGCGATTTTCGCTAAATGAACAGTCATGTATAACCATATACGTATCAATAATCAATACGGATAATCTCTATCTGTTTCCATAGCGAAACATGAAGCCGATTTTTGAAGACAAATGACTATCCATAAGGAAACGTTTTGAAACGATCAGACACATACTGCTTTGATTGAAAGGCTAGTAAACGTCATTGTCCACCGAAAAGCATGTCTTTGATGAGTACTATAATAATCATGCCACCAAATCCTTATGGATATTCATTTGTTTCATATTTTTGGCACCCGTTATGATCCGTATTGTTCAGTTTATTAATACGATGTGTATAACCCGTCAGACAGTCTAGATATTTAGCCGTCAGTGGTTCAGTGGATACATCGTGGTGTCGATTCCGTCATTTGTCAAAGTCAAGAAATTAATAACAAGTCATCATTGTCAATGTCATTTCGTGTCTGTTTTTAAAGATTTGAATATATATTTTTTTTTAGTTCTTTTCTTTGAAGTTTGACTTGATTATTTTGAGCCTCGATAGTCGTTTGCAATTTGCAACCAATTTGCAACTGAATCGCTGAATGTTGATTGTTAATAATATTATCTTGATATCGTGTTATGGTGATATGAGTCAGAGATATTTTTGTAATATTTCTACATACACCAGTTTGATCTTGAAACAGTGGTTTTGAGTAGTTTTGACTAGAAAATGAGACAGTTTATGATTTTGTTCTCATTAGTTTATATCATAGACTATGCACAACCTCTTGAGAAGGAATTAACAATATACATTGATCCTGGAACTGAGAGTTGTTTCTATCAGAATGCAAAGCAAGGAGAATCAATAGATATAGAGTATCAAGTAATAGATGGTGGGCACGGAGATTTGGACATTACTTTTCGGCTAGTAGATCCGAATGGTAGGATCCTACTAGTTGATTTGAAGAAGTCTGAGAATAGTCATAGATCTGATGCAGAGATACCTGGAGATTATAGATTTTGCTTTGACAATTCATTCAGTTCCTATAACACAAAAACAGTGTTCTTTGAGCTCATTATAGACAGTGAAGATGGTGATGGTTGGGGATCTGATGAAAAATTTGATTTCAATGCTATTGGTGACAATGAAAATTATGATATAAGGATTGAAGATGTTCAACAAATTATAAACACTATGAGAGACCATTTAACAAAAGTGCGGAACCTGCAAGAGTTGATTAAATCCAGTGAAGCAAGAGATAGAAATGTTGCTGAAGAGAACTATTTCAAAGTGAATACCTTTTCCATGGCACAACTGGCTCTTATGATCATAGTGGGTGTGATTCAGGTTATAATGGTCAGAAGTTTGTTTGATGATAGATCCAGGGTCCACAAGCTATGGAAAAATCTGAATAAAGGTCTAAGATAGCCCATAATTTTGGTGTTGTCTTCTATAGGTTGCAGAAATGAATTATTTTTTTATTATCATACAGTGTGAACCAAAGAACCAAAGTGAAGGAACCTAAAATGTCTTTCTTGCTTTTCATCTCACAGAAAGCAATAAAATGTATCATTACCATGATCATCTTGATAATTATTAATGAATAGTATGAGTTCTGGTCTAGTCTATTTGTATCAATTGAAAGAGATATAAGTACCAGGAGAAAGTATTAACACAAGAATTGTCCATGAAAAATATTACTTAAGTAAAACTTCTGGTAGGATAAATCAGAGTTCCAAGAAACAGGTTTTTTTTGAAAAAAATCAAAATTGGTTATTTGTTTCACTAGGCTAGCTTGGCTTGAACTAACAGCTGCAGCAGTCAATCAACATTTGCAGCCATGTAAAACATTTAATTTTTTCTATTACTTGGAATGGAATGTTGCATAGCAACAAACTTTTCCTGCTTGGACAGAGAAAGTACACCTTTCCTGCCTGTTGAGTGTCAGAGAAAAGCCATGTTCTATGCTGCTTGGAGAAAATCCTGATTTTTTATGTATACTAATTTTTTTTGGTTTTACTGATTTTTTCCCAAATATGAAAAAAATGAACTTCAAAATCACTTAATTGCATTATTTTTCTCTATCCACTGGAAAATATTAGTTGACTAGCACCACAGTTGGAAAAATTTTAGCAGCTTGCTGCAGCTTTCCTATAATTTTTTCTATTACTTGGATTGGAATATTGTATAGCAACAAACTTCTCCTGCCTAGGCAGAGAAAGTACACCTTTTCTGCCTGTTAAGTGTCAGAGAAAAGCCAATTTCTATGCTGCTTGGGGAAAAACCTGATTTTTTGATCTGTACTGATTTTTTTGGTTTATTCTGATTTCTCCCTTGAATATGAAAATAATGAACTTCAAAATCATTATTTTTCTCTTTACCCAAAAATATTGGTTGTCTAGCATCACAGTTGGAAAAGGAAAAACGGCAGCATGCTGGGGCTTTCTTGTGGGAGAAAGAAAATTCGTTTTTTCACTTACACAATGTTTGTAAATACTTATTGTTTTAAATAAGCTATCTTTCTTTTCTTGAATATGAGATCTGTTTCCTGGACTTGTTTTTAATCAATAATTTGATTTAAATCATGATGAAAATTGAAAAAATCTGTTAAATCATGATTTGATTTAAATTGTCACAATCCTGGAATAGGTAATGTTGAATGACTAGCATTTGTTTAAGCAAAACTAAATTTAATTGAGATTCTTTCTGGTATCTGCTGTAATTAATCAGTTTCATCAGAGTTAAAAATCCGGTAGTTGAAACAAACCCCTATAATAAATCCAGGTGATTGAGTTTCATTCTTTTTTTTTTGTACAGGTACAATTTTAAATTTGTTATCAAAACTATAAATTCTATTCAAAATATAATTTGTTTTCTGTTTTAAGAAACTCATTTCATTTTGTGCTCTAAAAGATGAAAAAAAAAATTATAGTCCTGAATGTGGTAGTTGAACGTTCTACTGGTCTAATCAATATACATATTCAGGGTGTCTGTCCCAAAATTGCTGGGACACTGGGCTAACATGTGTAATGCAGGTCAAAATAAGTTAAGCAGACCCAATTTATTTGTATACCAAAATGTACTGTTTGTCCGTGAGACAAGTTCAAAGTTTACATAGAAAAACACATTTTTGTACGTTAAAAAATGAGAAACAAATCGGGTGAAATTCAACATAAGTGCATTTTAGACGATTACCCTTCTTTCAGTAATCAAAGAAATCTGAAAGAAATGATAGAAGGGTTGAAACCACCCTCACCTCCTGACATTTTTCTCCTAGCATTCTTAGGGGTGGTGATAGGGTTCTCAAATTTTTTAAGCGAGATAACTGATTAATTATTTTCATTTTTATACCTGTAAAAATTTCGTACTCCACATGGTTACAAAGGAAAGGTTTTTTTCTTGAATAATGCTGATAGATATTGAATTGAATAGTGTACGAAAAATTCCTTTTCTCTGTTTATTTCCTTCATATCTTTCATTTCCTATTTATTTGCCGAAAATTCCTCTGATTCCTCACGATTCCTCGAAATTCCTCTAATTCACATCCATTTCCTTCATTTCCTCCTTAATTCCTCGCATTTCCCCGAGATTCCTCCATTTCCCTGTTATTTCCTTTCATTCAAAAAGATCAAAATGAGAGGTCAAGGGCGCACTTAATTAAATAAATTTCTCATAATTTAATGTCATCTATTACCGTTTTATAGGTATATTCTGAAAATTATTCAAGAATCTGTTTTGAGTTTGAAGAATTTAATAGTTCAATAGGAAGTTTGTGAAATTCAGAATTTCTTCAATACTATAATATGTCGGTATAGATAATATATTTTTTTTATCGCTTGGAGCGCACGAAAGGGAATCCCTATAATGTGAGTCAGTTTTTTTGTAGCAGCAATTCAACAGCTGGAAGAAAATATCATAAGATAACAATCTCATATAATCATTAAATCAGGTGGAGTGATATGTTTATATATTTTTTAAGAAAGCTTTTGATCATTCCGAGCCTCCTAGTCAATTATTAAGAAAATTCAAATAGAGTGTGATTGAAAAATAGTGGGAATTCATAAAATTTGTATACCACTACTTCAAAGCGGGAAACTATCAACTTCCCCAGAAATCGAAACATGTACGGGGCTAAGTAAAACGGGACCTACACTTTGAAGCGGAAACCTATATAACTACTTCTAAGAAAGCCGATAAGCGGACGGGATTGATATCATATCAATCAAAAAATTCTTTCTCCTGCCGGGTTCGAACTGTCGTCATTTCGGACACTAATAAAAAATAGACAGCATATTAGATTAGACAGCGAACGAGCGTTAAAGGCGTCTTACCCACTGAGCCCCCAATTCCTCTGAAATGTCTCGAAATTCCTTCATTTCCTCGGAATTTCCCTAAATTTCTCAAAATTTCCCGAAATTCCTCTATTTCCTCGTTATTTTCCACAAAGTGTACGAGAAATTCCTCTGTGGTTAACCCCTCGGTAAAAATTTATTAATAGTTATAATAAAAAAATTAGTTGACAGTGGAAACAGAGGCAGAACTTTTTTTTAAATTAATGTTTTTAAGAATGTTCCGAGAAAAATTTCAGGTGGTGAGAGGGGTTTCAACACTTCTACAATTTCTTTCGGGTTTCTTCGATTAGTGAAAGAAGGGTTATCCTCTAAAATGCACGTTTGTCAAATTTCATCCACATTGTTTCACTCATTTTCGGACAGCAAAAATGTGTTTTTTATGTGAACTTTGAACTCGTCTCACAGACAAACGGTACTTTTTATTATCTAATTAAGTTGGGCCAGTCAACTTATTTTGAAATGTATTACACGTAGTGTGTCCCAGCAATTTTGAGACACCCTGTGTACTTTCAAACAAAATCCACAGTTCAGTTAGTATAAGTACTTTCTGATTTTTTGAATTTGGAAGTCTCACCTTTATTATTTCTCATAAACCTTCCCAATGTGTTATTTGTTCCATAAATAACTGTCTAGTCTTGTTTATGTAAAACTCAAGTTTATTTTCAAATTCCTATTGTGTGTATTCAATGAATGTAATTCAATGTTCATTGTGGCATATAGCCAGAAAAATATAGTTGGGTTTTCTGTTGAATATACTGGAAATACTACAGCAGATTAGCTTGTGCACTTTTTGAGAAAGGCACTAAATTTGGCACAGAGGTAGACCAATAAAATATCAACAAATATGGATGTGAAGCCATCGGCCAACTGCAATCTGGTTTATAGTTAACGTTTCTTGATTGACAAAAATGCGATTACGGATGATTTTCTAAGTATGTAATTTATTTCACTCATTTCACCCTAACCCCGCGACTAGAGCAGAATACGTTGATGCCAGGAATAACTGCAGCCAAACAATAGATGCTTCGAAAGAAACATACAATGCCAAGATAAGATCGAAACTCATAGATAGCCCCAATGGCTCCCGTTCGTTTTGGTCCCTTGCTAAAGCGGTCAGAAGAAATTTCACTAATAGTTCATTTCCACCACTGTCCAAATCCGAAGGCACATTAGCAACAACATCGCAGGAGAAAGCAAATATTTTTGCAGAGACGTTCGCAGCAAACTCTACTTTAGATTCCCAAGGAAAACTGCCGCCAGACATTCCACCCGTTGAGAGTCGAATGCCCGAAATCGTCTTCCGTCAACGCACTATCAGACGAATTTTGCTTGGTCTCAAAACGAATAAGGCTAACGGTCCTGATGGAATTCCACCCATTATCCTCAAAAAATGTGCACCAGAATTAACACCGATTCTCTACAAGTTGTTTACCATCTCGTACAGGTCAGGTATTTTTCCATCATGCTGGAAGACAGCTAGAGTCCAACCAATCCCCAAAAAAGGGAACAAGAACCTGCCCAATAACTACAGGCCCATTGCCCTGTTATCAGTAATCTCCAAAGTGTTGGAGAAAGCCATCAATATTGAGCTTATCAAATATCTGGAGAGCTCAGGAATCATCAATGATAGACAATACGGCTTTCGCCACCGAAGATCTACTGGAGATCTACTTGCCTACGTCACCCATTTATGGCAATCTTCAATAGAAAAACACGGGGAATCTCTAGCTGTCGCGTTGGACATATCGAAAGCATTCGACCGTGTTTGGCACGAAGGACTCCTCCACAAACTACCATCATGCGGCTTACCACCATACCACCTCAGCTATGCCATCTCTTATCGAGTTTTCTTTCAGGCAGATCGCTTCACGTGGTGGTGGACGGTGTATCGTCTGATACCATTGGCATCAATTCTGGCGTTCCACAAGGATCAATTTTGGCACCAACATTATTCCTGCTTCATATCAATGATCTGTTGGGAGTGACAACTTGCCCCATCCACAGCTTTGTAGATGATAGTACCCTCCATACTGCGTTCTCTTCCAGAATTCCCATTTCTTCCCAGGAAACTAAGAACTCACGGCGCAGGCAGGTCAATGCTGTCAATGAAGATCTTGCTGAAATCACAGCCTGGGGAACGAACAACCTAGTTGAATTCAACGCCAACAAAACTCAAGCCTGCATTTTCTCTAGAAAGGCGGAACTCAGTATGCCCGATATTGTAATGTCTGGCTCCACCATCCCCACCAAGCCTACCATATCTATGCTCGGTATTTCCATCAGCAACACTCTTTCATGGGATAATCATGTCAGATCCATCGCAAAAGCTGCTTCACAAAAACTCGGATTCTTGTTCCGTGCGAAAAGCTACTTTACACCTCAACAGCTTCTCATGATCTACAGAGCGCAGATACGGCCTGTTCTAGAATACTGTTCCCACATATGGGGTTCAGCACCAAAACATACGCTGATGCTCTTAGATTCCATCCAGAGAAGAGCCATTCGCCTGGTGGGTGACGCCACACTCACTCACTCTTTGACATCATTGGAACACCGTAGAAAGGTCGGCGACCTTTCACTTTTCTATCGATACTTCCACGGGAAATGTTCTTCGGAAATCTCTGCTATCATCCCTTCACTAGCAATACCAATCAGACGAACTAGACAATCCCAGTCAGCACATCCTTTCGTTGTCAACCTCGAAAGATGTCGAGCAGCACTGTATCAGGACTCCTTCATCCATAGAACGGCTAGCCTCTGGAATTCATTGCCTGTGGAAGTATTCCCAACAACATATAATCTCCAAAAGTTCAAAAAAAATTCCAATACCTACCTCCTGTCCCTATCCTCCCTAGGAACGCACGATGTTCTTTGAACATTATAGGGATTCCCTTTCGTGCGCTCCAAGCGATAAAAAAAATCAAAATTATTATAGGTATCAACTACACACTTCATGGTGAAACAAATTGAAAATTTTGTTCAAAATTATGTCCATCTGCTTGAATAGCGATATATCAAAAACTTTGAGCAGGCGAGCTTGGGCCAATTGTAGAAACGTCCTTCTTGTAATAGCGGCAACACGCTGCACTGATATTGTGAATAAGAATAGCCATATCTTCGATTGGTTCTTCATAGACAACGTTCTTTAGGTGACCCCAAAGAAAATCTGGTGGTGTTAATGTCAAGGGACCACGCCGGCCACTTTATTGGTCCTTTAGTGCCAAACCATCTTTTGGGGTATTCTCTGTTTCAATACCTCGTTACAATTTCGGCACTCCATCCTGCTGTAGCCTTATAATCATTCTAATGCTCATAGAGAATTTCTTCTAATAAACTTCTCAACACACTAAATGAGCCACTCATAATTTGACTCTATTTCGAAGACCTGTATTTTTTGAAAAAATTGAAAAATTGACCGATCTTCATGCGGTTTTCGATATCAGATGTGATATTTCATCGGCTTCAAAGAGATCTAGAACACTCTGAAAAAGTCCGCAGTGCAAAACTTACACAGGGTGTAAAGTGAAACCATTACACTATGGGTCTACATTTCAAATGCTGCCAGAACTCGATACATTTTTTTCTGATCAAAAGTCAGTCATATTATGATACACTGGGACCTCATCTCGGGACGTTTTCGTGATTTTTCCTTAATTGGCCATTGGAACAAAAATTAGATTTTTTTTCGAAAGTCTTGTATTTCTTGAATTTTTTCTCTAGAACTCCACTTGTGCTGACTATTGGAAGAACTGTTCTCATGATTTATGGAGGACAATGAACGACGTATTGTGGAATACACAGGATGATAAGAAAATAGGACAAAATCTCATTTTATTAAAAAAATTTAAAATGGTGACTAAAACCATGGCCCATTCGATTCAGTATAATCAGAAACGGCCTTCTGGATATCCATTATTTATATTAGACTATTAACTCCAGACGTTTTCGAAAATTCACCTCTAATTGAAATACAGGTTGAAAATTCTCAATTCAAACTTGTTTCCTGATATCGATGATTCTTATCAACTGATTTCCAATATTTATTGCCCAAATATGGGACACAGAGTATTGTTGTTCGATATACTGAGTGTTTCCTAACTTATCTGACAAATTTCAACCACAACTACGATATTACATTAGAAGTCTATCACATAAAAATAGATTATGTGAGGAAGAAGATGAAGAATTGAAGATCCAACTAGAATGTCCTATATCCTAAATTTCAGTACTTGGTAGTGCGTTCCCGATTTAACAAAACTTCATGGAATCGGTTTGACATAGATTCTATGAGATTGTAGTTCTGAAAGTGTAGTTTGAAGAAATCTTAGATACTCGATCTGCATTCATAATGCCTTAGTAAAAGTGAGGCCCAATAAGGAATCCGTTTATCATTCCGCACCAAACATTGATGCAGGGCCTACTCTATCACCGGGCCGGAGCATCGCTTTCGTGACGTCACACTAGTAGGGACAAAATCAACGCAGTGGAAATTGTCAAATTATCAAAAAATATCGCATGAGGTCAAATATGTACAGAACAGAATTTTCCAGAAGATGAATCAACTTTCACTGATTTACGATCATTAGTTTCAGAAATATATTCAAAATTGTCCTTTTTTAAACAGCTACCAAAATTCTAATATTCAATTCACAGAAATGATTCAATCATGAAAAGATTTCTCATAGTATCTTGATTGACTGAGTTTTTTTTTAATTCCCAAGGGCCAATAACAAACCGATATTTCAATTCAAGTAGAACGATGATTCAGGTGTTCATTACAGAATAGTTCAAAGAGTTCGGACGCCTCCCATGCTAATCCTATCAACTGTGGATATATGCTGTCACTGACTTTTTTGTAGGAAATTTAATTGCCTACAAATCGGTATAATACACATCCACTTTATCTCGAAGGGTTTTAGCAGCGTTTATGTCTAAAGATGATCAGAACGCACTTTGATGACGTTAGAAATCCTATCACTGTGTAATTGCACGATTACTGGAAGAAAGTGATATTTGATCAAGTAGAAACGTTATTTTTGCTTTGAATAAATTTTCAGTCTGCAAAAATTCGTCACAAGAAATTAAACTATTCAGGTTTTCATCGATCTCTTTCGAACGCCAATGCAAATCTTTGATTTCTCTATCGGTAGGTAGGTAAATTTAAGTAGTCACATAACTTTCGGAATGTACACCAAGATTTCAATTTGCTGTCTTTTCCTAAATATTCCCTAATTGTTTCATCACTATCGTTTATCATATAACTCAAATAATAAATATATATAGAGCAATCATTATGTACCTTAATAGAAATCAACACCTTTGGTACATGTGTTGAATCTAATTTATAAAAAAAAATATATGATCGGTAGCAATAATATGACTAAATATTGAAAGATTCACATACATTTCTTGGTCCTCTAGTATCTTCTTGAATTCTTCATAACTCTCAATGACATAAAATTTCTTATTTTTTCCAGAATCTTCCTATTTTCATCAATTTTTTAGTTTCTAACTCATCGCGTCTTTTTTGTGGGTCCGTTCTGTTGAGTGGTAGATTTTTATTGAAATAAATCGGTTGATTTTAAAATTTTGTCGGGAATGCATCATCTGACAGTTTTGTGGTCGGGATCTTTCGAGTATTATTAATGTCCCATCTTTCCTATTGCACTGATCTGTGCGTATTATGAATTTCTCATCGAAGTGTTTTATACAAATTTTTTCACTTCAAAATCATTTCTATGTATGGCCGAGCACCATTTCCTCCTCAACTCAGGTTCTTTTGGAAAACTGAACACAGTCACATAATTGAGGTTATTTTTTTGTGGAATAATTGCTGTCGCAACAGAGAACACTGCATTGAAATAGCATTATTATAATTTCACCCTGTAGAGTAAATCAGACTTCAGAACATTCTCATTACCTTTTACTTTTTTTATTCGAATATATACTTGCAGTGAGTGACGGATCTACGATTCATAGGGCCCTAAGCTAAATATTTCTTGAGGCCCCTTCGGCCTCTATGTCTTTCTATAATATGTTCTTCCCAAATACAAACGAAAAATGCATGATAAAAATGTATAGGATATAAAACACCAAAAATATATAGTTTTGGATATAGAATAAAAAAAATTAAAAACAAATGAAAAAGTTCAAACCACACGTAACAATATCACTGACTAGGATCATATACCAACGAAATAAAATGTTTTCAAGTTAATACAAGAACTAAACCATAACGAAGTTACTGAGAGTATAATACGATATCACTCTCTATTTTCTGGTTGTTAAATCTGCGAATACTTTCATGATTCAGACAGCTTATCAAATCACAAATAGAAATACTGTCCTTATGAAATCGGCGGGACCCTATATATGATTTTCAACGAAAGATAAGTATTGACAGGCTGACGAAGCTTATCTAGCTTTTGCCTTTTGGTAAAATGGATAATTACAGTTTTTCGGGGGTTCACAGACATCTGCTCCCTCTCGCACCATCTGTACAAAGCCATAACTCGGTATTGATTCATCCTATTGGATTCATTTTTTACCAGAAGTTGGGGAATTCGTTGGGGATCAATTCGTCTCGATTAAGTGTGCTTCTGAAATTTATAGTAAATGAGCTATAGCCTATCGATTACGAACGCACCAGTACGAACTGATGTGAAATCTCAACCTACTAGTGTGACGTCAGCGTCGAGAGAAAGAGGGGATAGACTACGCCCGGTGAGATAGAGGAGGGCCTGATTAATGCCAAAAATTCGCTGATTACCTCTTTCTGTAATCCAACGAGGATAGTTTTCGGACCAGAAACGACAGTTGTGTCTGAAAGAAAATTTGCATCTCGCTAAAAAAATGTGAAAATCTTGCTAAGAATTCTTGTATGCACTTGCGAACAATTGCGATAACAATGGTTGCCCATCAGTCAACTAATATTCATGACATTCTCGTAAGAATCATACGTAATCGCATATGTTTTGTTTTGAAAAAAGTCAGGGGGGAGGGTATTTTCAATCCTCCTACAATTTCTTTTGGGTTTCCTTGACAGCTGAAAGGAGGGCAATCCTCTAAAATACACTTTTGTCAAATTTCATCGAATTCGTCTCTCATTTCGGAACAAGGAACAAAAACGTGTTTTGTTGTTTAAATTCTGAACTCTTCTCACGGACAAACGGTACATTTTGGAATATAAATAAATTGGGTCCAATCAACTTATTTTGACCTCTATCACACGTGATCGTAGCCCTGTGTCCCACCAATTTTGGGACACCCTGTATATCAACTGAGCAGGAAACAAATATATCTCCGTTCAGAAGAATGTAAGCGGATTATTTGATATTTTCTTGTTATCTTCTATGCCTTGTGCCTATGATTCTGTTATCATTCCACTCCCCAACATGTTGCCCGCATATCCATATTCACTTAGGATATATTTTGCTGATTTTGATTTGTCGATGTGTATTTTCTTCGTAGAATGTACGTCCTTACTGAAAAGTGACTTTTTGATGCACGATGTTCCTAAAGAGTGTTTTTCGTAATGGTTGATTTCACAAAATATGGTCAGAGTAAACTGAAAAGTTGTAGCTAGCTAGTAATTATTGGGTGAAACTATCTTGCTAAGTATCTTTAATTTAGATTTAGTGAGGGAGAGCAATTTGAAATGTCTATTTTTAAAATGATTTTGCCTATAAATAATGATTGTACAGCAATAACGGAATAACAATAAACCTGTTTCGAAATGTTTACTTACTAATATTATAAATCTTTATTGATTTTGGGATATCTGTGTAAATCTAGTCTGATATTGTGCCAGTTGAAAATGTCTACAAATACCTGAGCCAATGATTCTTTATTTTTATTAAATAAATTTGATTTTTAACATGTACTTATCGTTTTCAATTCAAACAACTTTACAGTAGAATGCTGCAAAATAAGCTGAGTTATCCTAGTAAAATTCGTAACGGTATTCCAATTCAAGATACAGTGTTGAAAAAAAATTGTGTACACATTTTTCCCGATTATTCCGAATTTACTGGCAGCATTGTAATGGAATTTTGTATACGAAATAAAATGTTTTCGAGTTAATACAAGAACTAAACCATAACGAAGTGACTGAGAGTATATTACGATATCACTCTTTATTTTCTGGTTGTTAAATCTGCGAATTCTTTCATGATTCAAACAGTTTATCAAATCACTTTCGATGGAAAGCATAACCAGTGCTTGTAATCTTTTTTTTGCATAAGTTACAGTCCTATATTTTGCCTATAAATAATGATTGCACAGCAATAACGGAATAACAATGAACCTGCTTTGAAATGTTCACTTACTAATATTATAAATCGTTATTGATTTTGGGATTATCTGTATGAATCCAGTCTGATATTGTGCCAGTTGAAAATGTCTACAAATACCTGAGTGGCCAATGATTCTTAATTTTTATTAAATAAATTTGATTTTTAACATGTACTTATCGTTTTTAATTCAAACAACTTTACAGCAGAGTGTTTCAGAAAAAGGTGTATCTGCTGTTAGGACAGGTAGAATGCTGCAAAATAAGCTGAGTTTTCTCAGTAAAAAAAAATCGTAACGGTATTCCTATTCAAGATACAGTGTTGAAAAAAAAATTGTGTACACATTTTTTCCGATTATTCCGAACCTACTGGCAGCATCTTCAGAATTGTTATATCTAATCCGACTAACAAATAAATGCATTTGTTGAACTAGATTTATAAACAGATATAAAAAATGGAGATATCGGGACATTCATCACTTTTAATTTAGACGGCATGACAACACTTGCTGCGATTGGGAACTAATATTATGGTTGTTGTGCGAATTCATGTAAGCATCAGAATATTCGTTATGTTATCCGTCTAGGGGGTTTGTTGTTCGAAGATATGTACCTGTATCGGAATATTTTGATTTGAAAATGATGAAGTAACAATAACTGTTGCTGGTATGAAGTAGGTATTATAAAAAACAATTGAACACAACAAGAACACTAATTTATGGACACAAATACCATAACCTTCATCTTCATGAGAAAAGGCACAGAGAATTTTTTTTAAATTTTATTCTTATTAGATTTCCCAAAATAAACTTCCAGAGAAATTACCCTGTTAGTACAGAATGGAAAATCGTCAGCAATACTGACATCACAAGTACTATACGGACCGACCGTCTATTGGTTGTTGAGAAAAATTGATGATTCACTATTCTATGATATAATCAGCGTTGCCGCCTCAACCGATTCATTTACTTGTTTGGATATTTCAACATTCATCGCTCTTGAGAATTAACTGATTTCAATAATGTCATGGGTGAACTGAACATTTTACTACTCTCTTCACACCAAACCAGGCGACTCATAAAAACAAGGTTCAAAGACACATAGCACATTTAACAAACATATTACCATATTACTTACCTCAAATTAGTTAACCAAATTAATAATATTAAAAAATTAGACGCATATGCAAGCTTAGAGATATTTAAGAATAGTAATAGAGTAATGAATAAGGATTAAGGATAATGGACCTCATTCCATATGACGGTTAGTATTTTTCACGATTGGGTGAACAAATACCTAGTATATAAGCAGCACACTAGAATACAGTGTGTCCCACTTACCATGCTCACCATGGGTATCTTTTTAACGGTGAGAGATACGAGGTCGGTTAAATGACACCAAATGTGGAGTTTGTCAAGGCCAACTATAATGTAAAGAAATATTTTGATAAAATCTATTCGTTTTTGTTTTATACGCAAAAAACAGATTTTGATCATTTTCATGTCTCCTCTGTAACTTCTTTATTTATGAAAATATTCAAATAGGAATTTCACATTCTCATGGCAGTTTTTTAAAGTGATTCCGAAAAAAATATGAAATTTATACCAACTCTTCTAGAATTTGAGATATCAGCACCAACTTTAGTTTTTCAATTGTAGTTCATAGCTCACTATGACTTAGTTACAAATAACTTTTATTTCTCTTACAGATGATATGTCGCAGTAATAGTCTTGTCCGCCATCTTGGAGCAGCCATTTTTTTTAATTTCAACAAAAATTCCATAACTTCGATTAACTTGAAATTTGGCAGGTGTTCATAATTTCGGTGACAATACATTATGGAATTTTTGTTGAAATAAAAAAAAATGGCTGCTCCAACTGCTCCAAGATGGCGGACAAGATTTGGTCCGATTCCATTCAAAATTGGTAAGTGGGGGTTTTTGAGGTCGGAGATCATAATTTTTTTATTAAAATTTATAAATTCAAGATGTCGGCTTCCAAACAATTTTTTGTTTTTGTATAAATGACGATAACTCCGTTGTTATCAACACAAAACTATTACTGCGACATATCATCTGTAAGAGAAAAAAAAGTTATTTGTAACTAAGTCATAGTGAGCTATGACCTACATTTGAAAAACTAAAGTTGGTGCTGATATCTCAAATTCTAGAAGAGTTGGTATAAATTTCATATTTTTTTCGAAATCACTTTGAAAAACTGCCATGAGAATGTGAAATTCCTATTTGAATATTTTCATAAATAAAGAAGTTATGGAGGAGACATGAAAATGATCAAAATCTGTTTTTTGCGTATAAAACAAAAACGAATAGATTTTATCGAAATATTTTTTCACATATTATAGTTGGCCTTGACAAATTCCACATTTGGTGTCATTTAACCGACCTCGTATCTCTCACTGTTAAAAAGATACCCATGGTGAGCATGGTAAGTGGGACACACTGTATAGGATATTTAGTTTCAATCTTTTTCTGAAGATGCTAACATAGTTAGTGAAACACGTGTCGAGGCGTTTAAAAAAATCGATTTGGTTAGTGGTAAAACAGTGTAGTGTATTATCGTGCCAAAGGTTCCAGTCTTCGATATACTACTCTCTTGTTTTCTTGAAAACTGGAATGTGAAATATGAAGATCGACATAAATATAAGATAGTGATGTCCTGAGAATTTGAGGTTCCAAGTATACCAAAATGGTTGTATGTTTGTATGTCTTAATAGTGGTACAATTGCTTCAGATGTCAGTGATCACTCTAAAAGTTGTTAGGAAATCTCAGCAGAAATTTATTCGTATTCGCTATTTCAATGGAATATCTTTCATATTGATGACATAAATCATCAGATTGTTAGAAAATAATGTCAATTATATTTTCAATTTATAACATGCACCTTATAAAAAAATTTTAGTGAGAAAACCACCTGCTCCGTGGCTTACGGATAACCTCTAATTAATTCTGAAAGAACGTGATAAAGCACTTGACAAATATAAAGTAAACAAAACACCGGAAAACTGGAATCATTATTAGGAATGCCGCAAAAATGATAAAAAACTATGGAAAGGTTTGAGCAACATGGATATTAAAACTTCGGAATATAATAGTGAACTACCTGATACCTTGCGATACCAAAATGAAATAAATGAATACTTTATGAATATTTTTGTGTGACTATTTTCCAAAAAAAAAAATTGCGTGAGTCGATCATAATTCCAATTCCAAAAACTACATCATCCAATAGTGTTCATGATTTGAGACCAATTAGTTTACTTTCTGTGTTTTCCAAAATACTCGAAAAAGCAGTATACAGTGTGTCCATTTAGTGCGTAATTCTTCGATATCTCGAAATCCATCATCACTACTTTTGAAAACAAATTTCTTCCGTTATTGAAGGTTCCCATTTCGAAAATATTCTCAACAATACTGGGTGTATTATAAAATGGGAACGACTCGGAGACGAGTTTTTTTAAATAGAACACCCAGTACTTTTTATTTGAAATCGCTGTGAAGAAAAAATAATTTGGTTGCGGCGTTGCCAAGTTATAATTGATGAACCCATTTTTACTACGATTGAAGGGTCATGTTGAATTGGGTATGGTATATATTCATTTACTTATTCAAATTTTGAAAATATTTTTGGCAGACAGTAGTAGCAAGGTGTCACGTACAGCAATCCAGTAATTTCGCGAGATGATCCTTTACAGGGTGCTAAAATTTACATTTTGAATATTGTAAGATTCAGACGACGTTCTTTAGAATTTTTTAAATGGAACACCTAATATTTTTCATCACAGATTCATTTATCACTCGCCTTCTCATCGCTGAAAAAAAAACAAAATCGGTTGCGGCGTTTTCAATTTATGTGTAATTTCCTTATGTTTATCACTATCCCAGGGCTAATTATAAGGCATGGTTGCTTCATTTGATTTGAGTGTTAGAATATTGCTTGCCACATGACATTCGAGGCATTGTCCAAATATTAAATATTCCGTAATCTTGTTACTTATGATTTGAATAATATGTACCTATGTGAAACAAACAAACATGCCAAAAGCAACGTCTGTCTTTAAAACAACTTCTACAATACAAACAATGGCAGATTGGGATTGCGAGAATAAGGACAATTTTTTAAAATTTAGACCACATTTATTGTCGTTATTCCCACAATTTAAATCTCCATTGAACTTGAAGGAGACAAACTCTACATAATGATACAAATAATATTTCTTTACTACGCGGGTTTCGGGAGGGAATTCAGCAACATTTTGAATAAATTCAAGATATATTTGATTGTGGCGGTGTTTGACAGGTCATTACACAAATAATGGAAGTGTATTTCGAAAAATTAATTCATAGTCTGCGAAAAATCTGTGAAAGTAGCATTTTGGATCAATTTGTCAAAACCCACTCTGTTTCAAATTCAAACTTGGAGAGCCATGGTACGACTACAGCACTCTTGAATTTATCTGATAATATAATTGGTGCCTTAGATAAAAAACTTGTAGCTGTTCTAATTACCTTGGATTATTCTAAGGCATTCGATTTGATAGATCATAAGTTACTAATCTCTAAATTAACATATTATGGATTTAATACTACAGTACTCTCTTATTTTAAATCGAAATTATGGAATCGCACACGAGCATGTGTTGATGATAAGTACTCCGACTCAAGGAAAATTGTGTCTAGAGTTCCTCAGAGATCTATCCTAGGTCCTCTATTATTTTTGTTGTAAACATCAGACTTGCCGAAAATTTTAAACATTTAGTTATCTCTGATACTGCAAAAAATTTAGGATTGACCATGGATACTTCTTTCAGAGTCAAGAATCATGTGAATCTTTTATTACGAAAATGTTATATGCGCACTCGTTTACTTTTTGCTAATAAACATATTTTTAATTTCGAAACAAGGAAAAGACTTTCAGAGTCTCTAATTTTATCTCTTCTGAATTATTGTAACATTGTCTACTATCCATGTCTTGATAAATCCACCCAATATGAACTTCAAGGCGTGCAAAATACTTGTAGTAAATTCGTTTTCAATCTGAGGAAATATGATCACATTTCCCACTATATGTTGCAGTTGAAATGGTTTAGAGTTTCTAATGTATTTAAATACCATGTTCACGCCCCACCTCTTTAGTTGAGTAAGGTTATTTAGTTTCTATAGTTAAAATTAATTTTCTTTCCATGCAAAATCATATTATCCAAAATTTTCTTATATTGATATTTCGGCGAATGTTTATTGAGAATATTAATTCCTTGTATCTCAATTCTCGAATATTCCAATATTGCGCGAAATAGAGTCAAATTCTGCGCAGTGGCCGAACGTGTGCCAGTTTCGGCCGAAAAAGAGTAGTACCTCTCCACGTTCGGACAAGGTACCGGTGTGTCGCGTGAAAATATAAAACCCGGCGAAATACCTACTCAATCAAACCCAAAACCCATCTCAATGAATATTTAGTGTGTGAGAACCTCCCAGAAATACAGTCCACTTCCCAGAAAGCAGGAGATTGGTGGTTGCCCCGAACAGCTGGGAAAACCTACACAACTTGGGAAAGAATGAAAATCAAGGTAGGCCATTTCTCGCGCTGTAATTTGAATTCGTTTTGTTAATCATACCAATCCCGAATTCAATGTTCTCCCCATTTTTTTGCACAAACTGTTCAATACTCAAAGTCCACCATACCTTTTCGATAAACTGGTATTCAGAAATAATTTACATAATCTTAACACCAGACATTCACAGGTACTCAACATGCCACACCATTCGACTGCTCTGTTTGAACGCAGTTTCACCTATAATGCTGTAAAACTTTCCAATACTTTCAAACCAGAATTAACGACGACACCATCAGAAACATTTAGAAAATTTGTCAAATATGAACTGTTGAATCTACAAGACTAGTCACATTGTTACTTTTTTGGATCAGCTCACTTTTTTTTTCTTTCATTTACGCCTACATAACATACATTTTTAGATTGTTGCATTTTATTTTTTCTCTTCTATCTATAGATATACCATATTAATATGAATTTTTTCATTTAATTTTTCTGTCTACTCTGTAAACTAAAACGACCTAAAATACATTACAAATGAATGATGACAGTTGTGCCGAGACCGGTCACTTTCTAATTTAAAATTTTTGATATTAAGTGTGGTCGACCGACTTAGTCTTTCCTTCCATTTATGAATACTGTGGGGCCACTTTGAGAATGGATGATTCTCATAGTTTATGATTATTGTGATCAATAACTCAACACAAATGAGGTAGAAATTTGCAAAACATGATAAATCATAAAAAAGTTTGGAAATGCACCAAATTGAATAATGTTAGATATCTGGAAAACCAAGGAGAATTATAAAAAAACTGCATTTGGAAATTTTTTTGATAATTTATTATGTCATCCATTGGAATATGGAACTGGCGTACTCCAAAAGGGTGCACATCGATTTTAATCAAATATAATGTGAAATACCTATCTCCCTGTATATTTATTGAACTGTTGTGACGCTTTATATGCACATTTAACATAGTAAATTGTCCTGCGAATTATAGAGCAGTACCTTCCAAGGATTTTGAAATATTCAAGGAATTCTGGAAATAAAGTTATTATTTATGGTACGTTTTTGTGGGACACCTTGTATATGCACACTCAAATTCAATTCAGGCATTTGTTTTGTTGCCAATGAATGAAGAATCCCATATGAATTAGTTTCCTAGTAAAACAAAATACATCGCCATTTTAAAGTTGAAAATCAACTCAAAAGTCGAAGCTTGTGTTAAGTTGAAGAAGCAGTACCTTAAGCTTATAGTGAATCTGAATCACTTTTAGATTACCGAAATTGACAAAATTTGACCTACTGTAATGAAGTATAGGTATTCATTTTGAGACTTTCTCATTAGAATATTCAAATCCATTGAGAATATTACGAATATTTCAAAGAAGTAATTTGTGAATATTGTCAGAATAGTGTAAAAACTTCACAAACGATAAGATTTCCACAAAATTCCCAAACACACTAATGAACTAAAGTAACTTGGGCTTGCTTAACTTTTAAAAGTTGAACAAGCCCAGGTCAATTTAGTTCATTGTACTAGTCTATCACCTGACGAAGCTACTGTGTTAGCGAAACATGTCCCGTGTTTGAGAATTTTGTGAAAATCTTATCGTTTGTGAAGTTTCAACATTTGCCATGGGTTTCCATCAAGTAACGGCCGAGTCAATTAAAAAACGAAATTGTCAGGATATTCTCTGCTATCTGGAAAATTCTTGGAACGGTCGACGATGCAAACTTCATAGTTTGGGTTTACAAAAAAATATCATTGAAAAACTTTGAATATTCATTTAATTTATCCAAGGATTTCAACAACTCAAGGCATCTTCAACACACAAGATTCTCACCGTGCTACCGTTTTTTTCCAATCTTCATCCTTATGCCCCGGCTTCGTGTACTTCTTCACCTTGGCCTTCTTGCGCGCATGCCTCTTGGTGGGCGCCAAAATGTTGCGCTTCTGCAATACAATACAATATTTTTTCTACAACTGTTAAAAAAACTGCACTTTTTAAATATATTTTGTGTGCCTATGTCAATATCAAAATACTGTTTCATTATTGTACGGAAAAGTATGGAGAAAAGTACACTTTTTTTTCATGGTTGTTGCTTGGCAATTGGATGAACACTTGCGTGAAAGGAGCCCATACACTGCGTTATTGGTAGGTTGTTTTCTTCGACGAACAAGTCTGTTCGAACAAAAATGACGCAAAACCGAAGTGTGTGGCGTTTTCGCTAGCCACACACCACACACTTCAGTTCTGGGTCATTTTTGTTCGAACATACCTGCTCGACGAACAAAAAAGCCCACCAACAACACAGTCTATTGGTATTCAGCAAGGCAGCAAGCGAACAAATCAAGGTGGCTGACTTAGTATTTCGTATGGAGTGTCAGTGAAATAGAGATGGAAGCGGAAGAAGACGCCACGGTATCCTCGCGTATTAATACTGGTTTTAATCTTGTGACGTAATTTCAACAAGAGATGAAATTATGGCCTCACTACACGGTTGCTCTTTAGTGGTAGAGATGGTCGTGGATTCATCAGAAGTAAGGTCTTATTTTTCTTTTTTAATTTCATAAAAATAGGTAAATGTGGGCGCCACCCAGTATTATCTGGGAAGGAATAGGGTGGGACAAAACAAAAATATCAACAGTAATGGAGTTTTTCTAAATCCATGCTATAATGACCGAATTACCTCAAGGTTACAATAATATCATATGTAATATTTAAATTGGACACAACACCTGGAGTATTTGAGAATTAACTTTAGCTTAAGAAATTACTGAGAGTGAATAATCTGTTAGTATATAATCTTATGAATAGTTGCAACAGTTTTGTTATCTTTTATGATCCAATAGTATACAAAACTGTATTAGTCAGAATTCGTTAGTACAAATATATACTAAGATAAGCAGTACTTAAATCTTAAACTTAGCCTCACTGTGGCTTCAAAAGGAAACATTAAGAACTGTATAAATGGTCCACAGGTATGATATAAATTCTGGAAAATATAACCAAGTCCTATGAAACGGACTATCAGCGCTGATACTCCCTTTCTCACAAAGGAGAGGGTATATTAAGGCAGACAGTAATAAGTAATAGTATTATTCAATTCAATCCAAATCAAATGGTGCAGTCCATCTTCTCATCAGGTTGGCAAAATTAAGTGAAAAGTCTACTTACAGTAGGTCATCCCTATAAGTGTAACGTAGCTTTTACCAAACGGATCTCATCATCCATCACGAATATACCAAATTCGGAGGAACTGTTCTCAGTGGCATATCAGCATGGGTCCAGAAAAATAACTTTCAGAAACAGGAACAAAGGATAAACATAATATTGCACCAGTAGCAATTGTGGTTGAAATCACAGGGTTTTAAACCTTGTTCACCATCATTATGGCGTCGTGTATTACAACGACACGACTATTATACCAAAATGGCGGTATACCTATACCATGAAGGCCTGAAAAGAAGTCATCATGATGCATGTGTTTTTCGATGTATTTTGTTATTGTTCAATAAATAATTTTCAGTGCACTTTATTGCAGAAGTTATATTATACTTGCCTAAAGGTGTTAATCGGCCTTCATCACCAAAATCTTCATTATTTTGTATAAAAGTTCTACAGCACGAACTTTTCGTGGCATTTCAGAAAAATGGCCCCTAGAGAGCAGGGTTGGCATGAATTAATTCATATGAATTAAATCAGTGATTTAATTCGTGAATTAATTCCATTGACTTTTTTCGAAAAAGTCATGAATTCATTCAAATTTTTAAAAATGAGACAAATTGCACTATTACCTTTGATTTCAACTAGTTTAAAATGAAAAATTCGATCGTATTTTGGCAAGACTTTGTTATTTCAAGCATGACAGAGAACCGCAGAGAACAGATATATACAGTATCAAGTATCATCCATTAAGTCCATAACAAATGAGAACAGGTTTATTATCACAGCATCGAATTTTTTTCTCTCGGCGATCCATTATGCATATCCGATAACTTGAAAATCGTCTGATTAAGTTGCTATTCCACATTCAGTTTGGAGCAATTTTTGGAGGAGAATTGGAATATTTTTTCGAATATTCTTCAATTTTGTTACAATTCTCTTTTTTTTCCTTACAGTAGTGATGTTGATGATGTACAAGTTGAATAGAATTCAAATTCATGCTCACATATGGAGTTTTCAGCCATTATTTGAGAAAACTGAAAATAGCTATTTTTATTTTTTTTTAATAACTTCATCTTTCCATCTAACCCCACTTTTTGCCATCGTAATTTTTTGAATTTACCGCCATACCAGTGATCAAGTGACATGTGTCAAAATCGACTTTTAAGTAGTCAGACATGCATAATAGATCCCGGAGAAATGTATCTATATTCTATCATCACTTTCAATTTTGTTTTGAAAAATAACATGGTATATTATGATGTTATTCTACAAGATTTCTGAAGGGAATGAAATTTGTTTTTTTTTTTCAAATGAATTAATTCAAAAAAGTCTGACTTAATTCAAAAAGTCGGACTTCAATGACTTTTTTATAAAAGTCATGACTTATTCCAACCCTGCTAGAGAGAGAGAGAGAGAATCGTCGTTCTTCCCGGAGGTACTCTGACGTTTCCAAAAACCCTATTTACATCAGGCTGCCCGCTCACAGGACACTTCGGAAACCGTGACAGGTGCCGAGTGTGGTGTGAGTAGTGCTTTGCCTTGAAGACCTTGCTTGCCAAGTCCCTTACTGGCAATATATAATTAGGTTTTACGCTTCTTACGACTAGGTCACAGATGTGCCAAATGAATATAAAACGGGAAGAATAAGACGTGATAGTCTAAACAGCTGTTCGCTAATTAGGCAATCCAACGACCTGTCAAATAATTTCAAAATGGCGTCTGGTTGGCAAATAAACCAAAGACAAGTTTGTTAACTTGAGAACTTTGTGGGTTTTGGAAGCCTCTTACAGTACTATTTTATCGAGTTTCGGCTAGATGTATTGCGAATAATGAAAACTCAGTATGATTTCAAAGAAAAAATTACCAGTAACGTGAATTGTGGTGGATTGTGGAAGCAGTGCAGATCGGGACCATTTGCTGTTTTGTCACATTCCTACTGTAATACTGTGAAAAACTCTGAGCATTATCCACAGATGAAGGATCTATCAAGAATAATAAGGGAAATGTGGATAGCAGCCATCAAGAGAAAGAATCAGCAACAGAATCAATCATAATAAACCAGAGGATATGTGGCAGACACTATTTTCATAACAGGTACCTAAGAAAAAGGATTTTAATATTATTTATATGTACCTACCTACTCTAGAACTGATGAGTTTAGTGTTTCATCCTATGGAAAACTTATCTTTTTTTCATTTTGAAAAAATAAACCAATACTCATTACTTTTGATGGTCCTACATAGTTTGGAAACATCATGTTTCTAACACATAAATAAATCATCTACCTTGTAGGAGAACATAGTGCCTGAGAGAAGAGAATATCCAGCTGGGTCCCATTGCAATATAATATGGGTCATCAACCGAATGACCGATAGAACAAATTATGGAACAAAATTTTAGAACAAACAAATCTCTTGTCCATTCGAAATGCAAGACTGATGTGGATCAAAAACTGAGAGCAGACAAAAGGTTCAAATCATGAATCAAGCATCAGAACGGAGAGACCTGGTATGTTCTCAAGAAAACACCTAATTACCTAATACTACTGCTACATAATTTTTCATTTATTTTAGTGTAATGAGGAAAGTGTCCTGGGAGATAAAGAAATAGAAGAGAAAATTGGTGAAAACAGGGTGAAAATCTACAAGATTATAAATACTTTTACAAATTACAGTTTGTTGTGACTTATTTTTATCAATTTTAAATGTGAGACAAATAAAGTAAGTATATCAAAATAACTGTAATATTCATTAAATGAAAAATACATTGTATTATTCCACTATATTACAAAAGATCTACATGAGCCATGAAAAAATCTTCATAGTACATTATAGTTATTCAGTGATCTGATTGAAACAATAATAAACAATGATTGTATGATATATTTATTATGTATAGGTACATATTTTTTTATAGAACTTGTTGAATCAGAATTCACAAAACCATGCTGATTCTGGTGTACCTAAAATATCTACACATTTGAAATAGAACCATACAATTTCCCTTTATCACTGTCACAACTAGTCATAGGGGTTCCATCATCAGCACTTGAACACTTACACCAATAGTTCACTTCTGGTGAAATTAATATCCACCCAAAAGTCCAGGTATTATAACTTCAGCATGAAACTTCAAAGAAATTTGTGAATGTTGTTCCGAAAAAACACGTTTCTCGGACTTTGAAGATATAGTAGGGATTTTGTATTGAACCAGCCAGGGCAACTGTACCTATGTCCATTTCTGCTATTGGTATGATGGGCACAATCATGATGAGAGTGGTGGCATGGGCCACAAAGCACATACATCAGTACATGAAACTGTTCCTTATTTACTTGCCCAAGCCTCAAGTTACTTATTAGCACAGAATCTGATTGTGAATATTTTACCTATAAAAAAATTGCATAAGATAAACATGAATATGAGGTAGGAAATATATGAATAACATAATTTCATCATTCAAAATGTTCCTATCATGAAAGTTATTTAGGTATAAAAGTAAAAAGTTACCTTTCCAACTATGACATGAAAATCATTCATCATCTTCCTGTCTACTTCCTGGACAAAAGTTGCTGAAAAATACTTGTGAACAACAAGGGTTTTGAATGCTTTCATTTGCTCATCAGGGTAGAAACTGTGGGGTCACTATAAATAGTAGGAGAGTATAATTATGAGGTAGTCTAATCAGTCAGCAGTTTCGGATGTGAAGGGCTTCAAATCCTTGATCAACATCAGCTTCATCAGATATCTACAAACAAATTATGGTTGTACGATAGTTTCAGGAATGAAAATTTACTGGTTAGTTGAGAAAAATAGCCGAAAAAACAATAAATATTCATGTTTACCTCTGACCAACCTTTGGGTTTTCCTGCAATAACTTCTGGAAATATGAACTCAGCATATTGAAGCACTGTTCAATTCAGCTCCGAGACTCCCTCAAACACCTGACACATAAAACTACCAGAATAATAGGGTGATTCGGACAAAATACAATTTAATTACAAGTGATGTATAATCTTTGTTTGCCAACCAGACGCCATCTTGTCAGCTAAAATGTCACGTGGTTTGGATTGCCTAATATTTATTTGCAAAATAAACATAACCCCTTGAAGAAATAATATATGGAATCAAAAACACATCAGATGAAATCTTTTACAGAGTACAGGTAGGTAGCCCTATTTAATTACAATGAGAAAACAGTTTGACGAGGGTTCAATGTAAGTACGATTCATTTTGATTATTACTGGGTGTTGAAACTGACATGGTTAGTATCCCAAAGTAGTTTCTAAGTAGGATTTTCAGCGATCAAGTCTCTGAAAACAATGCATCCCGCAGCATAACATTAGTGTATATACCAATGATGGACAGGAGTTATGAACGATCCACTAGTGGACCGTTACAATCTTCTCCTGAAGATGCTAACATAGTTAGCGAAACACGTGTCGAGGTGTAAAAAATCGGTTTGGTTAGTGGTAAAACAGTGTGTAGTGTATTATCGTGCCAAAGGTTCCAGTCTTCGATATGTTATCATTATTACTATTATTATTATTTTACGCGCCACTAGAAAATTGTTTGGTGATAAGAAAGCAGCTGAATTTTTTTAAAGCCACTATGATTTGAATCATGCATCATATGATTCTGAAATGTAAAAATATTTTTCTACAAGCGTGCGTGATTCACGCTATACCCGCACGCAATTTAGTTTAGGAAGTGTCATTTTCCCGCAGTAGTGCGGGAAAAAAATTTATATAATATTCTTGAAAAATATGAGTGGTGGGTGACACAATATGAAAATTGTAGATTTTTTGTTGCAGTATTTAGTGAGTTTGTACAAAATCATCCATCACACTAGTGCGGGAAATTTTTCCCACACTAGTGTGGGAAATTTTATATATAATATTCTCGCAAAATATGAGTGGTGAGTGACACAATATGAAAATTTAAGTTTTTTTTTTGTGACAGTATTTAGTAAGATTGTACAAAATATAATAATTGATTGCTACGTTAATCTCCGTATAGCCTTCAATTGATCTGATGTGGCAAACAATTGTCATGTCAATCAAAACACAAATAAGTTAGCGTAATTCTCAGAGTGACAGACAGAGCGTTACTGTCATTTTCGATTCAGTGTTAATTGCGATGAAAAACTTTCAGCTACAGATGCAATACAGATGAGTAATTGCCAACGAAGTCTTACGAAAGGTATGAGAAGCACTACACGGGATTTACTGAATGGTGCAATAGTAAAAAAGTGAAATCACCAAAGAAAGAAGAAGTATTTTTGGCTCATTTCCTAGAAATGTCTGAAACCTAGAGGCCAAACACCATGGGCATGCTGGCTTCCGCAATAAGCTTACCTACATAATGCTTCAAACGGTACACACAATAGATATATCACTAATTATTAGAAGATAGAGAATATATCACTATTGTTAATTGTTCCTATTTGCAGGAACAATTGATTGAAGAAATCAATCAATTTCCTACGTTTGTAGAAAAAATACTGTTCCTAACTCATGCGGAAAGTATCTTTCCCGCACTCGACTGCTTGCTCGAACTCTTTGCGTCGTTCGTGTCAACGGCAGTCGCGTGCGGGAAAGAATCACTTTCCGCACTTGTTAGGAAAACTACTATTTTGAATCGATTTCATTCGAAAATGATACATCTGGTCAATATTGAACAAGAGCACGTCATCTTATAACGAAATGATATATGTTCCAAAGGCATGTAAAACCATTGTAGTCGAACGACACCTGTGCCAATCACTATCCTGAGCATAATGATTTTATTGCACTTTCCTGTGCGGAAATCTGCACTCGATTTCGCGATTTGGTAACGAGATAAGAATTATGCCATCCGATACCAATTAAATCTTAGATTTCAAGAACCTACCTGCGCCACCTTTCAGTCTGAGCCAAATCAAGAAGCAAATGATGTCGCCTTTGCGAATATCCAAACGTGCCGCGATTCAAACTGACCTAAGTTAGTGGCAGAGCGTCAATATTTCCGAGAATATTTCGCCCCTCTCTGAAAATAATATCCGATGGACCAGTGTTAAACTCAACATGTGGATCAGAATACTTGTAGTGTGAGCACCACATGAATTTCACACTGGTCCATCGGATATTATCTTTCGACGAGGGCGAAATATTCAGGGAAATATTGACGCCACTAACCTAGATCAGTTTGAATCGCGGCACGTTTGGATATTCGCAAAAGAAAAAATTTTCACTTTCATTTGCTTTTTGTTTCAATTCGTTACCACATGACGGACCTATTTTCGGAATAATAGGAGCAAATGAATCGCTGTGCCGTGGAATTGGCTCAGACTGAGCGGTGGCACAGGTAGGTTTTCGAGATCTTACATTTGATTGGTATCGGATGGCATAATTTTCAGCTCGTTATTATATCGCGAAATCGAGTGCAGATTTTTGCACAGGAAAGTGCAATTTTTTAATCATTTTGCTCAGGATAGTGATTGGCACAGGTGCCGTTCGATGAGCTACAATGTGTTTACTTTCCTTTGGGACATAATAATATATCATTTCGTTATCAGATGATGATAGAAACCTGCAGCCGGCTCTCCTACTATAATAAAACGAAATCATGATTATTATACCCAACACTAGAGTGCCTCGAATATAACAATACACGCCCATTAAAGAGTGTGGACATGCTTGTCACCACTGACATTTTCGAGATAAAAAATGTCCCCTCTGAAAATTGAATAGGCGTCCCGCGAAAATGTTTTCGAATATGTCTTGTCACGCCACTGTCAGGGTTTCAAATAATAATATGTCTACACTCGTTTAATGAAGGGGTACAGAAAAATTACATTCCATCTCTTATAAACCATATTTGTGTCTTATGTCAGTTGTTTGACAGCATAACTAGCGTGTCCACACTTATTGGCAAGGTGATCGACCGTTGAGGGCGCTGTATCAAAAACAAGATGGGCGCGGAGAGTGAGTTGACTACAACTGTAATTTGCTGTTGGCAAATTAATTATTCACGAAATCCGATAGATTTCACGTGATAAGTGTTTGGGGTTGATGAAAAAATTCAATATTCACCTCGGCGATAAAGTGTCTATTGTCTTGCCTGATTGCTAGCCTCGAATAAGGCCTCAGCTATCAATTTGTAAACTTCACTATGATAGACAGTTTTTCGTCCTTAGTACATAAATAACTATTTATAAGAGATGGAATATTTTTCTGTACCCCTTCATTGAACGAGTGCAGACATATTTTGGCGTAACACCAAAGGCACATAATGCTAATCGTGTAGTTATATCAATTTATTCATTCTTAGAATTTTTGCAATTCATTACCGAACGAAATTCGAACAGATTTTACCAGGAACGCCGATTTTCGATTCGGATTTGTCAGTAATGACAAGTCTGTCCACATTCTTTAAAGGGCCTGCAATGAGATGTTCGCGATACTCTAGTGTCTGTCTCTAGTGTAAAATATTAACAGGAAGATGAAAGAGAACATTAACACATACATTAGTCGCGTTTGTTTGTGATTCTCTGGTGTAAGAATTGTGTAGGAACGTATAAAACGGCAAGAAATGAAGAATGACATTGATGTGACGACAACCGTGTTAAAACTACATGTAATCAAAATGACATAATAAAATGAAGAAATTCCACCGCCCCGTGTGAGAGTCGAACTCACAACCTCTGGTTTACATGCCCAACGCTCTGCCAATTGAGCTAACGGGACATCCGTCGATCAATCGGCAGGAAAGTCGAGTTCTCATCACACATCAAGCGGCAGAATCTTTCCGATTCCCGAAGTCACTCGAAATCATGCACTATACGAAGCATCGCTGGCAGGATGGAACTATCGGTCTCCATATTTCCCCGTTCGTTCTCTGAATTTCGGAATTCATTAACAACCTACCAGCGGAAATAACTATGAGAATGTACTTCCAGCAAGATGGCGCCCCTCCGCATAATTCAAGAATAGCGAGAAATTATCTTCAAAATCGCTTTCAAGAGAGACTTATAACAATCCATGGTCCAGTCAGGTGGCCACCAAGGTCACCTGATCTTACTCCGTGCGACTTTTTTCCATGGGGGCTTCTTAAAAATAGGGTGTATTCCACACAGCCTACAACTCTACATGAGCTAGAAGTAAAAATTCGTAGAGATTTCCAAGATATCACGCCCCATATGTTGAGAAACGTTTTACATAAAAATCAGTCATTTCGAACATTTGTTTTGAATTTATTTTATTTTTAATCCTATCAATTTGATTTTTTTTTCGATAAATCTGTTTTTTTGTTATTTGAAGAATAATAATTGGATTTTTTGGTATTTCATTCCAAAAAATGACTTTCTATTATATCATTAGAAAGAAATGGTTATGCTGAATAGTACAGGCAAGAAAAAGTTGTATGTTCCTATTTAAGTTATGGACCTACAGAGTATTGTTTTTTCCCAATTTTCCCAATATTTTTTTGGCGGCTTTTTATAACGCCGACGAATGAAAATAAAATATCACAGTAGTAGCAACTGTTATCAAGTGACGTATGGTTTCCATAGCCAACTTTTCAATTTTTGGATTTCATTTTGCTTCCACGGCCTACTCGGTGAATTTCAATAATAATTTTTTTCTGATCTAGTTTCTGGTTAGATACCATCTTGTGATATGTCATTAGAAAGGGAATTGAATGCTGAATAAAGCGAAAAGAAAAAAAAAAGGGTTTCCATTTAAAATAAGAAAGTTGATGATACTTCCGGTCAGACCGGAAGTTAACTTCGACATGTCAATATGCTCAAATTCTAGCTCTTATGTCATTTTATCGACGCTCCAAATTTCACAAACCTACTTCATACAATAACTGAGATATTCCGTAGGCAATACTTCCGTAGCCACCCGGTATACGTGCGGGTAGTGGGGTAGGTACGTGGGAATTTGTAACTATGAATAATCAATAATCGTCAATAATCATTTCCTAGACATTGGTGTTATTCAATATTATATTATATTATTCAAATTTTGATAGTGCCTACAGTGTGACCCATTTCTAATGGAAACACCCCTGTCTCTTACATAATCGTTGGGTAAGTATCCTGAAATTTGCTGGAGCGAGAGATATACCAAAAATGCACTCTACGACCAGGTGGGGTCATCTTCAGTGATATACACTGCTCGCCAACAGCCACGGAACCACCCCAATTTCCGGAAAATGATATTAGGAGTCAAAAATAGGTTGAAAATCACTTCGGATTCGGAATCAGGACGCCCAATTCACTACCCATTCATAGTTTTCCTAGAAAAATTTCAGTTCAGAAAAATTAAATTTTGTCTCACTTCTCATGGAAGCACCCCCCTATCTCACGTAATTATTGAGATATGGTTCTGAAATTTGCAGGAAGAAGGGAAAGTTCAAAGATGAAGTCAATTACGTAAGATACGGGGGTGCTTCCGTAAAAAGTGCGACAAAATTTAATTTCTCAGAACTGAAAAATTTCCAGGAAAAATATGAATAGTTAGTGAATTGGGTGTCCTGATTCCGAATCTGAAGTGATTTTCGACCTATTTTGACTCCTAATATCATTTTCCGGAAATTGGGGTACTTCCATGACTGTTGGCAAGCAGTGTATATCACTGAAGACGGCCCACTTGGTCATAGAGTACAATTTTTGTATATCTCTCGCTCAAGCAAATTTCAGGATCCTTACCCAACGGTTACATAAGATACAGGGGTGTTTCCATTAGAAGTGGGTCACACTACATATATATTAATGAAGAATATTGTAGTGAATCATGCAGTGAGCAACATATTATGGAAATGGAAAGTGCATTGAAACTTATATTTGTGACCTACCTAGCGACATTCTTCATGAAATTATGGATTCATAAGATGACAAAATTAAATCCAGGATGATGAACGTTTCATACTGGCCTTTTTCAGAATATGTGATGGAGAAGCCCAATACATTGAAAATTGTTATGAGATTGTAATACCAATATTCAGAGCCATTTCAGAGTGACTCCTGAATATTTCCATGAGTTATATGCACATTTGTTCTCTTTTGTTGGCTCATCTTCTCCATCAGTAGCTACCTACCTATTCCTTATTCCATATCTACTATTTTTATTCTACAAAGTTTTTGATTACAACAAAATTATTATGTCGAATACCCCTATTTGTCAAACATTCCAAACATTTCACCACGCATTAGATGTTCTGAGACCAAATGGCCAGTGTCAACAGGATGATAAGAAATTCCACAGAATAGTCAATAAAACGACCATTCTGTCCCACTGGTGACACTAGCAATGCCAATAAAACGCAACAATTATAAAATGTATAGTCAAGGACCTCATCCGTTGAATAAAACTGACAACGGCTAGTTAAGTCATGACTATTTTATCGAAAAGGTGGAGTGAGGTTATTGTTTCAACAATGATTAATTAATTAACAAGAACTATTATTTCTCGTAAAAAATCATATTGATATTCATCAACATGGCTTCCTCAAAAAACGCTTGGTAACAACAAACCTTGTATTCAAGATATATTAGAAGATTTCGGGAAGGGATCATCAGTGTGCTCTGTGTACACCGATTTTTCTAAGGCCTTCGATAGAGTTCATCACCCAACTCACATCGTAAGGCTCGAAAACTTCGGTGTGCACGGGGCACTATTGAAACTGATCTCATCCTACATATCTGAAAGAACTCAATGGATTGCGTGCAAGAACTGTCAGATGACCGACACTGGAGGCAAAATATCGAAACACAATGTCACTTTTCTTATTTGTTTACAAGTGATGGAAATAGTTTTTCACAATTATTTTGGCATACGAATCGTATTTTTCCGCTATTCATCAATTCGCTCATGCCATCACATTGTGCTGTTGTAAAATGCACAAAAACTGCAGCGGAAGATGAAGGAATCCGGATGGTACATTATAAAAGTAAGTACCTACTAATAGTCACTCACCTATAGTTTTCATTTTTGAAATTTGGTAATTTCTCTGATTTCTCATCGGAATTCCTTCTGCGATAGGAGCTAATAGAAATACACCTGAAATTTCTAAAATAATGCAAGAAGATTGGATTCATGCAATCAATCGGGAGGACTGGTCTGACATGCTGACGATCGTGTGTGTTGTAGACATTTTCAATCTATTAGCAGTATTAGCTTGTATTGCAGAAGTGGCAGAAGGCAGAAGGAATTTTAATAAGGAATGACAACATTTCATAATTATAACTATGTGAGATTACTATTCACCTGAAAAATCATATTCTTCATTTTTTGTGCATTGTACAACAGCACAATGCGAAGGCATGCTCGAATTAATGAATAGCGCAAAAAACACGATTCGTATGCCAAAATATTGTGAAAAACTATTTCAATCCTTTGATTCCTCTATAACCAAGTAAAAAAGTGAGGTTATGTTTCAATAATTCACAGAAGAATGAGGTTGTGTTCCAATATTTTGCCTCCAGGGTCGGTCATCGTGCACGCGACCTATATGTGGCTATAAACAATGTCAACTCCAAAAATAAAGATGTAACCTCCGGGGTGTCTCAGGGATCACATTTGGGTCCCTTATTATTCAGCATCTTCTTGAATGGCATAGGAAGATGTTTTCGTTTTAGTAAATATTGTATCTTTGCAGATGATTTGAAGATATTATACAAAGAGATCAAGTGTGACCGTGACTATGAGTTACTGCAGGATGATATCACTGCTTTTTCATAGTTTTGTATTAGACATATGTTGCTCGTCAATCCTGACAAATGCATGATGATTAATCTTTCCCGCTCTATCACTCCTCTTTATAAAGAAATACTGTTGAATAACACATGTATTAAATCATCGGAAAATGTTAAAGACCTAGGAATTATATTAGATATGAAACTGTCATTCAAAAATCAAATTAATGTTACTGTCCATAAAGCAATGAAGAATTTTGGATTTATAATGAGAATGAGCAAAAACTTTCATTTGACAATTATTTCAACATTGTATAATGCTATTGTTAGACCAATGTTGGAGTTTTCCACGATTGTCTGGAATCCATTTTATATTAAAAACACTTCGTGTATTGAAAGAGTACAACTACATTTTTATAATCTCAACTCCTAAAAAGAAATAAGATTATTTTTTGATGTTATTTTCGTTTACAAACTGGTCAATAATATGGTCTACTCTTCAGTATTTTGAGTTCAATTGTAACCATTTTGGTCTTGGCAATAAAAATATTTTTTCGATAGATAGGTATAGATCAAACTACTTATTAAATTCGCCAATGCTGCGTTGTTGTCTCACATACAATAATCTTGTGAGGAGTAGTCAGGATATAGACGTTTTTGTCAGAATCTCAGTTCGTTTAAACGGATTGTAAAATTCTATATTTTCTGCTCAAATCAGTGAAAAATCATATTCCTCAAATTCATTTTATTGAAATGTTACATCATCTCACTATTTTAGCCAAGTAGTTATAGTTGTAGTATAGACTTTCGATTTAAGAGTATTATATTTTTGTTACTGAGGGCGGCCCTGTAATAGGATAGAATGTGCTATCTGTTGGGCAGCCAAAATACTAAATAAATAAATAAATAGATGAATAAATACCTGCATGCTCTTGAACCTGTCAGCCAGCAAACTGCCCTCCGTCTTCAGGTCCTTCAGATTACCGGCGATGTCTTGCATCATGTTGAACTCCAAGTCGGGCTCCTCGTACTTCATGGAGCCCAAGACTTTCGGCTCGTTTTTCTTCAATTCCTTGACCTTGGCGCGCATGCCCCTGATGATGGCTTGTTGCCGCTCGATCTTCGAGACTTGCCTCGCCAGGACTTTCAATTGGTGGATGTCTGTGATTTTCTTTTTTTCCACCTTCAAGGTCCTCCTGGCTTTTGCTAGGTCGAGTTGCTCTTTTTGCTTCCTCCTCTGCTTCAAGGTTTTCTTTTGGTTTTTGGTGGGTGGGTTCACTGATTTGTATTCGTCGCCGCTGGCTTCGTTTTCTTCTACGTTGGTGCCTTCCTTGCTTGGCAAACCTTCCGACATTTCCACCAACCAGGCATGCTGGAATAAAATGCAAAATAGTAGTTTATGCAACAATCATGTATTAGCCATAACATGATAATAATAATAAAAAATAGTTTAGTTCACAAATGATACACAGAATTTTATATTATTAACATTAAGATTTGTCAGTTCGTGAATGAACTATACAGAGAAGTGCACAAAAACGGCCAGGACTGTAACTTTCAAATTATTCGAGATAGGGTTTTGAAAATTGGTATGCAGCTAGTATACCAAATTGCTCATGCATTGATGAAACAATTGTTGTTCTATCACTTCCGGTTTTACTGGAAACGACCACAATTTTTTATTTTTAAATGGGACACACTGTATTGTATTCCATAATCGGTTAGGGATTGTTATAACAAATTCACCACTACCGGGTTTGATAGGGTTATTTCGAACGATTGCGCAGATATTCACGTTCGAAGTTTCCATAAGCTCAATGAGTGTGACAGAGAAAGAAGTTTTGATATTGCGAAGTCACACCCACTGAGCTTATGGAAACTTCGAACGCAAATATCTTTGTAATAGTTTGAAATAACCCTATCAAACCCGGTATCGTTGAATTCGTCATCATAATCCCTAACCGATTATGGAATACAATACAGGGTGTCCCATTTGAAAATCAAAAGTTGATGTCGTTTCCGGTGAAACTGAAAGTGATAGAAGGAAAATTGTTTCATCAATTAATGAGCAATTTGGTATACTTACTACCCAGCAATTTTCAAAATCCTATCTCGAATAATTCAAAAGTTACAGACTTGGCCGTTTCTTATGCATTTCTCTGTATCTGAACCAAAAGTACGACGTACTTGTAGGTTTAGTTCTTAGTATATATCATTTATTGCTCTAATCTAACTCCTAAAGTAAAGAGTAGAGTTCGTTCAAGAGAGAAGGTGTCGAATTTTGCGAGAGTTTTAAAGCAGTAATTTCAGTAGTAATATTTATCACATTTCGGTGAAATTTGCATTAAAGTGAGAAGGTGAAATCCAGCTTCAAACTTACGCATAATTAATGAAATCTTTTGGTGGCTTCAGAAGCAAATATGCATAATATGTAATACATATAGTGCAAGTGAAATAGAGGTTCTAGAATTGAAATAAAATCGATGCCCAGCAAAAACTATACTACCCACAAAAACTCGAACCCGAAAAAACTGATAAGAAATATAGCCAGACGGAGAATCTTAAGGTGTTACCAGTGGCGTATCAACAATATCTACAATGTCTGGTAATTGCTCCAAGCGATAAAAAAAAAAAAAAAAAAAAAAATGTGCAACCGAGTGTGTCTTCAGGGACAACAAGGGCGACACTTTTGGGTACCCTTGTGATCAGTGTAGACAAATAATATGCAAAAGCTGTGCAGGACTATCAGCCTCAGAGGTGAGGGCAGTAGTAATTCCTACGAGAGTAATGCCTTTTTTCTGCCCTCCATGCAGGGTTAACACAGTTCCGTCTCTTGCCCGAAAAATCGTTAAGCTTGAAGAGGAGATCCAAGATCAGTCATCCAATTTCAATAGCAAATTTATTACGTTTGAACAGAGAATAATAAAAATGGAACAGATATTAGAATCCAACAAACACCTAGAGCAGAGACTTGGAAAAATCGAAGATCTCATCGAAGCTAACAAAACTTTGAAACATGAAGTTTGTGAAATTAAAAAAAGTATGGAATCTCAAAAGCATCTACAAGTTGATGGTGAAGCTTTTTATAGAGGAATTCAGGATAGAGCAGACAGGGCCAGAAACATAATTTTATATAATGTTCAAGAATCTCAAGCTCAAGAATATTCTGAAAGAATCAAATTTGATAAAGAACAATGCCAAAATGTGTTAGACCATCTGAACGTACAGGGCGGAGAATTTAAAGCTCATCGCCTTGGTCATCCCAACAATAAACCACGCCCTCTTAAAATATCTTTTTCTGACAACAATATCGCTCTGAACTGCCTGAAAAATAAAAGAAAACTGGTAGCTGAAGAGACTCCTATTCGTTTGAGTGCGGATCAGACTCCCACCCAACGTGAATACTTCAAAAAGGTTAAAGAAGAATTTAATACAAGAATTGGAAAAGGCGAACGTAATATAGAGATTAGATTTTATAAAGGAACTCCAGTGATTCAGCAAAAATCAGAAAATAGAAAAAACTAATCAATACCCCATTGCAAGTGCTAGAAAATTGGCATTGACAAATGAAGACACAGAACAATTGTTTGTTCACTGCAAGTATAACAAAAAGGAGTTTATCATTTGTGGTGTTTATCTTCCTCCAAACGCTCCTGAAGAAAAATTTTTATCACACGTGCAAGCTGTCGAGGAAATACGTGTTAATTACCCTCTGCAAGATTTCTTTGTTTATGGAGATTTCAATCTACCAGATGTGACATGGAAAAATGACAATCTAGGCACATCTACATATGGCAATCAAAGCAACTGTTCTACAATTTTAGCCCAGTGCTATGCATTTCTCAATTTCTATCAACTTGTCGAAATTCCTGATTCCAGAAATGTATTTTTAGACCTACTTTTTTCTAACCTTGAATCTGTGAATGTTAGCTTAGCTGATCCTTTATTTCCTAGCTCAGTTCATGAAGCATATACCTTCAATATTCATTTAAATAATATGAGCGACAAAAAATTTAAATATGTGGAGTATTACTATGATTTCATCAATGCTGATGTAGTTGGTTTAAACAATTACTTGTCACCAATAAATCGGACAGAATGGTTAGATAGTAAAAATGTAAACACAGCTGTTGAAACATTTTATCAAATTTTGAACATGGCAATCAAACAATTTGTTCCGTTGAAACAATACAAAGTATCATCTTTTCCAAAATGGTTTGATGCAAATTTAAGGCATGGGGTCATACAAAAGAGGGAGGTTCATAAAAAATACAAACAAACAGGTAATATGGCATACTATGAAAATTTCGTTGATCTCAGAGCACAGTGTAAAAATCTGTCCAAAATATGTTACGAACAATACATGAATAAAATAGACAACAACTTGTCAAAAGATCCAAGATCATTCTGGAAATTTGTAAATAACAAAAAATCATCATTTAGTATTCCTCAAAACTTATTTTTGGAAGACAAAGTCGCTAACGACGGTGACGCAATTTCACAGTTGTTTGCAGACTATTTCTCTACGATATATGTTAACAATCGAGTAGCTCCTGATGACGATCTAACGAACATAACAAATCATGATATAGGTTTTTCTAATTTCTCTGTTTACACAGTGTACGATAAGATCGATAAAATCCCTTCAAAGATCAACTGTGGGCCTGATGGTATACCCAACATATTTCTTAAACAATGTATTTGTTCTCTTGCACATCCACTTTGTATGATTTTTAATCTATCATTGAACTCTGGAATTTTTCCTGATATCTGGAAAAACAGTTATATAATACCCATATTCAAATCGGGTGAAAAAGAAAATATTAAAAATTATAGAGGGATATCTAATCAATCTGCGATACCCAAGTTATTTCATAGCTTAGTGTTTGACCAAATCAGTTTTTTGTGTAAAGAGATCATTAATGACAATCAGCACGGTTTTATGCCTAAAAGAGCCACAGTAACAAATCTGTTAATTTATAACAATGATATCATATCAACTCTGGAACAGAAAATGCAATTAGATTCAATTTATACAGATTTCAGCAAAGCATTTGATAGGGTAGATCACAATTTATTATTGCTTAAATTAAAAAATATTGGTTTTAATGAAACTCTATTGAATTGGCTAAAGAGCTTTTTATCTGGTCACAAACAGAAAGTTGAAGTTGGGTCTTATCTATCAAACGATATTGATGTGACATCTGGGGTTCCACAGGGTTCACATTGTTCTCCACTATTATTCAACCTATTCGGCGACTGCTTCATATATAGTAAATATCTATTGTTTGCTGATGATTTAAAACTGTATGGACCTGTTAACTCATATATGGATGAAAAAAGTCTACAAGAAGACCTAAATAGGTTAATTAATTGGTGTGATAAAAATAAACTATATCTAAATATTGAAAAATGTACTTTTATTAGCTTCTACAAAATAAAAAAGAAATATGAATCTTCTTATTACATTAAAGATAAAGAACTTTTATCTGTGTCATCAGTGAGGGACTTAGGCATAGGCGCCGGAACTTCAAAATACCAAGAGGGGCAGAATAGATCAAGAATATATATATATATACATATACATCATATAAAATGAAATAAATAATTATGAAAACAAACAAGAATTAAAAACAATGTTCATGTAGGTGTACATATAACACAAAAAAATCGAATATCACAAAACCTAGAAGAAATTAACAAAACATTGAATAAAAATAAAATATATATGTAACGGTTGTGAGAAAAATATTCATTAGAGAAAGGTTATCGACCGGAGAAGTCTTTGAGCCCATGATTCAAATGTCTTTGAGATTGAGATGGTGGTGTTAGTGGAACAGCACATCCACTCACTCTGTTAGGACTATTGTTTTCAGTGTTTTCACGGTTGACAGCTTCAGACTTTTCATCAGTTTGTTCAGTTTTTTTTTGCGAATAACAAATTTGTCCATATATAGTAGGTAGATTCAGATTCAGATTCTTTATTGACCATTTGTAGCCAAGCAGTGCTTGGATATGGTAAGTCATTTTACACTTAGTAGCACATTATCAACGCTATACAAAACAGTGACAGTAGAAATTTAAAAATTTAAAAATTTATAAAATACAAGGGGCATACATACATACAAGTAAAAAATATATTAGGTATTATAGCAATAGTTCACAAATTCTTCAAGGCTGTAGAAAGCATTCATTGTCAGTATTTTTTTAATTTTCTTCTTGAAGAGAGGGAATGATAATTCTTTTACATCATTTGGTATATAATTGTATAATGTGAGTCCACTGTGTTGTGGTGATTTTGTAAAATATGCATGGTTAAATTTTTCGATGCGAAGGTTATCTTTGTTTCTTGTTTCATACCTATGTCTATCACCATTTTTAGCATAGGAATCTCTATTTTTATGTATATATAGTAAAATATTTAAGATATATATGCAAGGAAATGTTAATATACGCTTTTGTTTAAATACTTCTCGGCACGAGTCGAAAGGTTTCATATTATATATTGTTCTTATTATGCGTTTTTGGAGAACGAAGACTCTAGACCATTCAGTTGCAAGGCCCCAGCTGATTATGTTGAATGATTAGGTCGAGTAGACTACGGAGTAATATACTTTCAGGAGAGACGATTCATGAAGAGATTTTTTAAGTGTAAGGAAGGCAAAGCAGTTTTTTTTAAGTTTGTTGCATGTATTATCTATTTGTTCGATCCACGTTATGTTATTATCGAGATGTATACCTAAGAATTTTGTAGAGCTTGATATTTCATGTTGATTGTTATTTATGTTTAGATTGACTAGGTTAGGTTTATTACTGCGTGCGCTGCTGAATTGAATGAACATTGTTTTTTGAAGGTTCACCACAAGATGGTTCCTTGTACACCATTCATAAAATTGGTTCACTACTGAGGTGACTTTCATATTTAGAGTACTCAACGAGGAGCCCGTCACCATTATTGTTGTGTCATCTGCATACATAAATACCTTCCCCCCTTCAATGAAGTTTGGTAGGTCATTTATGTACAACAGGAATAATAGTGGCCCTAAGATACTCCCTTGAGGGGTTCCAATACATACATTATATTGGCTGGAGAGATCATTTCCAATTTTCACGTATAATTGCCTTTCTGTTACATAGGAAAGGGTAGGTGGGTAATAAGAATCTGGAATTGAAAAGTCATTCATGATTCAGTATCAATATATTTTATCTGAAATTAATTACCTGTAGTCCTGTACTCTGAATTTTAGTATAAATACACGAATATGTAAGCGTAAGCTGGTATATATGCTCGTATTGCTTGTACACAAATTACACAACTACTGCAACACCGCACTTGAATCATATCATTGCGCGATATATGGATATATCGCCTGTAATATTTGTCAGAAGACTAAGCAAGAAGCAAGTAATGCAGAGACTGCTGTATAAATTTGTCCCGGGATTTCTCACAGCTAGAATGCAATGATGCCAGATTTTTTCTACAATCTAGGGATTTGAAAGATTTATTCAATTGAAATAATATTCTTTGTAGAATTTCAGAGTAGTGTAATATGGAATTCTCAAGAGGGGCGTTGCCCCCCTTGATATTTCTCAAGGGGGGCGAGTGCCCCCCTTGCCCCCGTGGAACCGGCGCCTATGGACTTAGGAGTGGTTTTTGAACAAAATATGAGTTTTGTGGAACACATTAATAATGTAGCAATCAAGTCTTCGAAGATTTTGGGGTGCATTCTTAGAAACTGTAACATTTTCTCTGTCCATACAGTTAGGATGTTGTATATGTCGCTGGTAGTTTCTCACCTAGATTATGCCTCTATTGTCTGGTCACCATTCTATCAAGTACATAATTATACATTAGAACGCACTCAGAACAAATTCTTAAGATTTTGTGCATATAAACTTAATACAACCATACATAACCATGATTACGCTTCAATACTTGATAATCTGAAGAAGCAGACTCTGAAAAATCGTAGATTAACCAACGACTTATGTTTCATCTTCAAATTAATAAATGTGTGTCCGAAGTTGTTGGAGTTAATTAAATTCAATGTGCCAAACAGAACTTTAAGAAATACAAACCTCTTTCGAATAACTCACCATGCTACAAATTATGGACAACATTCACCCATTGAAAGAACATTGAAAATAATTAACGAAACCGATTTAGACATTCTTATGGATCATTAAATAGCTTCAGAACACTTGTCAGATCTATATTTTGAAGGGTTTTGAAATTTCTGGCATATATAATATGTAGTGAATATTTATTTATTAGTTTTAAGCTCATTCTCTATGAATAAATGTATATTTATGTATATTTTTTTTGTAATGGGGGTTCCCGTAAATAAATAAAAAAAAAAAGAACTCAGTTCTTGAAATATGAAATATAGAGATTGAAGAGTTTGACATTAGAGAATGTGAGTAATGCCAGTTATGTGAAAATACAAATCAATGAGATAATATTTCCAATAATGTTTGGATTTCGTTTTTATGTTTGAATTAGTGCATTAGTAGAGTTTGACATTAGATTTGTCTGATGTCTAATATGCCAGAATCGTGGTATAGTTGTTCACTTGAATATGTCCTTGATTTATTGAATATAATTTCAAATAGCCACTTCTGTAGAACTTCCAGATTTTTCAGGTGAGTTTTATTTCACTTCCCCACCCTACTATACCATATAACTAAGCTGCGACTGAATGAGTGAGTAATAAATAATAAACTTTTTCCACCACTAGCTATAAAACCTTACATTATTTACTCGTTTTCGAGACATAAAGTGTGTTTTTACTACCAAGGGGTAGTTTTTGTCATGTTATGAACCACTATAGTCAATAAACATCAATAACGACTTGTCATATGCTGTCATGGTCGTGACTACTAGATTTTAATTAGAATTGAAGAGAAGTGATTTCACAGTGCAATACGTCCTTATTTCAGTTCAACAGAACTATAATGATTAAAATGTTAGTGGTGTAAAAAATGTAATATACACCTTGGTAGTAAAGAATATTATTACCACGGGACCTTATAGACCTCGGCTGGAGGAGCCTCGATATACAGGGTGGGCCACCAGTAACGCCTCGGCCTCTAGAAGGCTAACCACTCATCTTCTTGGAATTCTTCCTCTCTAGGAAGTTGCATGTCAACATAGGCTACCATTTGAAATTATTTTGAAACATACAGGATGTCCCCAAAAATCACAAAACACTGAAGTTAAACTTTTTTCTATCGAACACCCTATATATTATTTCATTTTGAGATTCTCCCTGGTGAGCTGATTTCAACAATCCATCATACTTGGGGTCTAGCAGTTATAATTACTGAGATATAGGGTGTGAGAAATCGAGATTTAATTGAAACAAATACAGGGTGGTGCAGAATTCAGAATCTTGATCACCCGGTATATGTCCCAATTAAATATCAGTAGATAGTTAATCAAAAGTTGAGATAGGGACATCTAAGCCGTTTTGACCAATTATGAATAGTTTCGACACAAAAAAATCTTGAACTTGGAAAATCTCGATTTTTCACACCCTATATTTCAGTAATTATAACTGCTAGACCCCAAGTATGATGGGTCGTTGAAATCAGCTCATCAGGGAGAATCTCAAAATGAAATAATATATAGGGTGTTCGATAGAAAAAAGTTTAACTTCAGTGTTTTATGGTTTTTGGGGACACCCAGTATGTTTCGAAATAATTTTAAATGGTAGCCTATGTTGACATGCAACTTCCTAGAGAGGAAGAATTCCAAGAAGATAAGTGGTTAGCCTTCTGGACGCCGAGGCGTTACTGGTGGCCCACCCTGTATAATCTTGGTCCCTGGGTGATACTGATATTGTTTACTACCTTGGTGTATAAATAACTATTAAACTGCTAGATCTCATAACTAAGAGATCTAGGATGAACAGAGTTATAACTATAACTATTAAGCTGTGGCACGGTTGAAAATTATAATATGGAGTGCCATTGAAATAGAGATGGGAGCGGGATGAAGGCACCATGAATAATATGCTCGTATCTTATGTATGATTTCATCAGCATTGCTGAACGCGAGTGGGATGAGAACCGACTTATAGACTAATCTAGACCGCCAATTCTATAAGGAAAAAGGTAAGTTACTCGAAGATCGAACTGGTGAAACTGATTCATGCGCATTTGGGATCTGTCAGGTTACACTCATGAATTCGATAGGCGTATCGAAGGAAAATTGTTGGGAGAAGAAAAGAATAAAATATGCTGTATTCAGGTATCATAGTTTCCAAATACTCAGATTTGAGAACTTTTTTTTTTTAAAACGGCGAATTTGCATTTTAAATGTTCTGAACATAATAATTATCCTTCCTGAGTGGCTAAGGTCCAATGATCACCTAATAGCCCCAAACCATTCATTTCTCTCATTCTTATAGGAATTCTATAATCATTATTGAATAATTAAACTTTTAATTCTAAATCGCCTGAAATAGATGAGCAGCTTTGGTACCTCATCGTTACCATCGAAACAATGAGGCCTGCATGCTCCGTGGTGACGTCACCTTAGTGAGGCCTAACCAGCGCCTCGAAAAGACAAGCGCTTATGGCGCTATAAGGCGACAGCGTATTTCAATTTTAGTTTTAGATCATTATTGAGCCTATTTTGCTGTTTTTTTGAAGTTTCAAAGCAAAAACCAGAATAAAACACAAATACCCACCTACAGCAGCACATTCGAATTAAATATATTGGTAAAAATTGTGGTGAAGGTAAACCTCACACCTACTTATACAGGGCCCGCAGAACATAAACTTATCGTGAGATTGATCGAAAGGAAATGTTGGAAAATGTATTTTATTTTGATAGACATGCCGTTTGTTATAATTACCTATTTCATCTTGGAGAATTCCTATTACCTAAAAAATTATCCAGAGAGTGTTTTCAATTTCCTGTTGTTGGATTTTTTACCCAATTGATCATAAGACTTGAAATAGTAATTTTTGAGGGTAAAACTGCATTTATCATGCGATGGTTTTTTTTTTCGAAATTTGTTTTTGATACATACATACGTATTTTTGTCTGAAAAACACGAATTTGATAATGAAAATGTGAACAAACCACTATTTATCGGAATATTTCAAGAAAAAGATAGAAATTTCGCCTTCTTTCTCCCCTTGTGTTGGGGGCATTTCGAGCTACTTGCTCTTCTTATTTTGTCATTGGACACTTTGTACACATGATGTACTTCGATGACACATTTTAATACAGGAAATATGATTTTTATGGCGAGTTTTTCATATTCAGTGAACAATCATTCCAGATGACGGCCATTTAATCAATAGTCAATCAAAATACGAGATGTCAAATGTCAATAGATTGCTTTGGAAGAACATTACACAAATACAAACGCCATTATTTTGAATGATATTCTTCCTTTTTTTCACTAAATATGGATAAATCTCAAAAAAATCATATTAACAGTTGAATCATATAATAGAAAAAAATGTGGCAATCATTGTGATATGTATGAATTGTCCAATATGATAAAAAAAGAAGGGAAAATTGTTCTAAATGCCATCCAGAAGACAGGCGAAACAGGTGAAATTTGTAACTTTATAGTAAAATATCTAAATAAATGATGGTTTGATCACATTTTCATTATCAAATTCGTGTTTTTCAGACAAAAGTACGTGAGTACCAAAAAAAATATTCGAAAAAAAAACACATCGCATTATAAATGAAGTTTTACCTTGTTAAGTAGAGTGTTTGAAATACATGTTAATATGATAGTTGCAATTTGATCATTGGAATGAATTCTGCATTCATTGCCACGAGGCAAATGACCGTTTTCAGAAAGAAATTTGAGAATGTATTGAGTTAAAAATGCCCGTTTATTATGAACATTCAAGAAAATTTCCTCGAATTCAGAGATGATTTTGTTGAATATACAGGGTGTCCCATAATTAGCCTGCCAAACTTCACCAGCGACTTCTGCGACCGAAAATAGATAGAAAAGTTCGAATGAACATAGGTCTCAAAATGGCTCCTAAGGGAGCTACGGCCACCTTAAAGGGGGCTTCTGAAGATGTATTTCCTGAATATTTCCGAAACGCCGTGAGATAAAATGATGAAATTTGGTACAAGAACTAAACTTTTCATGCTTAATGCAGTGGAGATAAAATGATTTCAAAATTTGATTTATGAGTATTTAAAACAGGGTGGAGCTACTCTAAATATCACCCTAATTTTTTTGTATGCAATTTTTTCGACGATTTGGTCTCGGATTATCAATATCTGAACATTTTTACAGAAGAAAGGTACTCTTGTTCCATGTTGATCAGATGAACCATTTTCGAGTGAAATCGATTTAAAAATATCAATAAATCTCAAGAATAACGCACAATATTGCCAATATCAAATCGTAGTGGCTATGGAAAAAAAGGGTAACAGTTAGTTTTGATAGTTGTCATATTTGTTGACACGCATGTTTTGCAGAACACACTAAGCAATTGATATTTGAATGTACATTGTATTGTTACAAAATGCCACAATTCACAAATCAGGAATATGCAGACATACATTTTTTGTACGGATTTTGTAATGGCAATGCACGAGAGGCTGAGCGAGAATATCGAAGGAGATTTCCGAACAGAAGAATACCTGGGCGACAAGTATTCGTTAATACTCATAGAAACTTGAGTGATCATGGCAATTTTCAACGTGTGCCTGGGCAAGGAAGACCTTTAAGAGGACATAACATGGAGAATATTCTGAATGTCATCGATAATAATCCGAACATTAGTATAAGGACTGTATCCAGAAATTTTAACGTGCCTAGGGCAACAGTAATGTGGAATGTGAGTACACAGTTTGGCAATGAAATAACAGTTGATTGATTTCAGATAGGGAGAATATTACAAATTCAAGGAATTCATCCATTTCACTACCAACGTGTGCAGGATTTATTGCCAGGCGATTTTCAGCCCAGGATTCAGTTCTGCCAATGGATTTTAGAAAATGAGAACATCAAATCGAACATTCTTTGGAGCGACGAATCCATCTTCACCAGAAACGGAGTGTTCAATATGCACAACACCCATGTATGGGCAAATGATAATCCCAGAGTGGTCCGACGTTCTAATTTTCAACATCGTTTCTCTGTAAATACATGGGCAGGAATGATAGGGGATCAGTTAATTGGTCCTGTCGTCCTACCCAACCGCCTGAATGCTGATGGGTATCATAACTTTCTTCAGAATAACCTAGGCATACTTTTGGAAGATGTGCCTCTCAATGTACGGCAAAATATGTATTACCAACACGACGGGGCTCCAGCACATTATGGACAGCGCGTTAGGGCATGGTTGAGTGAGATTTTTCCTGGAAGGTGGATAGGTCGTAATGGTCCCATTCTTTGGCCACCACGTTCACCGGACCTGAACCCTCTAGATTATTATTTATGGGGTCATATGAAAGAGTTGGTTTATAAAACTGAGGTGAACACACATGAAGAATTACTTCAACGAATAGAGTTGGCAGCAAGTGAACTCAGAGAAAATCGCTTTCAAATTCTGAGAGCCACAAGCGCAATAAGTCGTCGAGCGAGATTATGCATTGATAACAATGGAAATTTATTCGAACAATTTCTATGACCATTAATAAGATTTCGCATATTCATATCGAGGACATCATGCAATAAGGGCGTTCTTCACGTATAATGTATTAATTAGTATTGCCATAGCCACTATGATTTGATATTGCAATATTGTGCGTTATTCTTGAGATTTATTGATATTTTTAAATCGATTTTACTCGAAAATGGTTCATCTGATCAACATGGAACAAGAGTATCTTTCTTCTGTAAAAATGTTCAGATATTGATAATCCGAGACCAAATCTTCGAAAAAATTGCATACAAAAAAATAGGGTGATATTTAGAGTAGCTCCACCCTGTTTTAAATACTCATAAATCAAATTTTGAAATCATTTTATCTCCACTGCATTAAGCATGAAAAGTTTAGTTCTTGTACCAAATTTCATCATTTTATCTCACGGCGTTTCGGAAATATTCAGGAAATACCATCTTCAGAAGCCCCCTTTAAGGTGGCCGTAGCTCCCTTAGGAGCCATTTTGAGACCTATGTTCATTCGAACTTTTCTATCTATTTTCGGTCGTAGAAGTCGCTGGTGAAGTTTGGCAGGCTAATTATGGGACACCCTGTATAATATACGAATACAAAACTAACTGCATAATCAAAGCTTGTCTCTTTTTCCTCTACTCATACTCTTTATGAGAGAGTAATTGTCTCCTATTATTAATTCATCATTATAAATTAAGCTCTGTTTACTACTATACTAAAATGGAGTAAAATTCTCGCGGTGAATTGCATATACCCACTTTTTCGATAGTTCCTTGTCCAACGGGAAACTAAAATCATGAACTTTTGGAACACCCACATAATTCCCCCGACAAAAAGGAACCCAACACTTGGAAGGCATTGTTATTTCGCCTATCACAACACAAAATATTTCACAAAACAGTAATTTTTCCCCCAATTAATTTGATGAATAAACAACAAAAGAATTCGGGACCACTTCAAAAACATACGCGTGAATCACTCAACATGAATTAACAGGAATTGACGAGTTATGGCGGATTTATGCAACATTTGCATAGTCCTAGTCTTAGTGCTAAGCATAGTCTTAGTATTAATTTTTATCTTAAAGATTTGAGGTATTTATTCAGAAACATTAAAACTTGATTTGAGCATAAGAGTCATGTGAGAATTTGTGGTTCTCTTTGTATCAGAGATGAGTAAAATTATCTATCAAACTTTTCAACATCTGAGCTTTCTCATATTATTTTCGGAACAGGTAAATAACAAATCATCAACAATTCTATCAAAGGAGCATGCGCCGAATGCAGATAACATAAGCATAAAAGTTCAAATTAATCAACTTTCAAGGTCGTTTCTTAGGCTTGTGCTTATGCTTAAGACTAAAATTGGTGTGTAAACGGCCTCATGCATGTACCTTTTTTCAACTTCTAGTTATGTTTAAAATTATGATTAAGACTATGATTAGGACTATGCAAATGTTGAATAAATCCACCATTAGTCGACAAGCGATTAAACACTGGCCTCTCTTAGGTGACGTCACGAGCTGTTTACGTCAGAGTCTGCTGGCCTTCAAATCTCCTTGGTAACGACTTTAACTCAAATTCTTCACAGCTGAATGAATATACAAAACATATGCCCGATTCCATTTGATTCAAATACTTGTTCAACTGATGGAAGTAAATTAATCAATTATTCTTTATCCACAAACTCACCGATGAATAGAAACATTTTTAGTATTATTAATCATGGAATTCTTACCCCAAAGAACAAAGCACTTCATATTTCCTAAGATTGGCGAAAATAAAACGAAAAAATTAATATCACCACTCAATTTTGATATTATTTTTATAAAGGCGACCCCTGATGACATAAACAAAACACTTGAGCCAACGCCATCCACCTGGCCGCCGTCTAAGAAGATGGATGCTAGGTTGATTTCGATAACACGTCAAAGTCATGAACGACAGCTTAGGGGTTCCTGCATATTGAGCAGAAGCGGTTTCAGGCAAGCAACTGACCAAACATTTTCGGGTTGCTGCGATATGACTACTACTACTACTACTAGCAGTCTAGATAGAGAAGTAAGTCGGTGGGGATGAGCGATTTGTTCAAATTAGCCGAAAGTGGCTCTGGCAATTTTGTCCTTACAAACCAGGTTTTATCAATAAAGTGATATGCAATAAGTAAATGTACTTGAAAATAATTGCGAAATATCATTTAGTCATTTACATCATAAGTTCAATGATGTTCTCTTTCTTGACAGTTGTAGGAAAAATATTGTACACTGCGTGTTTTTTTATTTACTCATAGATATCATTTACTCATACATTTCCTACTCGTAAAAAATAACCACTTTACACACTTGTTACATAAATAACTATTTCAGAAGTTTTTTCAAGTTATTAACCAAACTCGGTTCTGAATTATTGTTAATCAGAATGAAAAAAGTAATAGATTCACAAAACAACTGTTTTTTTATTTACTCATAGATATCATTTACTCATACATTTCCTACTCGTAAAAAAGAACCACTTTACACACTTGTTACATAAATAACTATTTCAGAAGTTTTTTCAAGTTGTTAACCAAACTCGGTTCTGAATTATTGTTAATCAGAATGAAAAAAGTAATAGATTCACAAAACAACTTGTATTCTCTCAGTCATCAACTTCAACTTCCATAAAAAGTTCAATAACTCCACGTTGAGCAGACCTTTGACTGTCAAAGGAGTTGAGGTGGCAGACATGATCACCTTGAAATACTTGGGATTCAAGTTGGACACCCATATGAGTCTCAGGCACATCTCAAGTCAAACAGAAATCGAACGCGCGTTTCTATGGAAATGAACATAATAAACGTTGAGGAAATTGCAGACCTAGGTTCAGACCATCTGGCCTTCAAAATTACAATAGATATAGAAACACAGCTTGCAGAAGAAGACATTATGAGATACAATTTCAAACAGACCAACATGGACAATGTGAACCAAAACATGATGGAGTATGTTCAATCTTTGGAATCCAATGAAATAGATGATGAACAAATCACCCTCTTCAACCAAAAGCTTAGTACAATAATACTGTTACAAACACCCAAATATAAATATAACTTTTACTCACATGAACTTCCACCTGTCATCGTAAGCCTGATAAGGAAAAAGAGGAGAATATATAGAGAATACAGAACTCATCAAGACCCGATTGCCAAAATTGCTATCAACCAATTAAACAAAAATATACAAAAATTGATACAGGAATACAAAACTCATAAATGGTTAAAAACATGTGAAGAAATCAATATCAAAAAAGGGAAAACATATTGGCAAGAAATACGAAAATTATCTAAATACAAAAGTAAAACAACAAACAATATTAGTATCGAAGAAAATGGTATAAAATATGAAAGCACATCTAAAAAGCACAAATATTTGCTGCACACTTTGAGAAGGCTTATGAAGAAAGCACAGACGTCGAATTTGATAATGATCAATATAAACTCATAAGTGAATGGTACAACACATACTTTTCAAATGCTCCTGATGATGAATATGAAAACATCAACGAAGAAGAATACTTTGAGATATTGAGTCAAGGCAAAAATACTTCGCCAGGACACGACCATGTAACAAAAAACATGCTCAGAAAACTAGACCACTCAATACATTTATAGATCATCAAGATCTTTGACTACTGTATGAAGACACACCATATCCCAAGTGAATGGAAAATAGGCACTATCATCACTATACCAAAGCCAAATATGGATCACTCTAAAACTGTAAGTTATCGACCAATTACTCTACTTCCAGTACTGGGAAAAAACATGTAGAAAATACTGAGAAATCGAATACTCCAACAAATAGACGTCAACATTCCAAGATATCAATTCGGATTCAGAAATGAATGCTCTACCCTACTCCCTCTCAGTATACTCACAAACAATATCGAGGCCAGCAAGCTTAATAGACGTAAAACAGCAGCAGTATTTTTGTATATAAACAAAGCCTTCGACAGTGTATGGCACAAGGGGCTTTTATACAAACTGAACCAATTAGGATGTTCCAAATATTTAATTTTCCTGATCAAGAGCTTTTTGAACAAACCGGAAATTGAAAGTGAAGATTTTATCAAGTCTCTCCAATGAATTCACCCCAAAACAAGGACTACCACAGGGTTCTCCATTATCTCCTCTATTGAGAGAGAGAGAGAGAGATAATATATGTTTATTGTCCAAGATACATGATCTTATTGACAAACACTTTGTATAAAATAATAATAATAAAAAAAAAAAAAAAAAATTATAGTAAACAAGTATTAAAACACGACAATTTGTTAAGTCCTCATAATTACAGTTTTTGTATTGTCATAGCCTATTCCATTATAAAACAATCAAACATAATATACAATACAAAGATACAACACTATAACACTTATAATCTCAATAGTTGAGATTCGTCATTGAAATACTCTGTGAGATCATAATATGCCTTACACGCTAATCTCTCTTGCAGAGTTTTTCTGAAAATATTCAGTGGCCCAATTGCTTTTATGTCCATGGGGAGTTTATTATACATCTTTACTCCATTGTATATAAATGAATCTCTGATCAGTGAGGATTTGGGTATAATAAGGGCTAAATTTGTTGCATTACGTGCTGTGCGATTATGGTTAATGTATGAATATTTATTCTTGTGTATCAAACATGTGGTTTCCAGTATATATAATGATGTGAGAGTTAATATTTTACACTTCTGGAAATATGGCTTGCAAGTGGTCGATCTTTCAACCTGACACAAGTATCGCACGGCACGTTTTTGCAACAAAAATACACTATCGAAGAGTTCTTTGCTGCAAGATCCCCAAAATTGTATCGCATATCTCAGATTTGATTCTATGAGGGCGAAATAGACATTTTTTGCTGCCGCGAATCCAAGCTCCCTAGTTGTAGTCCTGAGAGCGAAGCAACCAGAAGATAATTTCACTTTCAGACCTGAGACGTGTGTATTAAATTTCAAATTATTGTCTATATTGAGGCCCAAAAATCTGATGTTTGTTTCAAATGGTACTGTGGTAATCCCTAATTGGAGTTCTGGCATTATACATTTGAAGGTGATTAGCTTAGTTTTATTGAGATTCAAACATAGAAAATTCGATTCACACCACAGTTTAATTTTTTCCAAGTCCTGTGTGATACTTTCATGAAGCATCATGAAATCTTTGGAGTGCCATAAAACTGTCGTATCATCGGCAAACAGTGTGAAGGAACCAGAAATATCAAGAAGAGATAAATCATTGACGTATAGGAGGAAAAGATAGGGGCCTAATACTGAGCCTTGAGGTACTCCCCAAGAGATTTCCATTGTATTTGAGGTTTGATCAGTTTTCACAAATTGTCTTCTACCTGCAAGATAGGATTCCATCCATCTCAGAGCCACGCCTCTGACTCCGTAATGAGCTAGCTTCCGTAACAGTACTCCATGACTTACGCGATCGAATGCTTTCGTCAGGTCACAAAATACCGCCGCTACATTTTCACCTGAATTGAGATTGGTGTATGCCCTTTCCATACAGTTGAACATAGCATCTGATGTACTCTTATTGCTTCTAAAACCAAATTGTACGTTGCTTACTATTTTGTTATCCTCCAAAAACCGTACTAAGCGTATTTTTATAAGTTTTTCAATTACTTTTCCCAAGGTTGGAATCAGAGAGATGGGCCTAAAGTTGGATGGATCCTGTCTGTCCCCCCCTTTATGAATAGGAATTACAACACTAGTCTTCAGGAAATCAGGAAACGTACCTTCCTTGAAACTATCATTTATGAGTATAGAAAGAACGAGTAAAGCTGATTCTGGAAGATTCTTGAAAATTTTTATTGACAATTCATCGTTTCCTGCGGCATTTTGTTTTTTGATTGATGCAAATACTTCTTTCAATTCGATTGGGTTGGTCTCATAAAATAAACAAGGAGTAACTATATTGACATCTTTAAGGAAATTAATGGGATCTTGATTAGAGTTTAGGTTTTGCGTTAATGATTGGGCAATATTGCAGTAAAATGAATTCAGATGATTAGGATTTATGGTTGTCTGTGCATTCTTATGAGTCGAGTATTGTACAATGCATACTGCGCCGACATCTATACTCACGCCTATAACGTCCCACAGTTATTCTCCATGCCAACTTACATACTCCAATATGCAGACGACACAGCTTTAGTTTCACATGGAAAATCCCTTGTCAAAACGGTAGAAAACCTACAAAGCCTGATGAACTCAACCACAGTATGGTTCAACAAATGGAGACTAAAACCCAATCCCACCAAATCCCATTTCATCATTTTCAACCATCACCCTTCACCTTCATCGCCTACCATCATTATTCATCAGCACAATCTTCATCCAGAATTGCAAGTTAAATATTTGGGAGTTACCTTCGACAATAAGATAAGTTTTAAACAGCATATAAACCAAAAAAAGAAGTATATGATCTCAAGAGCAACCCACTTTAGGGGATTGACATACCAGAAGAAAGGGATAAATCTGACAACAGCAAGCAGTATTTATAAAATGATATGTCGTCCAATGCCAATGATAGATTACGCCCATCTGATATTCTTAAACTGCAAAGCAGGCATCAGGAAAAATCTGCAAGTAGCCGAAACATCTGCAATCAGAAAAATAACAAAAATTCGCCACCCCAACAACCCACTACACAATCCACCTAACCCACTGCTCTACGAAATGACTGGCATAAAACCTATTGAGACACGCCTACACGAACTTGCCCAGAGATTCTGTCGAAAACACACCAACATGGAGATACTACAAGAATTCTGTATAAGAAGAAATCCAGAAGTACAGGCCATACACAAGCATCCAGAAGAACCGCTCATTGAAATACTTCTCCGATTGGTTCAACAATTTTAACATAACAAAAATGACTTTTTTTTTTCACAATCAACAGTAATTTTTTGAAAAAGTCAAGCAGGAATGATTATATTTTATTAGTATAAACTTAAAGGCTGAAGGACCTAGGTCGATAGCCGGTAGAATTGAATAGTAATGATTGTACTTATATGTTATATCATATGTATTCAATTCAATAAAGAACGATTATTATTATTTGAACAAGAAAACTCAGCGCTTGGAACAGATACAGCAGGAAGTTGTTATTCTATTATTTTATACTGGGTGATGTGCAACCACCATTCCATCGAACTGTCTCAATACTCAGGAGTTATGTTCAACAATAAGATAAGTTTCAACTCCAACCAGCATATAGCCCAAAAGAAGAAAAATATTAGCTCAAGAGCAACCCATTTTAGAGGATTGGCATACCAGAAGAAAGGGATGAATCTGACATCAGCAAGCAGTATTTATAAAATGATATGTAGTCCAATGATAGATTATGCCCATCTGATATTCTTGAACTACAAAGCAGACATAAGGAAAAAACTGCAAGTAGCTGAAACATCTGCAACCAGAAAAATAACAAAAATTCGCCAACACAATCTGCTTCACAATCAACTTAACCCAGTGCTCTAGGAAATGACTGGCATAAAAGACAGTGAGACATGCCTGCACACAACTAGCCCAGAGATTCTATGGAAAACACAGCAACATGGAGATACTACAAGAATTCTGCATTAGAAGACACCCAGATGTTCAGGCCATACACAAGCACCTAGATAGATAGGTAGATAGATAGATTTATTGGTGTTAATATACATTTAAGTACACAAGTCATAAAAAGGTCATTACACACTTATACATGTAGCTGGACAATATACAAATATATAAGACTATTGAAATCATGTACATGTTAATATAATTAAAAAAAAACTGGGTCTTGTTCACTTGATCAGTTCTAGTTTGATAATACCAAATCATTGAAATTGTTTGTGAGATATTCTCCAATTGAGTAAAATGCTTTTGTTAAAAGATAATTTTTGAAGATTTTAGTAAACCAATTTAAATTCAAGTTTACATTTTTGAGTTCATCTGGGAGTACATTGTACATTTTGGGGCCGTAACTTGTACTGTCTCTGCTCTTTTCAAGGTGATGATATTTAGGTAACAATTATATTATAAGTGTCATAGCCGTAGGAATCTCCAGCTGTACTATATGCATCCAATTTTTTTTTTACATAGACAACCCCTAGAAGAACTGCTCATTGAAATACTTCTCAGATTGGTTTAACAATTTTAACTTAGATTATATACTTTTTTCAGTATATTATATACAAGAGGAGAATAATGAATGTGAAATATCCTGTACATAGGTTAACTTCAACAGGAAAATGCACATGTGTAAAATTCTTCAATAGCAATTGGACAAAGGCTATAAAATGATAAGTATCTTTAAGTCTGAAATCAAAACAAAACTAATTCAACTGGAACCTTATAACCTTGTATATAATTTTCTCTACCTTTTTTGTCAATTTCTTTTGTCTGATTTACCTGGACCACTTGTTTTTGTATCTCATACAATATGAAATAAATATTATTATTATCATTATTATTATTAGTATAGACTCAAAGGCTGAAGGACCTAGGTCAATAGCCAGTAGAATTGAGTAATACTGATCATATTATACCATATGTATTCAATTCAATAAAGAATGATTATTATTTAATATCACTCACATCTCTTGTTTCTTCAGTGACCTTTGAGAACATCCCCCTGGTGCATCTCTGCAAATGTGCCTCTTCCTTGATGAGTTTAGATTCTTTCTCAGCAACAGCTCTCAATAAATCTTGATGGTCCTTGTAACTGGGATTGTAGGACATGCCAGGGTGAGGAGCTTCTATTGCAGGGACACCACTCTTCTTCTCTTTCAAGGATGGCCTGACATTTTTTATGGGGACACCTACTCCACGCAAATTGTGTTTCTTTGTATTTGTTGTGGCCCATTCATCAGATTCAATTGGGAATTTTTTCACTTAAATAAGATAGAATTTGCAATATCTGATAATGGTGGAGAAAAATCATGCAATCTTTTCAGCCATTTAAACAAAGCATAATAATATTATTTGAAATTACCTCCTGCCCATAGATCCTCTGAAAATTCTCCTCTTTTTGGTTTATTTTGTCTTCTGACTTCAGCTAATTCACGATTTGCTTTTGCTTGAATTTCTTTTGCTGTAAATATTCCTTTTTTCTGGTTTGCTTCTTTTTTCAGCATTACTAAACGATTCATTCTTTCTTCCTTTGTTCTAACATGATTTCTACAATTAAAAATTGCCTGAGTGAATATTGTATCAAAACACTGTCACTGCTTGTACCTTTTTGCAATGGGATCTGGAACTTTTGTATATGACTCCAAAGAAGAGAGGCATTTCAAGGGTTTAAGAGCTTTCAATTTACGCCTTTCTTTAGATGACAACAGTTGTTCATCAGGTTTTACATCCACTTTGAACAATTCATCATTGGAAATAGTTGCCAGTGGTGGTCTAATAAAATAAGGGAAATGAGTGAGTTGATAGAATGTTACATCAGTTAAATATAACATACCCTAGACGTTCGTCTAGTCGTTGGTCTTCTAAAAATTCTTCAACATCTTTAATGTTCACATGTTTTCTCCAGGAACTCTTGAGTTTCTTGGAAACTTTTTTCTTCTTAGTTCCAGAAATTGCCATATTCAGATGTTCTTGCACAGTGGACGAGAAAAGAAGGTTTTTTTCGCCACAGGCTTTCAATCACCAAGTTTTCTTTCAGTCGTCACATTAACAAACATAACCCTATTTTCTGATAACCAGGATAACCTCAAAAATTCAAAATGTCATCTTCCATCTTCCCAAGTTCATAGAACTACAACTCAGAGGGTCATAGCTAGTTCTGTCAACTCGCGTTCTGTGCCTTCTTAGACCCGTCTGCCGTAAGGGTCTGCTGAAAGAGTTTTAAAACTCGGTTTAAAATTAATATGTATGGCCATGCTCTGATAGCATGGCGTCAGTCCACTGATCATTTGTTGCTCAGTGATTTAGGCAATCAAGGATGTTTTTCCTTCCTCTCGAGACCCCGAGAGTTTTTCTACTTTACGAGGTTACGAGCGAATGCGCATGCGTCCATAATGTATGACGTGAATTATCTCACCACCTAGCCACAGATTAACAAACCTAGCCGAGGATTCTGCTGATTCATCCGACCGAAACTCAACACCCCAGGTTTCCGTGATGTCGATCAAGCACCAAGGTTTCTCAATTCCATTTTTCACGGCAAACGCCAGTCAGACTTTAGATTTACTTGTATAAACATCTCTCTGTTCATTTATTTTTGCATTTTGTAATAAAAGTTATTTTTTTAAAAAAGCAAGTCCGTCGTTGCCGTACTTATTTCGTGATTCACGTAACCATATATGTACTATTTCTATATATGGCGCGTCGCCTTTACGATACCTCAACAAGAATGGGACCAAAATGAGAGATACTTTTTGAATCTATAAGGACGGAAAGTGAAGGATGGAAACAGCCATATTGGTCAATGGATATTGGTTTGACATTGACAAGTTTCGTATTATTTTTTCCATACGTCGGCATCAACGCCTATTGGTCGATTTCGTTAACTATAGAGACAGAAGTTGGTCCCGCTGAATGTTCATATATGAGTAGTAGATATTATATGACTGTTACCAATCTGACAATGAGGATTGGGAATGGTTAGAAAACTTTAGGTTCTCGCCTGACCATTGAACTCCACACTTTCCACACTGATCAATGCGTCTGACCAATCGTCTGACTGACCAGTTGAATTCGGAATATAGCCTTGCTCACAAGTATCTGTCACTTTCAGTGATTTTTATTGATTTCGGATGAAAAATCAGCAGATTCAGTACTGACAGTTGTATTCGGAATATAGTCACAATATCGTGGTCACAATATGAAAAGCACTCTCGCAGCAAACTACTCTTTGGCGTAATGTCGTGATTTTCTTGTTATTGTTCGTTGTTTTCGGTTTTCGCATTTGCCGAAAACACACGGATTCTTGCGTAGCCATTGCGTAGCAGCCTGAATAAAACACATTCAGTGTTCTATGCCATGACAAGTGACAAACTGACGATATAGACAATGACAAATGACAGAAAAACTTAACCCAACTTCAAGCAAAAAAGATTTTTTTTCTTGAAGAACGGAAGGTGGGCTGAAAGTCACGTTTTGCTGTTTTGCAATCATTTCTTAAGTTTCTCTGAACACATAATTTACACGAAGATATTTCAATATGATGGTGAGCAAAATTCAACTAAAACAAATGTGGAATATTGATAAATACCTGCCATATTTACCGGCTATGTATCAACATTTTTCATCACACGTTTCAGCAACCACAGATACTACTTTTGAAAGAAGGAACTGACACATCTCAGGGTAAACCCCAGCTAATATCGAATATCAACGCTTGCCAGAATGTAGTGGATGCTGTTCGCACTACTCTAGGACCCAGGGGTATGGACAAACTGATTGTAGAAAAAACGGGCAGGGCCACTATATCTAATGATGGAGCAACTATACTCAAGCTTCTGGACATTGTTCATCCAGCAGCAAAGACCCTTGTAGATATTGCCAAATCCCAGGATGCTGAAGTTGGGGATGGCACTACTAGTGTTGTATTACTTGCTGGTGAATTTTTGAAACAAATAAAACCCTATGTTGAGGAGGGTGTGCATCCAAGGATCATCATCAAGGCAGTTCGCAGGTCCCTACAAATATGCCTGGAAAAGATCACTGAACTAGCTGTTAAAATTAACAAGGCCAATGCTGTTGAATTCAGGACACTATTAGAAAAATGTGCAGCAACTGCTATGAGTTCCAAATTGATCAACCAGCAGAGAGCATTCTTCTCAAAGATGGTGGTAGATGCAGTTCTACTCCTAGATGATTTGTTGCCCCTCAATATGATTGGTATCAAGAAGGTTCAAGGTGGTGGTCTTGAAGACTCAATTTTAGTGGCTGGTGTGGCATTCAAGAAAACATTCTCATATGCTGGGTTTGAAATGCAGCCAAAAGTTTACAAAAACTGCAAAATTGCTCTTTTGAACATTGAACTAGAGCTGAAAGCTGAAAGGGACAATGCTGAAGTTAGGGTGGATAATGTAAGGGAGTATCAGAAGATTGTGGATGCAGAATGGAATATTTTATACAGTAAGCTTCAGAAGATATATGAGTCTGGTGCCAATGTTGTGCTGTCAAAGTTGCCTATTGGGGATGTTGCCACTCAATATTTTGCTGACAGGTGAGTTGTTCGGTTGTTTAAGCTGGGGGAAGGTTGCTAATTGAAGCATGTTTTATATCAGCACTTAAAGATGACAACTGAGCATCTAGAAATAGCAGATTTTATTGACAAAGGAATAGACAGTACAACCAAACTGGTTGATTTTTGAATTCAATTAACTTTTTTCTCAAATAATGATCTCATCAGATCTAGTAGTAAACTACCTTCCTGTGATGATGTCACCAGTTTTTTTTTTAAATGAAAGATGCTGTTTTTTAAATTTCTCTGGCTGAGTTGATTCCAACAATGTACACTTTGTTTGAAATTGGTGTAGGGTGGGCAAAAATACAGTTGTTGATGAAACTGCAATGGAATGAAATAATTATCTATCATGATAAAAAAAATTACAAATTAATAAAAAAAAATGCTAATATGTTTGTTTTTAGCAGTCACAGTACTTTTTAACTAAAAAGGGTGTTTCAGTTTAGTCCCAAGACCTTGGCCAATGACTTTTTGGATAAGTTCCATTGAAGTATAAATAACTGCAACTTTGTTGGTTGTATAATCATTTCATCCCCATTGTTCTTGAACTTTTGTCTTTTCCTTCCATGTCATAGAATTAAAAATTAATGATATATATTTTACTAAAGGAGTTAGTACTTGGACGTGTGCAGTTGCCTTTTTTTTTTGTTAATATGTACATGTCTTAGATTTCATTGGAGGATAATGACTCATTCCCAAAATTCTCATCACATTTATGTTCACAGCTTTGTTGCATGCATTTAAAAGATTTAAAATTTCATGCATCCTCACATGCATCTCTGAACATTTTGGGAATGAATCTGATCCCATATGGTTCCAGATTACATAAGAAGTTAAGTATGGGCTTCTTCACTAGTTGGACAGTTTCTTTCAGTTGCTTCCTTCCCAGAGAATGATGCCATAACATGCCATTTAATAGAAACTTACATAGTAAAAGGTTTCAACAATGTTGATATTGTTATTCCATAGTTTTCTGAGGCCAAAAAGAGGCCAGTTAAGTTCCTCACTGAGAAAATTGATGTGAGAGAAGAAACTCAAGGTTTCATCAAGAAACACACCCAAACATTTAATTTCTGTGGACAATTGTATTGTATGTTGATTGAGAATGATATTGTCTGGAGTTTCAGGCCCAAGTATTGTTTTGAAAAACACTGCTTTAGTTTTATCAGGATTTAGTATTAATTTCGAATTCAAGAAAACATTCTATTTTAGCCATGAGTGAATTACAATTAAGCCTTAGTTGAGGGAAAGTTGAAGTGGTAAATAGTATCATCTGCATAGTTAATGATAGTTTGAACTCCTTGGGCAATTGCTAAGAGATCGTTTATGTAGATGATGAATATTAGCGGTCCTAATATGCTGCCCTGCTGCACCCCCTTGGACACCACCAGCATTTTCATTTGAATTTTGATCCTTCAGCTTCAAAGTGTGTGTGCATCTGGACATGTAACTTTTGAACCAATTTAAGGGCGCGCATCACAGTGAAATAGTTCGCCCACAGACACCAGTGAAACTATAAATATATCACAGCCGTCTAGTGGCGCCATAATTATAGTTTCATGTATTATTTCTACAGAATCCTTTAGATACATTTAATTCAATCAATAGGGAACCTCATCAGTAGATGTCTCTGAATAATATTTGTGGCTGTACTAAGGGAACAGGTACAAAGTCACCTACAGTGTTGCCAGTATTTAATCAGAGTACGTCGCCAAATTAGTAGTAGTAGAAATTCATAAGTGGAATGATATATTTCACATTATTATATTTACCACCTAGTATTCCCATCCTGTGATGACCTCACCATAGAATGAAAGTCATACGATAGTTTATATCCATTTCATCTATGTTATATCTAAATATTATTGATTCTCTGTCACAGTGTATGTGGCCAAACTCTGATAATCGATCGTAAACTATTTTTTAAATTGGAAACTAAAGATGGCGAATCCAATAAGGCGGACGAGTTTTCTAATTATGATCCGATTCTATTCAAAATCTCTGTATCGGGTGGTTAACGGGATTGAAAATAATGATACTTTCGTCAGAATAAGGAAATTAAATATGGTGGATCCAATATGGCGGACGAGTTTTGTACTTGTGATCCGAATATTTTCAAAATTGGTATCTGGGGGTTTTCGGTATCGGAGAATATGATTCTTTTGTCAAAATCAGAAAAATAAAGATGACGGATCCAATATGGTAGAGTTTTGTAATTATAAAAAAATTCCAATACTTACCTCCTATCCCTATCCTCCCTAGGAACGCACGATGTTCTTTGAACATTTCTTTGAACATTATAGGGATTCCCTCTCGTGCGCTCCAAGCGATAAAAAAAATAATCCTATTCTATTCAAAATTGGTATTTGGGGGTTTTCGGTATCGGAATTTATGATTCTTTTGTCAACATTTAAAAAATAAAGATATCGGATCCAATATGGCGGACGAGTTTTGTTCATGATCCGATTATTTTCAAAATTGGTAGGTATCTGAGGGTTTTTGGTATCGGGGAATATGATTCTTTTGTCAAAATCAGAAAAATGAAGATGACGGATCCAATATGGTAGAGTTTCGTAATTATAACCCTATTCTATTCAAAATTGATATTTGGGGGTTTTCGGTATCGGAGTTTATGATTCTTTTGACAAAATTAGGAAATTGAAGATGGCGGATCCAATTTGCATATTGGATCTGGACTCTGGATCTATATAGGTTCTTGTTGAAAGGAATTTTCTCTTTTTATTTCAGAGTTCTATGGCCAGAGAATGAAGAAGTTATACGTATATCATTGTACCTTTGGTTCTTATAATCATTTGAACTTCCCGGAGATTTTGAAGTTTTTGTTGACATGTTTTCTTTGTGCGTTTGAAACATTTCAGACACATTTACCTGATGAAAATAGATTAGATGTTTATGATATATTATTATCAAAAATTTTTCCCACATGATGCCAACTTTATGAATAATACTGTAGAGTGTAGAAACATAATATAAACAAAACACCTGCTAACGTCAAATGGATCTCGCTCTGTGCGGAAGACTCGAATCTACTTGGATGGTAAAGCCACAAAGCCATTGAATTTGGACTCGCGAGACTCATCTCACTCCCAGCAGAAGCCCAAGCTGTCTCAATAAGTCGCCTGTCGCCAAGTTCTATTTTTGGTCGCCAAAATAGGTTCAGAGATAGCCCAATTGTCGAGAAATCGCCCATACTGGCAACACTGGTCACTTATCGATTTTTCTTTGAAGTCCAGTTGGAATCGTTCGGGGAATCACACACACTGCCTGATACCGCGACACCGACACCGCCCGCTCCGCCAGTTGCAGTGCTGCCAGCGTTCTGCTATTTTATATTATAACACTGATGTTTTTGTATATATCAGTAGTGGCACGTACAGAATACTCAACAATGTCAATCGTTCATGTAGGTAACGGACTAACTCCACGTCGACCCGGGCCCCGGGCACAGGTCCTACGGTCACGTTAGCTGAGGGAACGAGCTGGTTACGTCAGAGACTTCTGGGTGCTTCTGGCCTTATGTTCAAGTGGGTAACGGTCAATCCGTCTATAAATACAATTTTTATAAAACAAAACTGTTTTTGTTTTTTGAAATATCCTATTTCGGTAAGTGTGAAAGTATTAAATAGAATTGTCACGAAAGAGATGAAAAAATCCGAAGAATTTTCCCTTATTTCCCTAGCAAAAATGAATTTAGTAATTTGTCCTTTGAACAAGGGACATTTCCTTAGACCTGGCATCACTGGTCACTGGTTGAAACTAAGTAGCACCAGATTTCTAATTCTTAGCAAATGAGAAAAGGAGGAAAGGATTGATTACTTGCTTTCATAAAAAATAATATTTTGAGTTTCATATGGGCCTATCACAAAAGACAATATTTTGCTTATGCCTACACTAATTTTTAATTATGAATATTACCTGTCATGAGTGGATTATGTATACTTACTTCAACACCAGTTTTTCAAATGGGAATTCAAGATAATCAAAACTACTTTCTATAAATTGGAAAAAAAGTGGTGGTTACGTTACGATTGGGATATGGGATATGAGAATTTCTCAATTTTGACCAAATGATCATAATCTCCGAACCCGAAAACCCCCAAATACCAATTTTGAATAGAATTGGTCGATAATTACAAAACTCGTCTGCCATATTGAAACCGCCATCTTGAATTTCCCAATTTTGACGAAAGATTCTGAATCTGTGACCCGAAAATCCCGAAACCAATTTTGAATACAATTGGTCTATAATTTCGAAACTTGTCCGCCATATTGGATCCGCCATCTTGGATTTCCAAATTTTGAAAAAATAATTGTCTCCGACTCCGAAAACCCCCTGGATACCAATTTTGAACAGAATCGGATCATATTTGAACAACTCGTCTGCCATATTGTATCCGCCATTCTGAATATCCTCATTTTGACGAAGAAATCATAATATCCGACCCCGAAAACCCTCTCAGAAGCCAATTTTGAATAGAATCGGATTACAAAACTCGTCCGCCATATTGGATATCCGCCATCTTGAAATTTCAATTTGAAAAATCGTTCACGACTGATTCTCAGACCTACCGAATATGCACAAAAATCTTCATAAGAATCGGCCAAGCCGTTCGGAGGAGTTTGGCGTCAAACACCGTGACAGGGACAGGAGAATTTTATATATTAGATTAATATTATCAATCAACAGAGTCAGTTTTGCAATACACTCGATAGACTATAAAAAGAAAAAAAAGCGCAATTATTTACAAAAAATCGCAATGACGCAAAACGAAGTTGAAAAGCGCCTTATTGGCAACACTGTTCCCCAGACCCAGAAAGAAGAAATGAATAAAAGAGAACTGTAATGTTTGTATTAGTTCTTGAAGGAGCGCAGCACGGTAGTTTCACTGTGTAGCCCTCTGAAAGACAATAGCTGAACTACTCTGCCACTGTCGAAACCTCGCTAACAATATGGCGATATTGAAAATAGATGCACAAACGTCAGAATTAATTTTACGCACAATACATTCCCAAAGGACAATGTTCCAGAAGCTGATTATTTCATCAAAAATTTATTGAATTGCTAACTTCTTCTGTTACACAAACGTTGTCAATGTTATTGTTTTTCATTACCATATATTTTTTTACACAAATCGAATTTCGCTGGAAAATTCCTTCATATCCTATTCTCAACCTTCGTCTTTAATATGTACCAACCACTTTTGCGCTTACACTTATAGTTTATTAATGATTTGGTACCAAACTGACCTCTGCATGGCAGTTTTGACTGATGCGCCCTCTTAACTATGTATCCCTGATTCCATAGTGTCTTAATTTATTGAATAGAATATCAAAGTCAATACAGTTGAAAGCCCTGGACCAGCCAGAAAAATCCCACAGGACACGTTTCCAGCATCCAGGTGGAAAGCGCCAGAAGGCACTCAAATTCACTTGACAGTCGTTTATGATGCAGAGGAGCTGTAGGGGCTCGGCTGAGCATTTTTCTCGAAAATGTGTGATTCTTTGCTGTAATCCTGGCAGCTATTGGCGCTATAGTAGTGGTTCTGAATCAACTATGAGGTCCTGCTGTTCCTTACCCTGCAAAGTTTTTAACTTCTGGGAAGTTTGTTCATAACCTAAGTAGCAATATATAATTTTTTTACAAATTCCTTCCCTGCGAGCTGTACGAGGGGCGGCGTATTGATTTACATACACACATTAATTAAAATCCCGTTTTATCAGATATACATATAAAATATATCTATGAAGAATATCAATTCTCTGACAATGATTCCGCTGATTTATTTGCACCATTCGCGATTACAATCATTTATCCGTGTATGTCGTTCAGGACTGTTTGCGTATACTTTTTAATTATTCTTGAATCAGTTGCGGTGTCTATGAACTCTTTCCAAAGGTCCTTGTCCGGCATAGAGTACACCTCGACCGACATAGTGGTGCCGCATGACATCACATCCAACAACAATGAATACGCACCATGTGCGATTTCATTCTTCAATCCGTGTTTGGCGTTTAGAATTGTTGACATGTACTTTTTAACAATTTATGAATGAATCGCTGTGCCTATCTATTGTCATTTAGTCTATGGGCTGAACACTTCTAACATTGAATTCAACTCTTTCCCCGAAGATCCCTGTCCGACATAGAGTCCACCCAAATCTACATAGTAGTGCTGGGCGACGTCAGATCTCCCAACAACAATGATTCCGCAGAAATATCCCCACCACCCGCGATTTTTTTCATTTATCCGAATTTGACGTTTATGATTGTTGGCGTATACTTTTCAATGATTTATGAATGAATCGCGGTATCTATCTATTGTTATTTAGTCTGAGGAACAATATCCTATCATCTCTCCCGGGAACATGTCCTTCGCGGGCCGAGTGCAAGAGGGCGATCCATAAAACAAAACATATCATTGAAAAATATTTTCGGGCAATGATTCCGCAGAGTTATCCCCACCATTCGCGATCTCATTCATTTGCCTGTTTGGCTTTTCGGATTGTCGGCGTATACTTTTAATGATTTATGAGTGAATTGCGGTATCTCTCAGCCATTGACATTGACACTCAGTCTCTGTCAACAATATTATCATGTTTAAAAATGTCACATATTCGTCAGACTTATAAAGGTTAAGGTCCCTCGTGCCCTTCCAGGACCTGAATTAAACAAATTTTTAAAGTGTATTTTTGGAAAATTTTACAATAACCCATTAGGGAACTTTTTTGTTAAATGTATGTCTGTTCCTAATTCCGTTTGTACTATAATGATGTCTTTGATCTCGAATTTTTGGCCTTTTTTGTAAATACTTGATGAGTAAGTAATCTACACTTTTGGATTTGCTATTTGAAAATTTTCATAAATATTACTTACTTGCAGGTATAGTACTGATGATGGCTTTTTAGTCGACAGCTCTTTGCGATTTGATAATAAATTTTACACGAAATACAATATCTCTTCATTCTCTTGAGGTACAATATCCAATTATCTCTTCCAGGGACATGTTCTGCGCGGGCCGAGTGCAAGAGGACGACCTCAGGCGCACTCTGAAGGCGTGCGGCGGCGCAGTGATGACGACTGTGAACGACATCGGCGACTCGGTGCTCGGCAAGTGTGAGCTGTTCGAGGAGAGGCAGATCGGCGGCGAGCGGTACAACTTCTTCCAGGGCTGCCCGAACGCGAAGACTTGCACGCTGCTGCTGAGGGGTGGGGCCGAGCAGTTCTTGGAGGAGACGGAAAGGTATCGTATTGAAAATTGCACACCACTAATTTTTAACCAATCAAATTGAGTTTTTCGACGAATCATCGTAGCAACGTATGTATTCAAGTGGATTTTTGTTCTCTTGGTTACCCAACAGCTCATTAAATCGGAAATAGGTATGTATGTTTGTATGTAACATGGAAACTTCGAAAGTGATCATGCCCCACTTCAAAACGTTTAATTGAATTGAAACCTCGCACACTTATCAAGAACCAATGAAAAAGCATAATTTAATAGTTTTAAAATGGTGAATGATGTTCCGCCACCAAAATTTTAAGTTATTATTCCTTTGAGTAACTTTACAATGTTTTCTATATCCAGAGACAGGGCAGTGTCATTATATAGTATTATAGTATTGAGTCATAAGTTCTAGAAAGTTCAGTCATTGCTTCCCAATATAAACGTTCATGCACGTGTCATAAACAGTCATAAGTTTTAAGTCGTAAGTAAAGTTGGCCAACATTCATCTCTTACGACTAGGACTTGAAACTTATAACTAATTTGCTCTGAGCATGAGCCGTGCGCTTCCATTTGTAATCTTGGTTTTGTCTACATTTGTTTTAATCAAATCAAATCAAATCCAGAACAGGTATTTGTAACTGCTGAATAATAGAAAAAATTGATTGTGGTACCTTGAACATGTATAAAAATGATGAACAACAAAATGCTAATGAAGGTGTGCTTTTCTCATGATATGACAGTCTTCATTTGCTACATAAATCACCATTTTCCCCCTATGACTTAAAACTTTATACTTAAAACTGCTGGATAAATCCACCATTAGTTCGCAATTTTTTTTAAATTGAATTGACAGATTTTTGATTACTTCAAAAAATTTCCATAGCAACAAAGACACCTGTAACAAAGATGCCTGAATTGTCGCAGCCTACCAGGTGAATACTCCAAATTTAACAATGATGATTTTCTGTTTTTTAAATAATGTAATATCTTCTCAATTATTGTATTATACACGTGAAAAATATTAGATTTTTGCTCTCGGTTTTTTGTCTACAACACAACCTTGAGCTAAAATCTATTACTTTTTTCCCTTGTATAATAAATAACTATTTTTCTGTGACCGGAAAAAAGTTTGGCGTTTCATCTCTGTTGGCAGGTTATAAAATGTCACTTTTCATAAATTTCTTTTTTCCCCTGGGAAAAAAGTGAGTACTTTGTTCCCGGATATATATCACATATATATACACTGTTGATGGCGTTTGTTGTGCTATAGTTCCGAAAAATGAGTATAATACCGTCTCCGAGAAAAAACTGCAAGTCCTTTTATCTCCCATTTGACTTCGTGTTTAGATAAATTACTAAACAACCACTAAATTCGCAATTTTTTGAAATCAAATCACAGAATTAGACTGACAGAAGTGACATCAGACATTTGATCCCTACTGTTAAAAACTTAAAATTTCACGTCGATAATGTTCAGATATCAAAATAATGTAATATCTTCTCAATATTGATCCCTCCTTTCTTCTGTCACAGAAAAAATAGTGTATTATACACGGGATGGAGCTAAAATCTACTACTTACTACCCTTGTATAATAAATAAATATTTTTCAATTACCTTGATCAGAATCTTCAGGATGAGCGATTTTTACATCCAGAGACACGGCAGTGTCTTGTACCAGGTATATTCTTATGATATGAAAATAGTTACATCCGGAGAGACAGTAGAGTCTTGCACCAAATACTCAAATGAAATGAAGGTTCCGGTGACGGAGCCTGATGACATAATAAGGAAGCCAACAGGCGAGCAAAGGACCCCGCACTTTTTCTATATAAAAATGGCGTTCCGTCGAATTTCCCCAATTTTTGGTAAATGATAGTACTCGACATACTGATTGAATATGCCAAGTCCCAACTCAATCCTATGACTAGTTTACGAGATACAGGGTGTTGAAGTTGAAGAATACCTAATTTTTCTCGGCCTATATCTCTAAGATAGGACAAATGAATTCCAATTTTTCGGGAGCACGTAATAGTTATGCCCTTAGGCGCAAGAACTATATAGGTATTCGACCAAAACTGATTTTTATTACAGGGTGATTCTCATTTCAAATAATGTGTTTTTTTGAATATCTGAATATCAATGCTACAAATTGATAACAATTACAAAATGAGATTTATAGCCAAGTATGCTCTTCTTACATCAATTGAATTCGTAAAATATAATAATTATACATGGTGTTTCATTAATGCTGTTGATTGCATAATTGGTCTATCCTAAAGTTCATTGGGCCACCTCGTATTATCGGGTTGATTCCAGACATTCAAAATATTTTTGAAGGATGTATCCCAATGAGTTCCATGATATACAGAGTGATTCATCGATTGAAAAAATTGACAACCACGAAAAAATATTCAAAAACCACTATTTTTTTCATCACCCTCTAATTCGAAATTATTACCGTCGATGTAAGATTTTTTTCCACCAATATACTCAGTATGGATATTTCAATCAAATTGGGAATTTTCAGACCCATGCTATGACTAGTTTTTTTTATACATCGAATAATGTGAAAATAATTATGGAAAAGTAATTACATAATAACACGAAAAATTGCTCCGAATCGCAAAACTAGTAGTCACTAGTCAACTATGTCAAAAAATGTGATTTGTTCGTAAACAAAATCTAGTGGTCTTATTATAGGTCCGCTAGCAAAACATCTCGAAAATGTTTTTCAGAAAACATCAAACAAATCACAATATGCCCCCGAAAAAATCTCATCAACGACACAACTCATCAACGATCCCACTCATATAAACGTGCTAAAACTCATGAGCGTTCCAAGTCGACAGCGGTTTTTCCCAACTCAATCCTATGACTATACTTTTCGAAAAAAATATGAAACTAAACTTCCGCAAACGCCTAGTGAGAGGTGCGCGTTAATATATTTTGCAACTCTCCTTTATCCAACCAACTTCCAATCTTTTGATCATACTGTATATTGTTAGAATCGAAGTTAGTATATGCACATCGGAAAGACACTAAAGTTGGAGTTTTGGTTATGTAGATATTCGTTACCGGGTTCAGTATAGACTTGAAAGAAAAATGGAATACAGGAACATCAGTAGGTACCGAGGAATCATCATTTATCCAACACATCAAAAATATAGTAAAATAATAATGAAACAATCTCGAAGCCTCTTTCTTCCACTCAATATCAATTCAGAATTGCAATCATAGATTTTGAAAAAATACATGAACCAACTCGTTTTCCAACAACATCTATTTGTTGGAAGAAATAGTGGCATTAGGTAATGTATATCGTAAGATATACATACCGTAATAGATCGATAGACATCCTCAAATAACTATAAAATTATATTTTAGGGTAAGTTCTAGTCCCAATTCAAGTTGACAACTGATATTTTCGGAATCGGCGGGGTCGAATTAGTCTAGAAACTTGGGTTGTCACGAATTAATAAGTATGTTTTACTTCGTAGAAGTCGAATTTGGATTATCGCAACCAGATAGAATATTTTTCAGTAGGCTTAGAAAACAAAATCATGATATCAATAAATGTGTCTGTCATCCAGCAACTTTCGGGTTGTCAGTATCTTAAAATATCATATCAGCGTATATCTTTATTCTGAGTGTTTTTTAAGTCGTTTTCAGTAATTGTTTAGTGAATTTAGTGCGCATTATGGCATTTGCAAATAGGGTAAGATGTTATGTATGCGAAGGGAATTTCATTCCTAGACTCACAATTCGTATAAATCGTGAAGATAATGTTGATTTTCTGCAAATTGCAACATTTAGAAGACAAGCTGCTGGAAATCCTCCAATTGACATTTTTGATGATACCAGAGTTTGTTTCAATTGTCATAACAGTGTAATAATTGATATCAATGAGATGGAAAATAACCCAAACTGTCTTCGCCTAAATGTATTGAGTCCAGTAATGAGCCGTGCCTGCATAATCTGTAATGCTCGTCAACATGTTCAGAGAATAACTCTTGCATGTAGGGTGAACATTTTTGTTGTAACGAATATTTATGTTCCGGACTTTCTGAGAATTTGTGGTCATCATCTTGACCCTCATGGATTTCTCTTGAATAATTTGCATGGAGGTTTGAATTTTATCAACAAACCCTATTTGATATCAAATATGCTTCAATTTCTACAGTGTATGAGAACAGTTGCCAATGAAAATAGACGTATTAGAAACTGGGATGATATTGATAGTTTTACAGAAGAAGAGTTCAAAGCTCTGACGTCGATTTCAAAAGAAGATTTTCAAGAACTTTATGGATTTTGTGATACAATCGAGCAAGGGGGAAATAGAAGGCATATCAAAAAGAAACATTTACTGACATTTCTAATCAAAATGAAACATGGAGTTTCAGATGAGTTTTTGAAAATCTTGTTTCATTTTTCTTCAAGACAAACAACTAGCTTGATAATATCGAATGTGAGGATATCTCTAATGCAAAGATTTGTAACTAATAATATTGGTTTCGACTCTATTACAAGAGACGATTATATTAATAGACACGTGTCTGTATACACCAATCAGCTATACAACCCTTCTCCCAATATCCCAAAAGCAATTTTGTGTATATAGACTGTACATATAACAAAATAGAAAAAAGTAGTAATTTCCGGATATTGAGACAATCCTACTGCTTCCATAAAAATGAGCACCTGGTTAAGCCTGAAATTATGGTCGCTCCTGATGGCTACATCTTGGCAATTAATGGTCCATACTTTTCTGATGCTAGAAATAATGATGCCACCATTCTGCAGCATGAGCTACAGAATGATATAAATAGAATGAGGACATGGTTTCAAGAAGGCGATGTAGTGATAGTCGATAGGGGTTATAGGGACTCTATTGGTCTTTTACAGGATCTTGGTCTCCATTACCATATGCCACCATTTCTACCACCAAACCAAAGACAACTCACAACAATCGAAACTAATAGGGCACGCTTAATTACTAGCACCAGATGGATTGTAGAGGCTAGAAATGGGCATTTCAAATCGATTTTCAAATTTTTCCGAGGAGCGATATCAATAACACATGTTGCAAAATTACGCGAATTCTATTTGATTGCTGGCGCCCTAATAAACAAATACCATCCTCCAATAAGGATGCCGGGCACATTGGAATTAGCTACACAAATGTTGCATGATATCGAAGAAGTCAACATTGTTCAGGCCCGAGTTGAGGCTGAAAACCTCCGTACAAGAAATGGTCGATGGTTTCGTTTGAACCATAGACATGTACCGACGTTTCCTCGACTTGACTTAGAATATTTGAAAACACTCACAGGGTCATATCACATTCACTTAGCTGCCTCCTACATACAAGACACGATACAAAGAGATGGAGGGAAACAAAATACACTCGATATTGACGAACTCATTGAGGAACCCAATTTTTTAAGATTTCGAGTATTTTCTCGGTTCAGAAATGCCACTAAACATATGCTGTGGTTAGTATTCAGAGAAATCGATGATAATAATTTACAAGATCCGCCCATTTTAGGGTACTACTGTACTTGTAGGTCCGGTGCTAGAACATTAGGGACGTGTGCACACGTAGCCAGTGTGGTATGGTTCCTTGGATACGCAAGAAACCAAGGAAATATTACCTTTCCATCTGATCGCCTTTTGAATTGTATCGACGATGCTGCAAATCGATTGAATCCTGAAAATATGAACATCGGTCCGGAACTGATTTGAATCTGGCGATTAGTTGATTTCTGTGTTCCTTGTGAAACATAATTATAGTAGTAGTAGTAGTATATGTCCTTCGTTGGTAGGTATGTACATACCAACCAACCATCGATCCCTAATGAGGTCCTTTAGCCCATAGTGTTCTGAACATGTATCTATATTGTATGTAGGCACGCAACAGTGAATCGTGCAGGACTATCCCCAGCCGATGCTCCGAAACTTCACAATATTTAATTCGTATATTAATATTCGAAAAATTCCTTGCGCTGTCTGGGAATCGAACCCACGACCCCGCAGTCCTGACTCGGGTGCTCGTCCACTGCGCCAATCCTGCCTACACACAATCATATTATAGGTATTGGAACTTTCACTTTCTAACGTGGACTAGGCCTACAGGGGATACCACAATAAAAAAAACGCGCCTGAAACTCTACCTCTCAGGTGGTGGGGAAACGAGTTGGTTTGTCTATTTTTTCAAAATCTGTGATTGAAATTCTTAATTGACATTTTTCTTTCAGGCCTATACTGAACCCGGTAACGAATATCTACATAACCAAAACTCCAACTTTAGTGTCTTTGCGATGTGCATATACTAACTTCGATTCTAACAATATACAGTATGGTCAAAAGATTGGAAGTTGGTTGGATATAGGAGAGTTGCAAAATATATTAACGCGCACCTCTTACTAGGCGTTTGCGGAAGTTTAGTTTCATACTTTTTTCGAAAAGTAGTCATAGGATTGAGTTGGGAAAAACCGCTGTCGACTTCGAACGCTCATGAGTTTTAGCACGTTTATGAGTGGGATCGTTGATGAGTTGAAAGTTGATGAAAGGGGTGCGTAGAATAGTTGTGTCGTTGATGAGATTTTTTCGGGGGCATATTGTGATTTGTTTGATGTTTTCTGAAAAACATTTTCGAGATGTTTTGCTAGCGGACCTATAATAAGACCACTAGATTTTGTTTACGAACAAATCACATTTTTTGACATAGTTGACTAGTGACTACTAGTTTTGCGATTCGGAGCAATTTTTCGTGTTATTATGTAATTACTTTTCCATAATTATTTTCACATTATTCGATGTATAAAAAAAACTAGTCATAGCATGGGTCTGAAAATTCCCAATTTGATTGAAATATCCATACTGAGTATATTGGTGGAAAAAAATCTTACATCGACGGTAATAATTTCGAATTAGAGGGTGATGAAAAAAATAGTGGTTTTTGAATATTTTTTCGTGGTTGTCAATTTTTTCAATCGATGAATCACTCTGTATATCATGGAACTCATTGGGATACATCCTTCAAAAATATTTTGAATGTCTGGAATCAACCCGATAATACGAGGTGGCCCAATGAACTTTAGGATAGACCAATTATGCAATCAACAGCATTAATGAAACACCATGTATAATTATTATATTTTACGAATTCAATTGATGTAAGAAGAGCATACTTGGCTATAAATCTCATTTTGTAATTGTTATCAATTTGTAGCATTGATATTCAGATATTCAAAAAAACACATTATTTGAAATGAGAATCACCCTGTAATAAAAATCAGTTTTGGTCGAATACCTATATAGTTCTTGCGCCTAAGGGCATAACTATTACGTGCTCCCGAAAAATTGGAATTCATTTGTCCTATCTTAGAGATATAGGCCGAGAAAAATTAGGTATTCTTCAACTTCAACACCCTGTATCTCGTAAACTAGTCATAGGATTGAGTTGGGACTTGGCATATTCAATCAGTATGTCGAGTACTATCATTTACCGAAAATTGGGGAAATTCGACGGAACGCCATTTTTATATAGAAAAAGTGCGGGGTCCTTTACCACTCCCATTGCGGGGCGGTACTTACAAAAAATTAAAAAAAAAACTAAAAAGTACGCTTTTACCGTACTAGAAGATAGTAAATAAATAGTAGTTTAGAAAACTAAAGAAATATAAGCACCTCCATAGTCAGTATATTTTATGTTGTGTATTTATCATTTGGCTATATAGAGGATGATTCAGGTTTCAAGGCACAAACTGAAATGTGGGATCTCATCAATTTGATCAAAAAAGTTTATATAAACATGTGTCCGATCTGGATCAGTGGTGGAGCTACAAAGAGGTCAAAGATTAATATTTTTTTCCTATTTATCAAAATATCTTTCTCACTATTGAAGTTATCAATTTGAAATTTGAGGTAAGGTTGTTACTTCCTGGAAGATCATGATTTTCACCATTTAGAAAATTGTCAAAATCCACAGGGTGATATATTTTTGGGATTACAGGCTTCTTTATCCCCCAAGCTTTTTCGTTGTACGCCTCTGACATCATCTAGTTACCGGATTATGTAAATTGTTCAATTGAGAGGCTTTTAAAGGAACCGTTTTCGAAATAAATAAGCATATCCGTTCTACAACATGTTAAATCTGCCTACATTTTGCTTAAATTTTATTCGTGGAGAAAATTTAACCAACTTTGAAAACTAAAAAAAAAAACCTTGACCTTCTATCCTTTGTATCCCCGCTACTGATCCAGTCTGTATTTTCAATACGTTTTATTGCATTTCCTACGAATTTCCTCCAATAATAAAATTTAAGTGAAACAATATAGGCAAAATTAACATGTTTTTCAAATATGCTTATTTATTTCGAAACGGTTGGTTTCTCGAAAAAAATTGAGACAAAAAAGCCTCTAATAGAACAATGTATTGAATTTTTTAACTGGAAGATGAGAGGCTTATTAGGAAGAAGATCTTGGGGGATAGGGAAACCTCTACCCCAAAATAGGTATCACTCTGTAGAATTTAAAAATCTATTAGATGCTTAAAATGATGATCTTCTAGGAAGTATCAATCACACTAAATTTCTACTTGATATCTTCCAAAGTGAGCGAGATTAATATTTAATTTAAAAAAATAATAAAACTTTTACCCATCACCCATTTTAGCTTGTGGCTTTGAATCTAAATCACCCTGTATATGAGAGCGTGTTATTTTTAGTTTTTTTAAACTTCTATTTATTTTTATTCCATTTAGGTCCCTGCACGACGCCATCATGATCGTTCGCCGGACGATCAAAAACGACGCCGTCGTGGCGGGCGGTGGCGCCATCGAGATGGAGCTGTCGAAGATACTGCGCGAGCATTCTCGCACCATCGCCGGCAAGGAACAGCTGCTCATCGGCGCTGTTGCCAAGGCGTTGGAGATAGTGCCGCGGCAACTGTGCGAGAACGCCGGCTTCGATGCGACGAATATTTTGAACAAACTGAGACAGAAGCACGCGCAGGTATGTGTAAATAAGGAAATAATGAACTATGAAAATCATCCATTCTCAAAGTGGCTCCACAGTATTCATGAATGAAAGAAAAGACTAAGTCGGCCGACCATACCATTGAAATTTCAATGGTCTGTTTGTTATCCTGACCCATAACAGGTTTGTTTTATTCTGACACCACATACATGTTTTTTCCTTGACATTCGTATTTTAGGTCGTTTTAGTCTGATGATGACTGTTGTGCCGAAACCGGTCACCTTCAAATTTAAAATTGTTGATATAAAGTGTGTTCGACCGACTTAAGAGTCTTTTCTTTCATTCATGAAGGAAATAATAGTAGATTGTTTTATTAGGATCAAATGTGACACTTTGTTTGACAAGCGAATTTTGCATTTGCGACTCAAACAAAGTCACTTTTGATTCAAATGAAACAAGCTATTTTTTCTGCAACCAAAAGAAAACTAAAATAAATATATGAAGTAACCACCAATGTGACTGACTTACTTGACAGATTATTATAATACCTTTATTATAATGATATAAGCAAGCAATAAAAAAGATTGAGCAGACCAGTGGTTTTGTGGGGTCACTGAAAGCATACTTGACTGAGCTGGAGCCCTATACAGTTGATGATTATTTAAAGTCTTCACTTGAATTCGAGCTAGGTACTTGATGTTTGTATTTTTTGTATTTTTGTTAGTATTTTTTGGTATTTTTTTATCTATTTTTCTGTAATTCAACTTGTCCCAGATAACGTGTTTTTACTTTTACTTTTATGTGTATACCTAAATGCTAAAGCTACTTTCATCTTATGAGCAAAATGTTATTCAATTGTCCCATAAATGAATTTGTAAAACTTTGACCTGTTTCATAGACCAATCAATTTTTTTGTTTTTCGTATAAAATGGGAAATTGTAATCTAATGAAATCAATAAATTTCTATTCTATTCTATTCTATAATGATATGAGTAAGTAGATAGAAGCAAGACCTCAGACTACTTTACTTTGTTACAATTCATGTTGATACTACAGGCACGAATTCGAAACTATACCGAAACGTAGATGCTGTGCAATATGTACACAATGCAACAAATAATTCGTGAGGTGAGAATATTCTACTTGTATCTTACCTGCAATTACAGATCAGGTTTATTCAATTGTCAAGGATGTTCCAATTGTAGTTTCAATATAAATACAACCACAGAGTGACCCATTTGTGTTTTCTATTGAATCGATGAATTCATTTGGACCAGGTGTCAGCCCTAATAGCAAATACCGTGCCAGTGCCAGGTAAAGGAAAAAGAAGTAGAAAATGTTAGGTTCGTGAGCATATCAACAAAAATAATAGCGATTACTTGTTTCTCCCCATATTCTACTGTGTTTGGCTCGGTAATCAAATGAAGTTAAACAATATCGTTGTGCGAGGCAAAAACTATTGCTGGCCGTGATTATTCAAAAACAATGTAACCAATCAATCAGATCCCGAGAATAACGAATGAAATTCAGATCAAGCAAGTATGTGAATCTTGAGGGCTTTCCTGATCCGGTTGAAATAATAGCATGTTTTATTCCGATCAAAAGTGACTTTGTTTGACTCTCAGATTTTGCTTTCGCTCGACTTCGCTGAACACTCCGCCTCACAAATGTAAAATTCGCTTGTCAAACAAAGTGTCACTTCAGATCCTAATGAAACAATCTACTATTCAAAGAAAAACTTCGGGCCGGTTGTATAAAGCATTCGACAGACGATTAAATATAACATTATTTCTAGAAAAAATTTTTTCAGATAAATATTTATCAAAAACTTTTATTTGGTTTGGCTATCCATAAAAGCGGAATTCTGTAGTTTTACAAACTGTTCTATTCATTTTCTAGTTCTTTTTAGTTCGGCACTATATCTCTTAATTTTTTCCAAACTACTCTTCTTTTCTACTCACTTTTTAGTTTGGCTATCTATAAAAACGTTTGGCTATTCATAAAAGCGTGTTTCATTATAGTTTTTCAAAATAATATTACAAAGCTCTTTCGCCATATTGGATCCGCCATCTTGAATTTCCTAATATTAAAGAATACAATCATAATCTCCGACCCCGAAAACCCCTAGATACATATTTTGTATAGAATCGGATCATAATTAAAAAAACTCGTCCGCCATATTGGATTCTCCATCTTTGATTCCTAATTTTGATGAAAGAATCATAATCTCCGACCCTAAAATCCCCCAGATTCAGATACAAATTTTGAATGAAATTGGATCATAGTTACTGCCGTATTAGATCTGCCATCATGGATTTTCGAATTTTGATGAAAGAATCATTATCTCCGACTCCGAAAATCCCCAGATACCAATTCTGAATAAAATCGGTTCACAAAACTCGTCCGCCATATTGAATCCGCCATCTTGATTTTCGATTTAAAAAATAGATTAATACCGATTCTCATGGCTAGTTAGCTTCTCCTTCGAGCGAGTCCATTGTTCGGCCCGACCGCTATGATTATCGTTTACCACACCTGCCATACTCGAGTAGGTGGGGCAACGACGCTCACCCATTACACGGTTTCTCTATAGTCTATATGAACGTTATTATTGCCAAACGAGTATAAGTATTTTCAGTTTTTGATAACTTTTCAATTCCTACTAAATGTCTGTTATTTTAAGAAAAATTAACACCCACAAAATCATTTCATGCTAGTAGCTTCATCATGCTACTAACTTTCAATCACTAATAATTATCGACAATTATTATTCCCTTTTCAAATATCTCTGATGTTTGATCTCGTGTTTGATGCAAAGTTCAGGAGCAAAAATTTAAATTGTTTTTTTCACTTGCCAGAGCTTTATTTTGTCTAAGTCAACTTCACATTTCAATGAGAATTTTGTTGCCTGGAAATTTAACGAAAAAAATTGCCTTCAAAAAAATCACGAGTTTATAGGACAAGTAATTTTTCCTGGTAATTTTTTGTCTCGAATTTCCTAAAGGCAACCAACAAAGCTCGAATTATAAATGTGAAGTTTTCTACGGCCCAAAAAAAATGCTTGAGTGTGATTCGGTGAGACAATTTGAGGAATGCGTCAATTTCTCCACTCCAAATCGCGACATTTCCAAAGATTACAAAGTATTCTGACAACGCAAGCTTGAGAAAGATAGACATGAACGCTATCAAAGATTAGTTGCACAATTCTGGTTGTCACGGTTGGCAAAAGCTAGGTTCTGTTTTGTCGCTGGAAAACTTAGGGCAAAGTTTCTTCCCTGTCATAATGAAAAAATCACAGCGGCTTAAGCGATTTTTTATACATGAGATGAATTGTCAGTATTACAATGATGCTAAGTCATCTATCGAAATATTATTTTTCTACGGCTATACCACAAGATTGCTCTTGTTTTACTGTGTTCGATACATCAATGAGCTACTTTGTATGTCATCAATTTTATGTCCGTATCTGATATCACAATGACTCCATTGTGTTATTATTACAAGAAACACTCGCCCATGGAATGCCAAATTTCAAGCAATGACAGCAGACACTTGGCAGGAAATCAGATGGCTACAAGACGAAGAAATCGAAAATGCCGCTGTTGATATCTATTATAGCCGTAGAAAAATTATAGTGTATAACTTGCACGGAATGCTAATTTCCTACTCGAATGATTGCAGCATTCGCCTTATGGTTCATGCTGCAAACTTCATTCTCGTAGGAAATCAGTATCATTCCGTGCTCGTTAAACAGTATAATATTAACTACTCAACGTATTCAACCAAAGTTTACGACAGTTTTGTCGAGGTTACAATTAGAAGAAATTAAAAAATATCAAAAACTCTCAAGTTACAATTAAACGTTCAAATTCGTGGCACATGTGTAAAATTGGAATATAGAAACCACTTTTCTTTATGAACTATTCTGAAATTCGATCAAAGAAGTCTATTTTCAGCGATTAATTTGAAAAAATGTAACTTTTGACATGTAGAGTAGAGTACAGTAGGCCATTTTTCATATTTTTTTAAGCACAACTTGATTCCCAAGTCGAATTTCGAAATTATTTTGATGCCAACTTTAGTGGATGACACTGTGTATTGAACTTTTACAAATTCTAGTGAGATATGAACCTCAATATTGGAATATGCCCCTTTGAAGAGAGGGCAAAGAACATTTTGAATTAAATTTCAAGTACAGGGTGATTCGCCATAAATGTCCCCCCCTCTAGCTCACTTATTTTTTAACCGTTTTAAAAATTTGAAAGATAATCTAAAATGATTTTTCTGAAATTTTTGTCTTGTTGTATCAGAAAATATAGGGTGCTCGGAACAAACGATCTACAGAGTACTAATTGATTTTTTAAAATGGAACACCCTGTATTTCATTGTATTTTTAGATTCTTCCTGAAGAGCTGATTTCATCAATGTATGACACTTGGGGTTTAGCGGGAATGATTACAGAGATATAGGGTGTTCAAAATCGAGATTTTTCAACTTAAGGATTTTTTTGTGCCGAAACTATTCATTATTGGTCAAAACGGCTTCTATGTTCCCATCCCAACTTTCGATTTACTATCTAGTGAAATTTAATTGGAACATTTACAGGGTGGTTCAAGATTCAGAATTCTGGTCACCCTGTATCTGTTCCAACTATTAAATGTCAGTAGATAGTAAATCAAGTGTTAAGATACGGACATGAAAACCGCGTGACCGATAATGAATAGTTTCGTCACAAAAAAAAATCCTAAAGTTAAATATCTCGATTTTGAACACCCTATATCCCTGTAATCAGTCCCGCTAGACCCCAAGTATGATGCATTGATCAAATCAGCTCTTCAGGGAGAATCTAAAAATACAATAAAAAATAGGGTGTTCCATTTAAAAAAATCAAGTAGTACCCTGTAGATCGTTTCTTCCGAGCACCCTGTATTTTCTGATCTAGCGGAAAAAAACTTTATCGAAAATCAATTTCAAATTTTAAAATCGGTTCAAAAATAACTGAGCTAGAGGGGGGGCATTTATGGTGAATCACCCTGTACAATCCGCAACATGAATTTCCCCAGGGCAGCAACTGGTACGGAGTCGATATCGGCAAAGAAGACATCTCCGATAACTACGAGGCGTGCGTGTGGGAGCCGGCCATCATCAAGGTGAACGCTCTGACAGCCGCCACCGAAGCGACTTGTCTCATTCTGTCCGTCGACGAGACGATCAAGAATCAGAAGTCCGCGGATCCCGCCCAGATGCCGGGCGGACGTGGTATGGGCAGGCCCATGTAATAATTGATAACCATGTTTTTCATTATTATTAGTTTCATGCTCGACTGACATTTTCGCACTTCATTTTTGTTCACGTACTTGCGGCCGTGCATCGTTATTAAGCGTTTCACAACATTAACTTTTTGATATAATGTTTCCTTTGCTGATACATTTTTCACAATTCGATAAAGAAATCTCACAACAGAAGTGTTTTGCTAGAAACCATGTTTATTTTTATTCATTTCATGCTCGTCTGAAATTTTTGTACCTCATTTTTGTTCGAATACTTTGGGCCGTGCGTCGTTATTAAGCATTTCACAATATTAACTGTATAACCTTTTGATAACGTTTGCTTTGCTGATATACTATTTTCCATTATTCATAATAAAGAAATTTCACAACAAAGAATTGTTTTCTTGGATCCTGCTTTTTGTTGTTGTTGTCGATAAGCATCTCATTTGTCTACCTTATTTCATGCTCCACTGACATTTTCGCACTTCATTTTTGTTCACGTACCTCCGGCCGTGCATCGTTATTAAGCGTGTCACAAGAGATTAACTAACCTTTTAATATAATGTTTGCTTTGCTGATACGATATTTTCAATAATTCGATAAAGAAATCTCACAAAAGAATTGTTTTGTTGGAAACCATGTTTATTTTTATTCATTTCATGCTCGACTCACATTTTCGTACTTCATTTTTGTTCACATATTTTGCGTCGTTATTGAGCGTTAAACAATATTAATTGTTTAACCTTTCGATAATGTTTGCCTTTGCTGATAGAATATTTTCCATTATTTATAATAAAGAAATCTCACAACTAGTGATGTGAAGGGGGGAACGTTACCTTCGTGCTGTGGGGAACGTTCGCGAATGTTCGCTCAACATAAATCGATCGTGCGCGCATGATAGCGCGTGCTTTAGCACGAACGAGAATTTTCAGCACAAACGAGAATTTTCAGCACGAACGAGAATTTTCAGCACGATCCCGACCAATCAGCGCGCTTCATCCGCTCGTATCGCATGTGAATCCTTTTGTTTTAGTGGTTCGTTGAGGAGTGAAAGCACAGAGAATTATTAGTGTTGTTTTTTTTTCAATATGTCCGGAAGAAAATTTGATTTCTTTCTTCATAAAAAACGTAATAGTATGAACATAGCCGGCATGCCACACGAATGGCAATACATTTGATGAAATGTGTGAAATGTCCCGAGTCGGTAAGGAATGAATTGATACTGAAAGACAATAAAATTGTTGTTCCTTTCAAAGATTCCCAAAAAGGAAACATCAAAATCAACGGAACTGACTGAAGTGACTGAACTTCAATGTTTGGAGTCCTCCACTCCTTCAGAGACTTCCACAGCTCGTTCAGTTCTTGATAATCAGGTTCAGGGTCCATCATCAAAAAATTCTGAATTTGAGGACTCTGAGACTGATGAGTCTGAAGAGGATACCGGGTCCTACAGTGTCCACGATTCGGATACCAGCGTTGGGCCAGAAAGTTTCGAAGGGGATATTGAAGATTTGGAGTTTGGAGTAAATGAATTAGAGTAGGTTTTTATAGCTAGTTTATAGGTGAAACATATTACTTCTCAACCTAACATGGTATATTCAGTTCATTTTTATATTCAATTGTTACAGGTTTTGCTATTTTTCTACTTAAAAAAAGGTTTTTCATTATGTTATAGTATAGAAGTTAATCATTACTATTACCGTATTAGTTGTAACACAGAATATTGATACAGCGTGTCCTTTTTTTATGGAGCATTAGGGGAATTTTAAACATTTTCAGCAATTTGAGAATTTTGAGCATTTTTAGAAAGAACCACGAAAAGTATGTTTTCGGATACTTTACTTCACCCGAAACACAAATTCGCGGGTTTTTTTGTTTATGCTTGTTCATTCTCGTTCGCATGTTCGTTCGTGCTCGGGAAACGTTCTCCAAAAATACTTTCTCGAGAATTTTACATCACTACTCACAACAAAGAATTGTTTTCTTGGATCCTCCCCAGAATTCGGCGGATCCTGCCCAGATGTCAGTCGTGCGTGGTATGGACAGGCAGTGTGTATTTATTAATTTCATGCTCGACTTACATTTTTATTCACATATTTTGCGTCGTTATTAAGGGTTTCACGATATTAACTGTTTAACCTTTTGATAATGTTTGCTGCTCTGCTGATACGATATTTATCATTATTCAATGAAGAAATCTCACAAGGAACTGTTTTCATGGATCTTTTTTGCGTGTTTTGTTGTAAAGCAACTAATTCCGTCGATCGATCAACGAATAATCAATCAAGAATCAGAATTTGGCGATCCTGCCCAGATGCCGGGCAGGTAGGGCGGGTAATGGGCAAGCCCATGTAATTTTTTAACGTGTTTCAAATAATTTCAAGCTCCACTGACATATTTATACTTCATTTTTGTTCACGTACTTTCAACCGTGCGTCGTTATTATGAGCCAAAACATTAACTATATATTTTTACCTTTTGATAGTTTGCTCTGCTGTTAATAGTATATTACGTAATATATGTGTTGTAAGAAGCATATATTACGCACGAATGGAAAAGTTACGCACGTAGCCGCGGAGCGGCGAGTGCGTGTATAATTGCTTTACAACACGCATTACGCAGTATACTTTTTCTACTACTGCTATGAAAAGTAGCGCATTTCTCATAGCTAACTTACTTTCGAAACCATGTATTGCTCATACTGTGAGAAATGTTTTTTCTCACGGCACTTTATTGCCAACACCACATATACATTTCCATGGAGAATCAACAAAAATCGACTAAAACTTGGCTGCTGTCCAGCTTTGAATAGTTATCACAACTGCCAGGAAAGTAGTTGTTTTCTATTGAATAAACTGAAAAAGAGTAAATTAATATTCTCATCACATAGAGAATGCGAATTCTCAATGTATTGCTTTATAAAAATATATATCCATTTTTGTATGTTCATAATTTATCTGAGAATATTCCTTTTCAACACTTCTTCAGGGTAGTTCTGATTAGTATGCTTTTGATAGAAATCATTTACAAATTTTATTCCAACAATTCATGATAAATAATATGATGTATATATACCGAGATGTGATGATTTTGAAAAATACACCGCCAGAGACAGAGATAATGGAAGAAGCTGCGACAATTGGATTTGTTCCCGGATATTCCAAGAAAAAAGTATGAATTGGCATGAACGGAGAATTTATGGAATCTACAAAAATACAGAAATGAAATCTTTTTCGGAAAGTAGCCTTTTTTGAAATACTTTTGAGGAAGTAGGAAAGGCGTCTACTCTTTGTTCACAATATTCAATGTGGCATAGTGCCACATTATAAAATGAATACTATTCAGCTACATATTACTCGGATTCTTTGAATAAGTGCAGTTGTAGAAAAAGTATAGTGTGCAACATATGTGGGGAACAGCACTTTTCCCACTTGTTGCACAATATATACTATTACCTACTGTCATTTAGTACATCAAAAAAGTGTGGACAAACAGTCTGAATTATAATTCTTGACAGTTATGTTATCCTCTGTTGACGGCGATTACGCGATCATGACATACCTTTTTACTGGCGGAATAAACGAAAACTGTGTGATATGCTTACTGTGCGTAAAGAGCTACTTACTGAGGCTATATCTCGATCGTGTGTTCCATTCATATACGTATTAATAATCAATGCGGATAATCTCTATCTGTTTCCATAGCGAAACATGAAGCCGATTTTTGAAGAGAAATGACTATCCATAAGGAAAAGTTTTGAAACGATCAGACACATACTGCTTTGATTGAAAGGCTAGTAAACGTCATTGTCCACCGAAACGCATGTCTTTGATGACTACTATAATAGCGCATGGCGCATGCGTATCATGCCACCAAATCCTTATGGATATTCATTTGTTTCATATTTTTGGCTTCATCCTCGCACCCGTTATGATCCGTATTGTTTATTAATACGTATATGGTTCCATTATTCATAATAAAGAAATCTCCCGACAAAGGCTTGTTTTCTTGGATCCTTCCTTTTTTTATCATGTTGTCAAGCATCTCATTCTGTCTGTCGACGAGACGATCAAGAATGAAAAGTCGGCGGATCACGAGTAGATGGCAAGTGACCGTGGTGCGTGGTGTGAGCAGGCCTATGTAATTGATAATCTTGTTTTTTTTTTCATTCATATCATGCTCGACTGAAATGTTCGCAGTTCATTTTTCTTCACGTATTGCGTCGTTATCAAGCATTCCACAACAACTGTTTAACGTTCCTAGATAATTGTTTTCTTAGATCTGTAGCAGGACAAGAGTGGCGATACTCTTTGCTTTTCATGTGCTAGTAATCTTTCTATTCAAACTATTTGCCTATTCGTCCAATAAATAGATGTCGCCTGCATCCACATTCTAGTCCTAAACTTTTTGCGTGTTTATCAGTCCGGTACCCACGAGAGTTTTTCTTGTTGAGCATTCGTGTTGGTGTTGAAGAAATTGCGAGAAAGAGAAATTGGACGTCATGTCAATCTTTGCGTAATCCGATGCTGTTTTCTTAGTTCGAAATAGCGTATATATGAGTAGTCAAGAAGCGAACCTTTTGGTTTTGACAATAATATTATCCTAAGATTATTGGTGCCAGGTCCTTTTTAGGTAGGTATGTAAATTTCGTATTTTAATTTGTAGTGAATGTTGTCATTGCAAACGATTCCCAGGTTCTTGGTTAGGAACATTTTTATGTAAGTCATGTATGTCCTTTTTAGATGAAAATATAATTCAAAACATCAGAAGCAATCACTGATTGTTCCTCCCTCAGTTTTGACACCCTACACCTGAGATTTTATTACGTAACCAGCATATCACTTGCCGGTTTTGTAACAACTTGGCGCCCTTCACGCGGAGCTGAAAGGATAATCAGTGATTATATTTTGGAATAATGGTATTGGGTAATACACCTGTATATGATTTTCGAGCAAGGAGAAGTTTGAACTATGCAAGAATGAATGCCGGACTTCCACAAGCAGATGAAGATGAAACAGTAAGAATGAACAACACACCAGATCAAGGTAGGAGTTTTCCTTTTTCTAACCCATCGGCACCACCAACAACTGTGGCCAGTGAAAGTGTGGTACCACCCTGTTTACCACAGGAAAATCTTCCACGATGTTCTTTGGAATCTCCAGGCAATCCCTCCTCAGTTCAACAGGATCTCAACAGAGATAAAATACCACCAATTACAAGTACTAGGGAAGCAACAAATAGCTATAATGTATTCCCGAATTCTTCCTGGAGCATTCCTGCACAAACAAACGCTTCTTTACCAAGTGCGAGCCAGAACACTTGGTCTAACCAATTCACTGTCCCACAAATGCAAAACCCTCAGTATTACGGTAGTTACAATGCTGGAATTCCGCCACCTCTTGCACAAATAGGGGCTCAATATCACCCTCAACAGTTTTGGGAGCCACCTAGGCCAGATTTGACAGGCCTCATAACCCAAATCGTGTCAACGGTTATGCAGCAACAGCAAAATTTGAATCATAACAATCATAGGATGCATGATAATAATAATAACGAAAATATTGTACAGGGTGGCACTAATAATTTACCAAATTCCGATAACGAACAACGTTCCCAAAATAATTCAAATTCTTTTTCTTTGCTTGAGATTAGCAAAATGATACCAAATTATGGTGATGATGGTAATATACAACCTCTCGAGTTTTTAGAATACTTGGAAAACAGTATCGATGTTGATAGAGTTCCCTTCTGTAAAATAAAAATTTTATTGAATAACGCTTTCAAACAATCAGCCAAACTTTGGTGGGATGCTTTTTCAAATTCTCTCGACAGTTACGATAATTTCAAAGTAGAATTTGTAAGATATTTTTGGCCAATGAAAGAACAACTGAAGGTTAAAATGAAACTCGAAACTGATGTTTATAAGGAAGGGTTGTTTGTTGACCACTTTAATTTCTGGGTGGCCAAGGCTAAATACTTACAGCCCCCTTACTCGGTAGTACAACTAATAGATGTTATTGCTCCACATTTTCCCCCTCCCATTGCAGCGACATTAATAGGTTGTAGATCTTTATCGGATGCTATTTCACGACTTCGCCATGCTGACGATTATTACAAAAATAATCCAGTAGGTAATTGCAATAAAACTTTTTATCAATACAATGATAGAGAACAAAATAGATTTGGAAATAAACCACCAGGTTATCATCGAAATCAACAGAAAAGTAATTTTGGCGAAAAATATAATAAACGAGAAATCGCAAACTTGGATATCGCGGCAGATATCGAGACAGCCGCGGTTCAGGGAAACGATTAATTCCCTCACACTTTTTGTCGAGTGTGAGGGTTCACAAAAACAGCGTTCGCTCCGGAAAAAATTTAAATGGTTTAAATAATCCTTTGAATGATCTTTTAGAAGAACGATGTGACTTTGAACACTCCGTAATTGAAGGTCGTTCACCTTTGATATTGTTGAATATTTACGGGACGAAATTCATCACGCTAGTGGATAGCGGTAGCGCGGTCTCAGCGATTTCTTTAGATGTTTGGACGCAACTTGCAAATTATCACAAGATAATTCCGCATTTCCCTTGTGTAGGCATTAAAATCGTTGGCGCTTTTAAAGGAAAATTTAGAAGAGTGTCTTTGCAGGTCCAAATTGATTTTTCCATCAAGCAGTCTAAGTTATCACAAGAATTTTTAGTAGTGGACGGATTGTCGTACCCAGTTATTCTAGGGTGCGATTTTTTGCGTTTATTTAAAGCTTGTATAAATTTGGCCCAGCGTTTTCTCACAATACAGATTGAGTATAACGATATCGTGATACCAGAAATTGAGAACTGGGACGACATTAGTGCTCCAGATTCGCTAAATATTAGCGCTATCGTAAATAATAACGGCCTCGAATCAGGAATCTTGAAGAAAATAAAGGAGGAGGACCCTGATTCAAATATTCTCACGAACATTGAACAAAATAAATTCGAAACTTTGTTGAAACAGTATGATGATGTTTTTTCGGACATTCCGGGACTCACCTCGGAATATACACATAGTATCAAATTGAAGAACAAGACGGAATTTTTTGTGAAGCCATACCCCATACCAGTTGCACACCGTGCAGCTGTGGAAAAAATCATAAGCGACATGGAAAACTGGGGGGTAATTGAACGAGCGTCCTCTAAATATATATCTCCTCTAATGACTACTGTCAAGCGGGATGGTAGTGTAAGGGTATGCCTAGACGCACGTAAATTGAATTCCGTTATGGAGCCCGATTTTGAGCTTCCACGACCCATTAACGAGATTATCAAATTAATGTCTGGTAAAAAGGTTATGTCATCGCTAGACCTTACACATGGATACTGGCAGGTGCCTTTGCGTGAGGAGGACCGGCAATACACCGGGTTCATGGTAGGAACAAAAACTTATCGTTGTCGAAGTGTCATTTCTTTCGAAAACAAATGCATTACCTAGGTTATTTACTGAGCAGTGAAGGTGTCAGGCCAAACCCTGACCGAGTGCAGGCTATTGCGGATTATGTTAGACCGAAAAATACTCGAGAATTACAAAAATTCTTGGGGTTGTGTCAATATGACCGAATTTTCACCCCTAAGTTCGCCGAAGTTTCTGCACCTCTCACTGAACTTTTGAAAAAAAAGGTCCCTTGGAAGTGGGATGACAACAAAGAGCGTGCTTTCCAGAACATCAAAGATGACTTGCAGACAGCTACTTTGCTATACCACCCAGATCTTCAACTACCATGGCATTTGCAGACCGATGCCAGCGACGTAGGGATAGCTGCGCTTCTATTTCAGGTGGTAAATGGTGAGCGGCGCGTAGTGGCCTATGCATCAAGATTACTCCTGGATCGAGAACGCCGTTACAGTTCCTTCGAAAAAGAATTGTTGGCAGCAGTGTGGGCCATCCAAAAATGGCGCGTTTATTTACTGGGCACTACGTTCACTTTACACACAGACTGTAGGGCTATGACTTACCTCCATAGCTGTCGGCTTCTTTCCCCTAGAGTCACGCGGTGGGCCCTATCTTTGCAGGAGTTTTCATTCCAAGTTATTCACGTTCCCGGCCATGAAAATATTCAAGCAGATGCCTTATCCCGGCACGCCTGTGTTCGTTTTTCCACACCACTTGATAAGTGTTTTGAAATTTGTTCCTCTCTTGTGTTTCCAGCTGAGTTCAATATCTTGTTGAAAGACATGTCTCGTCATCAACGTGTAGATTCCAAGTTAGCTCAAATCATTGAGCAGCTGTCGACTAATGAGAAGCTGCAACAAGGTTTTGCCCTCCACAAGGACATCCTTTTCAAACGAGGTGGTGACGTTGATAAATATCTTCTCTGTGTTCCATCTCAGTTGATTTCTGATTTTGTTATCGCATACCACCAAAGCCTGGGTCATTTTGGGGTATACAAGTGTTGGCGCGCTCTGAGAGATGAGGTCTGGTGGACAAATATGTATCGTTCCATCAAACGAGAAGTTTTAAAATGCGAAATATGTCAGAAGGCCAAGGTCTCCACTCTGCCTAGTCCACCCCAAAAGCAGATTGTACCTACACACAAGTCTGACATAATTTCCATGGACATTTATGGACCATTAGTCCGGAGTAAGGGAGGAGTATGCTATTTATTAGTAGTGTACAATTTGTTCACAAAACATGTCGAATTATACCCCCTCAAACGTGCGACATCCAAGGCTATTATCAACCGGTTATTCACCAGCTATTTTCCGACTTACGGGCTAGTGTCACGTTTGTTACATGACAACGGGACACAATTCACTTCGCGATTATGGAGGGAAAAAATGCAAGAGTCGCAGATAAGGCTGGTATACAGTTCGGTGAGGCACCCCTGTGGTAACCCCTCGGAAAGAGTAATGCGGGAGTTAGGCCGATTGTTCCGGACGTACTGTTCCGAACAGCACACGCGCTGGGCGCAGGAGGTTCCTCGATTCGTTAATTTTTTGAACAGCGTAGTTCACGAGTCTACAGGTTTTACGCCTAATGAACTTCAGTTGGGCAGAGAAAGTCCAAAGTTGCTTCCTGAGTCCTTGATGCATCCGATCCAACCATCATCTAAATCACCTGCCCAGAAACTGATATTGGCCGAGGCCACTTTACGTGGTAAAGCGGCGCGTCGATCTTTGAGGTATCCTGGACGCCCTTTCCCCAAATTTCTAGTTGGAGACTTAGTGCTTCTTAAAGCAAATAATACGTCATCCGCAATAAAAGCAGAAACCAAAAAGTTCCTACTATTGTTTGAAGGCCCCTATAAAATCAAAAAGGCTGTGAGTGACGCGACCTTCGTGCTTTTATATCCGGATGGTAACAAGGAAAGAGGTACTTTTCATGCGTCCCATTTAAAACCTTATCGACCACCCAATGTCCGTTAGCTATACTACAACTTAGGCTCAGGAATATTACCTACTCTTATTATTACTTCCCCTGAAGTTGAGGGGGTAAGATGTAGCAGGACAAGAGTGGCGATACTCTTTGCTTTTCATGTGCTAGTAATCTTTCTATTCAAACTATTTGCCTATTCGTCCAATAAATAGATGTCGCCTGCATCCACATTCTAGTCCTAAACTTTTTGCGTGTTTATCAGTCCGGTACCCACGAGAGTTTTTCTTGTTGAGCATTCGTGTTGGTGTTGAAGAAATTGCGAGAAAGAGAAATTGGACGTCATGTCAATCTTTGCGTAATCCGATGCTGTTTTCTTAGTTCGAAATAGCGTATATATGAGTAGTCAAGAAGCGAACCTTTTGGTTTTGACAATAATATTATCCTAAGATTATTGGTGCCAGGTCCTTTTTAGGTATGTAAATTTCGTATTTTAATTTGTAGTGAATGTTGTCATTGCAAACGATTCCCAGGTTCTTGGTTAGGAACATTTTTATGTAAGTCATGTATGTCCTTTTTAGATGAAAATATAATTCAAAACATCAGAAGCAATCACTGATTGTTCCTCCCTCAGTTTTGACACCCTACACCTGAGATTTTATTACGTAACCAGCATATCACTTGCCGGTTTTGTAACAGATCCTTCCTTTTTTAGGTCCGTTTTGTTGTTCGTAATTATGGTAGTGTTAGATACCTAGCTGCTTATATGTATAATGGACATATCATTCTATAACACTCAGTACCTATATCATTATTCACATATTATATTGTTATATCAGAACTTGCTTTTCTTCGTCGCAAAATGAACAAGGCGATAAGCACGTATAATTCTTTGAATCGCCTTCTGCATCCGAGCTCTATGTTGACAGTGCATTTTTTGCAAGTGCATACTTTTCTCGATGCACTTTTCCTTACAGTTCACTTTAGAATCTTGGATCGAAATGTTTAAGTAGTAAAGATATAATCATTTTTCTGTAACCTCATCAACAGTGAATAAAGTTTAGTTAACCCTGTTCCATCGAAATTACTCTTGTTCCTCCCTTGGTACACAACAGTAGGAAGCAGACTGTGGTGCTAGACATGTGACCCACAGCTCAAGACCGGAGCACCCCCTTATAAAGTGCGTCCATAAAGTAACGCATAAATTCATTATTGGCTAAATGAACAAAAAATTAGAAATTCAATTTACTATTATTTCAAATCATAAGCTAATATACAGGGTGAACCACTTTCGTGTAATGACGTCATCACCATTTTTTTTAAATGGAACCCCCTCTTTTTTTTAAATTTTCGACTTGTCCTTGCTGAGCTGATTCCAAAAATGTCTAATATGTTGCTTCAAATTGGTACAGGGTGGGCGAGAATGCAAAAATTTACTTACAAATAATAAATAAATAAAAACATAAACATAAATACATGAAATGAAATTACGTATTGTTGAACAACTACTTTGATAAACTATCAAAAACATCCAGCATTATTCCTAATAATTGTATCTAACAGCTTTTATTAGTGATCCATTCAAGCCCGTGGACTATAAAAATCTTTTTGTTGGGCAATATTTTTTTATATTTTTTTTTCATTAGACTAAAATAAACAGTCAAAAATGTTGAAGTACTGTTCCGTATTGTTGATGCTTTAGAGAAGGTACGTTCGTGAAATTTTTTCACAAAATGCCTTTTACCGAAAGTGATAGGATTGAAATATTAATGATGATTGGTATTGGCGATGCGGACTCAACAAGAGGTATGCCGATTATTCCATGAAATGCACACAGACCGTGTACCGCGGACTCAACAAGAGGTATGCCGATTATTCCATGAAATGCACACAGACCGTGTACCTATCTCACAATCTACGGTAAGCAGAATAGAGCGAAAATACAGAGAATTAGGACATGTGAATCGATGCAGCAAAGCAAGGTAGACCAAAAATTGATGAAAATATTCGACAAGACATAATTTTGTCGGCAGTAGAAAATCCACACTGTTCAGTGCGAGGATATTATCTAAGGATTTTGGTATTGGAGAGTCTTTATCAGTATCAAACATTTGTAAAAAGGTAGAATACCATTCTTAAAAAGTACGTCTCATCCATGAATTGGCTGAAGACGACTTTGACCGAAGAACTGAATTTTGCGAGTATATGATGAACCAAAATAATTTCATTGATAAAGTTTTATTTTCGAACGAGGCAACATTTTATTTGAACGGTCATGTTAACCGGCAAAACACCCGTTATTGGTCTGATGAAAATCCACACTTAATGCAAGAGTCGTACCATACGCAAAGACCACAAAAAACCAACGTATGGGCTGGTATTATGAGAAATACAATTATTGGTTCATATTTTTTTATGAAAACTCAACAGGAGCATCAGAATCTGGTTTCAAGAGGATGGCGAACATTTTGCAGTAAATGTGCGCGATTTTTTAAACACATTTCCACAAAGGTGGATAGGAAGAAGGGGACCAGTGGAATCACCTGATCTGAGCCCATTAGACTTATCTTTATAGGATTATTCTAAATCTTGAGTCTACTTAAGTAAACCTGGAAATATCCCTCAACTACAAGAAAGACAAGAAATACATAACATATAACATACGCTATGCTACAGAATGTTAAAGACGAAAGTAATGCCCGGTTCAGTCATGGTCTAACGGTCAATGGAGAACAATTTATTGTGAATTTTCGTTGGTTCGTTTGTTTTTGGAAGTGTATCACATTAATTGCATAACTACGTAATTCCATTTAATTTGTTCATTACATTCATTAACGTATTACTTTCTATAAACAATTTTCATATTTTTTTTTTACATTTTTGCCCACCCTGTACCAATTTGAAGCAACATATTATACATTTTTGGAATCAGCTCAGCAAGGGCAATTCGGAAATTGAAGAAGAAAGGGGGGTTTTATTTAAAAAAAATAGTGATGACGTCATTACACGAAAGTGGTTCACCCTGTATATTAGATTACGATTTGAAACAATAGTAAATTGAAATCAATAATCGACCTGCTTCGGGAATTTCTAATTTTATTGTTCATTTAGCCAATAATGAATTTATGCGTTACAGAATACGCACTGTATAAAATCTACAGTTTTCGTGATCCACTTTTTTGCCAACGGCACCAATTGTCACTGAGAACTGAGAAGTTTTAAGATGAATACGAATTTGCCATACAAAAATCCATTTTTCATGTTGAAAACGGAAGCACATTCGTTCCCGAAACGTCCAAAGATAAGTGAAAATTTCATTTTTTCTAGCTAGTGAATTCTGATAGGAAAATTCTTTAAACGCAGTGACATTTTGAGGCAAATCATATAATATATCTGATTTGTCCTTACTACACGTATATTGAAATAATATTGATATTTTTTTTTTTATAGAGACGAGGAGAAAAAAATCCCAAATAATTTGGAATAATGAATGTAATGTACCACTTCCTCGATTAACCTACAGACAGTTTCTTCATTTAGATTATTTTATCTAATGAAAAATCTGTTTTACTATATATTTTATCATTTAATTGTATGTGATTTCGCAATCGAGTAAGGATAGAGAACTATTGAATCAATGATTAAGATATTGATAATTATCTACACAAATATTAAGTAGGTACTTTTACCTACTTGGTATTTAAATAATAATATTTATTATGATGTTATCACCTATATTTGCAACTACAACTGTTTGAAGATAAAATCATTTCCATGTATTGATGGTACCTATACATTATACGATAATATGTGTTCCTACAATAATTTAAATAATAATTTTCTGGAATATCTCTCAGATATTCCTACCACTGTCAGATATAATTCCAGGTGTTTTACCATTAAGCATCCCCCTGTATCTGCTGTGTACGAATTAACGCGGATTTATATGCACACCGCGCTCGCTCAGTAATCTGCTGTAATTTCACAATCATTAACATTTTTTACGCAAGAAGTTGAAACAATAAAAAATTTCCATTCAACAATTTTATCTCTCGTCAACTATAGAATTATTATTAGGCCCACACAATATACAGGGTGATTCAGGTTTCAAGGCACAAACTGATGAAATGGATGATATAAATCTCATTCTTAATAAAAAAAGTTCATATATGAACATGAATCAGATCTCGATCACTTTTGGAGATATCAATTTGAAAGTTAATACCTCCTAGAAAATCATAATTTCAAGCATTTTAAAGATTTTCATATCTATCTAGATCTATCTATAATCTATACAGTGTGTCCCACTTACCATGCTCACCATGGGTATCTTTTTAACGGTGACAGATACGAGGTCGGTTAAATGACACCAAATGTGGAGTTTGTCAAGGCCAACTATAATGTGAAAAAATATTTTGATGAAATCTATTCGTTTTTGTTTTATACGCAAAAAACAGATTTTGATCATTTTCATGTCTCCTCCGTAACTTCTTTATTTATGAAAATATTCAAATAGGAATTTCTTATTCTCATGGCAGTTTTTCAAAGTGATTTCGAAAAAAATATGAAATTTATACCAACTCTTCTAGAATTTGAGATATCAGCACCAACTTTAGTTTTTCAAATGTAGGTCATAGCTCACTATGACTTAGTTACAAATAACTTTTTTTTCTCTTACAGATGATGTGTCGCAGTAATAGTTTTGTGTTGATAAAAACGGAGCTATCGTCATTTATTCAAAAACAAAAAAATATGTGGAAGCTGCCATCTTGAATTTATGAATTTTAACAAAAAAAATCATGATCTCCGACCTCAAAAACCCCTACTTACCAATTTTGAATGGAATCGGACCAAATCTTGTCCACCATCTTGGAGCAGCCATTTTTTTTTTTCAACAAAAATTCCATAATGTATTGTCACCGAAATTATGAACACGTGCTAAATTTCAAGTTGATCGAAGTTATGGAATTTTTGTTGAAATTTAAAAAAATGGCTGCTCCAAGATGGCGGACAAGATTTGGTCCGATTCCATTCAAAATTAGTAAGTGGGGGTTTTTGAGGTCGGAGATCATGATTCATTTGTTAAAATTTATAAATTCAAGATGGCGGCTTCCAAATAATTTTTTTTTCAATAAATGACGATAGCTCCGATTGTTATCAACACAAAACTATTACTGCGACATATCATCTGTAAGAGAAAAAAAAGTTATTTGTAACTAAGTCATAGTGAGCTATGACCTACATTTGAAAAACTAAAGTTGGTGCTGATATCTCAAATTCTAGAAGAGTTGGTATAAATTTCATATTTTTTTCGGAATCACTTTGAAAAACTGCAATGAGAATGTCAAATTCCTATTTGAATATTTTTATAAATAAAGAAGTTACGGAGGAGACATGAAAATGATCAAAATCTGTTTTTTGCGTATAAAACGATTAGATTTTATCAAAATATTTTTTCACATTATAGTTGGCCTTGACAAACTCCACATTTGGTGTCATTTAACCGACCTCGTATCTCTCACTGTTAAGAAGATACCCATGGTGAGCATGGTAAGTGGGACACACTGTATAGATGGTGATACGTTTTTTGGGGGTAGAGGCTTATTCTTTATCCCCCCTCCCCAAACTTTTTTGTAGTAGGTACGTCTCTGAAATCTCCCAGTTACAAAATAGGATGAATTGTTCAATTTTGAGGCTTTTTCTACCTCTCAATTTTTTCCGAGGATAAACCGTTTTCGAGATAAATAATAAGCATATTCGTCGACGAAACCGAAAAACCAAGTAACTGACAAAAATTCGAAAATGGGATTCTGGCGGCAATCGGTCAATCATATTGGTGGGGATGCGTATGCAAAACCTCGATCACAACTGGTGAAAAATTGTAAATATTTTGAAATCCATAAATACGAAACCCCTTATCTGAAAAACAAAATAAAAGGGGTCGTCAAAAACAAGTATCTAACAGTTGGCAACGTGACTCACTCCTCTGATATTTTGTGTTCAATTTCTTCTCACAGATCAATCTCTGCTGATTGGTGAGTGACTTTTTATAGAACAGATGTGTAAAACAGTTTATTCTTAACTTCAATTGGCATCTCAACACAGGATGTGAGAATTTATCTCAAGTATTTGTTGAGCGGAAAGTCCAGAAAAATGAAGTTACGTGTTTTTGCGATCGAATTACTTTTCTGAATAATTGTTGTTGCTTTCGCACAGAAGCAGATGTCAAAAACGCTGACAAACGTAAACAATGACTTTTTTCAATGATCACTGTACAAACGTAAGGATAATTATAATCAGGTGGTTTGTTACTATTTTTTATTGAATCTGGTCAGTTAACCCGAAATTATAAAGTTTTTAGTATCTCCTGAAAATTTTGATTTTTGCAGTTACTTGGTTTTGCGGTTTCGTCGACGAATATTAGTTCTATAGAATATGTTGTAACCCTACCCACCCGGGTGTTGTCTAAATATGGAAGTATTATCCATATTTCATGTGATCGTCTAGTATTTATCATGTTCGAGAAGTATCGAGATTCAACTCGACACCTCTCCAACATGTTCCCACGTTGTGTACTTTTTTTTATATAAGTTCGTGATACAGAGTTCTGTGAAGGTAGAGAAGAAATGAAAATCAAGTGAAGTTCGAGAGCATTTATTAACCACGCAGCTTTTTACAATGCAAGTGTACGAGGTGAAGTAAAGTGACTTATCAATTAGCAATCAAACCTCTTCACTGGTACAACCAAGACTCAGCCGCAAAAGTTTATGTTTGGTATTAACTGATCAATTGCTGGGACGGCATATGTTTGCACTCCACTCTAATTGCTCTGGGCTGGGCCATCTTTTAGCAAAAGGATCGTCACCCGTCGGGAATAAAATAAGAGTGGTTGCAAGCCACCTCCGTGGTGTACACCTCCACAGGGACGTCCATTTCAGTATGCCTACTGTTAATTATTTTAAGAGCAACAGGGGACGCGCTCCCATAGTACCATCGAGCAATTCGACCACTCATCGTCATCTATAAGCACTTCAGATTATTTTCAACTGGTCAAGGGTGAGCAACAGCTCTAGTAGCAGTGAAGTACAATAACAAACGATATAATGTGATGAATTTACTCTATTTGGAATGGACTATCTTGCAAATACTGAGATACTACTATACTGGGACCTGGTTCTTCAACTCCTTCCTTCGGGCTGACGGAGGTAGAGGCCTGGTATACTTCCATGCTTTTCTTTTCCTATGAGTCTTTTATTTCTGGAGATGTTGCTTCTTCGAAGGTTGGAAATGTTCTATGTAGATCGCGGCTCAGGCTGCTATTTATAGGGAAACCGTTTGTTGTGATTGTCACCAGGATCACTTCCATGGTTACTGATGTTCTTTTATTGAAACAAACCTGGATTTGGCCCCTTTTTGGCCCCATTTCAGGGTGCTCCCTTGCAGTATGAGGCTTCTAGCTGTGAACATACGATGTCCAAAGATCAGGTAGCTGTTTTCACATACTTATAAGTCTGTCCCTGTGGTTCTACTTCAGATTTGAAGTGAATTTATGAACGTCTGACAGCGTCAAACGTTCGTGAATTGGTAGAGTTTTATTCCACAAAACAGACTCTTTCTGCCTTTGTAGCTGGAATAAACCGATACAAATCGAAGTCCAGATTACTTACCAAGCTTCCTGATGTTGTAACAAAGCACAACACTGTAGGATCGAGTATCCAACAAGGTCTTACCATACCTGGGATACAATCCAAAGTTTGAGTGATAGAATTTATGATCTCGTGAGGATTTGTTACTTATTCCTCTGATAAAAATGCAACTACTCATAGAAATTGAACCCTCATTAATGGAGTCATGAACGAAATCACTAATTATGATCCTCAAATAAGAAAATGACTTCCAAAATGAATCAATACTCTTGATCATGATGAAATATTCTACCAAGCGAACTGGCTTGGGTAGTTACAATGTTAATTTCATCTATTTTTTTTCTATTGAATTTTATTCTTGGACAAAATTCGTCAACAATATTGACAATGGCGAATAGTACAAAATATATGTATTGTGGACTGATAAAGCCACTGTTTCAGTTTACCTGTAATTATTCCTGTTATCCAGGGTCGAAGAACGAAATAATGTTCTTTTAAGAAAAGTCTGACTTATGTCCAGTTTTTATTTATTATTGTCACTTAGCTTTTTTTTTTACATCAACCTTGATTAACATTGAAAATGAAAAATATATACATGGTGTATCTAAACAACTGATATTAATGAAAAACAATAACATTTCTCCCCCTAGTAATTTGATTCCTATATAAGAAAAATTACTATTTTTTCACATCTAATACAATCAATTTTGAGACTGGTCGCCGAAATATTGTGCCGCCGCTATTGATCACGTCGACAATTCTTATTTTACCATCTTTGGCAGGGTAAACATGGTGAACAAGTCCCTTTTGCCAAACATTTCTGGGTCCATTGGAATCCACCATTATCACGACATCCCCTGGGCTGATGATCTTCGCATCTTCATACCACTTGGATCTTCTTATGAGAGTTGGTAAATACTCCTGGGTCCATCTGCTCCAAAATAAATCTGACATTTTTTGAGCAGCTCGCCAACTGGACAACAGATTCAGATCTCGATCATTTGTTTCAGTACATGAAGATGCAGCATATGATGGTCCAATGAGGAAATGGTTGCGAGTCAATGCTTCTGCATCATCAGAGTCCAATGAAACGTGAGTCAAAGGCCTAGAATTCACAATATTGAGGAAGGTTCTGAGGACATGTTCTGGTGGATTCCTTGATTTCAGGACTTCTTTGAGAATCTTTTTAACACTTTGTATGAGTCTCTCCCAGCTGCCTCCCATATGAGGGGCCAGAGGTGGGTTGAAACACCATTTGATTTTTTTCATTGAACAAAACTTCATAATTTCATTCTGTTCGAGGTTCCTTATTTGGTCAGATAGTTCCTTTTCTGCTCCCTTGAAGTTTTTCCCATTATCGCTATAAAGTTCGTCGGGAAATCCTCTTCGGCAACCGAATTGACGAAGTATATTTATAAAGGAAGATGTGCTCAAATCGTGTGCAAATTCTAGAAATACAGCACGGGTTACCATACAAGTAAAAATGACTCCGTATCTCTTTTCGCGGCTTCTCTTCACTGTCACTTCCATAGGTCCAAAATAGTCTACGCCAGTTTTTACAAAAGGTCTAATCGTTGGCTCAATCCTACATAAAGGCAACTGCCCCATCATCGGTACTCTAGGCAAGGATCTTTGGTTTTTACAGTGCTGGCAACTATTCCAAATACTCTTTACTGCTTGTCTCATCCTGAGTATCCAGAATTTCAATCGAAGATTATTCACCTGATGAACCTCTTCATGGTAATGTTGAATTATGAGTTTGGTTATTCTATGGTTCGGGTCTAATACAATGGGATGTTTTGTAGCTTCATGAATTTGTGAAGAATTGACTTTAGTCTCGAGATCATACCCGTGTGTTCACCGAACACTCTCGATCGTTACCTAAGTGGTGGGGAGACCGAGACGTAAGCGTAAGCAGGCAGTCATGATACAATGAGTGGGCAGGCAGCATCTCTCATGCTGTCTTTGTTTTTGTAGTACGGGGTGGGCCACCAACAGTTTTCTTGATCACATTTCAACATTTTTTTTTTCGAATAAATAAGAAACATTTGATAGGCATCAAGTGATCTACTGCGACCTATCGGATAATGAAAGCGATGATTTGATTTGCAATAATTCGCTATGTCACGACGAGTCCTACATGTAAATAGCGAACCACTCATCGAAATTCATGAAACTATATGTACATATTATATGCTTATGTTTTGTTGGCGAGGACGCTCGTTTCATTCAAATTATTTTCGATAATGTTCATCTGCTTCACTAGAAATTATTATTAGTAGTTATGTAGTACTTAGTAGTATAGTAGTAGCGGCTTTGTTATTCAAAACGGAACACCTTATATTTTATTACATTTTTCGATTCTTCTAATTGAGCTATGATTTCGTTGATCAAGCTCAAGGTATACCTATACGTAGAATGTGAAAAATCGAGATATTTTTTGTATCGAAACTATACAATACCTATATTGATTTGTCAAAATGGCTTACGTGTGTCCCTATCCTAACATTCTATTTACTATCTACTGATGCCATTCAATTGAAACAAATACAGGGTGGATCAGATTTCAGAATTATATAAAAGAAGTACTAGTATGCCTACTAAAAAAAATATATATATTTGAAATAAACAAAACAAATATATCTCATAAAAAAACACACTCTAATATTCAACATAAAATAAAATTCAATCCCACTGGATGTATTTAAAAATATAAACAGTGTGCATGTCACTTCTATGATGGAATATCAACCCGTATATCTAACGTAACTGATCAATTTTAAGGAGCGATAGATATATATACCATCTATGACCAAAGTGAGGTAATCTTCAGTGAAAAACACTGCTCTGGTCATGGACCCACCAACATTTCCGGAAAATGATATTAGGAGGCAAGATAGGTTGAAAATCACTTCGGATTCGAAATCAGGACGTAACCCTGTACTTCGAAAACGAAGCAAGTTTAGGACACATGTTTATATGGCCTTTATTCATCATCCCTTGAATTATTTCGGTGTTATTCAGATACACCCTGTATAGATCATTCTTCATCCCAATATAGTTATTCAACATTTTTCCCATAGCGAAGTTCAGCAAATACCGATGGCGAGAGCACTATGTTTATATTGTTTATTGATTTTATGTCTACCTATAATATATGTAAAACAAGAAGGCACAACTACTAGTGTTCCGTTTCGAAGTACATTAAATTGACAAATTTGACTCCAAAATAATTCAGGCACGCGCCAATATTCATAACGTAGTTACTGCTGCCCGTTTACGTTTCCCCACCGCTTAGGGAACGATCGGGCGTGTTCGGTGAACACACGGGTATGATCTCGAGACTCTAGTGAAGAATTGTCTAGTCTACCACCAAGTCGTATAAGTCCGTCTTCATCAGAATAAGTGCAAGTTAAATTATAAAGTCTGCTTTTGTTTCTTAAACTCATTTTATTTTTCAGGAGTTTGGTTTCCTCTTGAAATGATTCCAGCTGAATCTTTCTGAATAATAACATTTCAGCTTTGGAAATTTCTTCTACCGTCAACTCCGACTGAATTTTCACCCTTGTCTTGAGCATTTCTACGAATCTGAGAACAAATGCTGTAGCACGTAACATTCTTGTCCATTTAGAAAATCTACCTGGGTCGAGTATTTCTAATTTTTCTTCAGTCAATAGAAATACAAATTCAGTAGGCCTTTCTTCCGAAATGTCGACGTCATCCAGGTTTTGAGTTGTATTTTCTTTTGGCCAGTCGTGAGGTGGTAACATCAAAAAGTCTGGTCCTGTAATCCACCTTCTTTGTTCATCAGAAAAAGTCATTTCTTGAATTCTCTTTGTTGCCTCGTCAGCTACATTGTCTTTGGAACTGACGTATCTCCATTCTGAAACGTTAGTCAGGTCTTGTATTTCTCCCAGTCTTTGGGCAACAAAAACTTTGAATCGTCTCGCTTCCGAGCGTATCCAATGTAGAACCGTCTTAGAGTCACTCCAGTAGAAAACAGATGAAATCTCCAAGTCTAGGCTCTTTCTAAGAAAGTGTCCCAAACGAGAACCCAATAGGGCAGCTTGTAATTCTAGTCTGGGTATGGAAAGGGGCTTCAAAGGAGCTACTCTTGTTTTGGCATTGACGAAACTTGTCTGAATTTCTTTTCCTAATTGAATTCTTAAATAAGCAACAGCTGCATAGCATTTTTCCGAAGCATCACAGAACAAATGTAATTGAATATTACTTGAATATCGGTCCATAGTGAAGTACTGTCTGGGAATTCTGAATGAGTGTATGTTTTTCAAGTCCTTCGACCATATTATCCATTTTTCGTTCATACAGTCCGAAATTTCATCATCCCAGCCAATTTGACTTCTCCAAATGTCCTGCAATAAAACTTTGCCCTGTATCAAAAAATTTGCCAGTAATCCTAAAGGGTCGAAAATAAACATTAAAACTTAAACTTCCCTTTTTGTAGGTCTTCGTCGGTTTTCCAGAATATCTTGATCAATTTTTTGAAATTTTGTTCGGAAACTGAATATGTCCGCATATGGATTCCAAAATACGCCCAGTATCCTTTCCATTGCAGATTCTGATTTTCCATTTTCCTTCCATTCTTCTCCACCCGCAGCTAAAAGATTTGCGTCTAAGCTTCGCAGAATTTCCTTCTCATTCGCTGTCCAATTACAAATAACGAAACCTCCTGCTTTGTGTACATATACTACTTCTTCTATCAATTTCCTAGCTTCCTCTGCCGTGTCTGCAGATCCTAGATAATCATCCATATAGTGCTGGTTTACAATGGCATTCGTCGCTTCTGGAAACCTGTCTTTGAAGTCATTGGCATTCCTATTTTTTGCCTCTTGTGCTAAACAAGGGCCACAGGTTGATCCAAAAAATACCACAACAATTTCATAGACATCAGGTTCAACGTTTCTGTCCATTCCACGCCATAATATCCGTTGAGCACAGCAATCTTCTGCTCTCACTTTAACCTGTAGGAACATTTCCTTAATGTCAGCTGTAAAGGCATATTTTTTAATACGGAAATTCAATAAAATAGTATTCAGTGAATTATATAGGTCAGGACCTGTTAGCAAGTGATGGTTCAGACTTACACCATGACTTTTGGCGGAAGCATCAAAGACAATCCTCAATTTATTCGGTTTATTCACATTTGTCACACCAAAATGAGGTAAATACCATGTCCTGTCATTAACCTTATCCGCTTCTTCTTTCGTGAGTTTCTTCATGTATCCTTTCTCTTCCATGTCTCGGAATTTATTACAATATGATTCACCATATACCATATCTCTGTCCATTCTTTGCTCAGTATATCTCAGTCTTTTTAAAGCATTGATTTTACTCTCAGGAAGTATGGTATTGTCCGTTTTCCATAACAGTCCGGTTTCATATCTATCACCAATCCTTTTCATCGTTGTGTCCAAAATTAGTTGCGCTCTCCTATCTTCTATGGACATCACCTTATCAGATGCTCCTTGGACGGATTCCATCTTCCAGTGTTCTTTCACCATATCGTGGAGGATATCTAAATCATCTTTTTCCTTCTCGTCGTATTGGCTGTGGATATGACAAACAAAATGTTGGTTCTTTGTAGAGTTATCCAAATTTCCATGAAGCACCCATCCCAATAAAGTTTTGCTGACTGCAGGTCCACTCCATGGTCCAGTGATCAATCTTCTGTTCACCAGAAGTGGCCAATTGTCTTGTCCTATCAATATCTGTGGTTGAGCACTTTTCATAGAAACAATATTGTCGTTAACATATGGATAACGCCTTTTGATTTCATCAATATCTATGGTTTGAGAAGGAAGCGATAATTTAGTGGTTCGTACATGACGCAATTGAAAGCTAGAACCATTATCTCTAGCTCTGATAGTGAATGAAACTATTTTTGAATCGTTCTGCTGGTGGACTAGATCGTCGTTTGTCCATTGCAAGCTGAGACTTTGTATTGGACCGGTCATATTTAAAGAATTAGCAAAATTGTCATCAATCAATGATATAGTCGAAGCATCATCCAGCAGCGCGAAAGTTTCAGACTTCTTATTGCCATAAGCAACTACTACCGGTACGATTTTCAATAAGACAGTATTGTTTTTTGAACTGTGACTATTAGTTCCGACAACAGCAGTATCATCGGAAATTTTGGAATTCTCATACTTCTGAAGGGGGTCTTTATGTAAAAGTTGATGATGTGATCTTTTACATTCGTTAATTCCGCATACCTTTCTTTTTCTGCATTGTTTAATGTTGTGGAAAGGGAATAAACAAGAAAAACAAATCTTATTCTCTGTTATAAAGGACCACCTATCATCTACAGTCAATGATTGAAATTTTGAACACTCTGTAAGATGGTGAATATCACCTTTACAACAAAGACACGCATTTTCACTCGTTGCTAGAGTAACAGCTTTTTTGACATTCTTGAATTTCGAATTTTGTTGATTGACGTTGTCGTTCCTCGTGTCAAATTTTGGAATATGAATTTGGCAAGTAGCGTTCGCTTTTCCATCGAGCCAATTCACAAATTCGACGAGTTTGTACTGTGGCTTGCGTATTTGAGAAAGGTGCTCTACCCAGGAAAGCTGATATGAGGTTGGTAATTTACTCAAGATTTCGTTCAATAAAATCGTGTTATGTAAATGATCTTCCTCTTCCAATGACTCTATAGTTGCTACAAAATTCTTTATTTCATCAGAAAATTCGATGAATAATTCAAGTTTGTCTTCTTTAATTTGTGGAAACTTCTTTATTTTGTCTAGTAATATCATAATAATGTGATCTGGTCGACCAAAACGAGTTTTCAGTAATGCTATCACTTTTGCAACATTCTGTGGCATAATCAACAAAGATTGAACAATTCTTTTCGCGTTTCCTTTGAGGCACTTCTGCAATCTTGATTGATTTTCCTCATTGGAATATCCACAAATGGTATTAGAATTATTGTAATGATAAATGAAATTTGGCCAATCCACTGGATTTCCATCGAAAATCGGAAGATCTCTTGGTAAAGATTGCCTAGTTAAGATTTTAGTCATTTGAGGAAATGTCATTTGACAAGGAGCATCATCAATCTGTGAGGTAGAATACATTTCCTGCTTATTTCTAGAAAAGGATTCTCTTACCAGCTCATCTCCCTTTGTCGTTAGTATCGAGTGCTTGTCCTCTCTTTTGTCACACCTGTAATCCCATGGAGTGTTCCCGTAGACCCATTCCTCCACGTTAGGCTTTTGAGACTCATGCATCGACATTGACTCACCTTCTTCACTTTCCTCACCAATTTCTGCTAATTTCAACGCCAATTCCAAATCCAAAAGTTCCTGTTGCCGTTTCAATTCTTCTTTTTCCAATGTCTTCTTCTTTATGGCATTTTCAATCTCCAATTTTCTCACTCTTGAAGCTTGACTACTAAGACTGCTATTCTTCTTTGATACAGCTCCAGAACTGACCTTTTGAAAATCTTGAGTGTCCCCTGCTGCAATCTTTCCTTCAGATTTAGCCTTTGCTGTTGACTTCTTCTCGATGATTCTTTGGCTCCGTCTTAAATTCTCAATGGATTTACTTCCGTTCATTGTAGATGTAGTTCACAGTGCTGTTCTTTAAATATCTCGAAGGACCATATGTTTCAGTTTACCTGTAATTATTCCTGTTATCCAGGGTCGAAGAACCATATGTTTCAGTTTACCTGTAATTATTCCTGTTATCCAGGGTCGAAGAACGAAATAATGTTCTTTTAAGAAAAGTCTGACTTATGTCCAGTTTTTATTTATTATTGTCACTTAGCTTTTTTTTTACATCAACCTTGATTAACATTGAAAATGAAAAATATATACATGGTGTACTTATCTAAACAACTGATATTAATGAAAAACAATAACAGCCACATTTACCATATTTTCCTATGGTGGTAAAACTGGTAAATCACCATAACTCACATGTCCTTTGTGGACTGTATACATTTTTTAAATTTTATTTAAATTACTTTTCAATATCCTTAATATTGAAATAGTTATTTAGACACCAAGATAGTTAGGAATATATCGTTATTACCCACGGGCCAAGATTACATTACGAGGCTTCTGCCTAGGGGTATAATAATAAGATCGCCCGTGGGTATAATATTATTCTTTACTACCATAGTTAATTTTTTTTTACCACTATATAGCAATATATTTCAATAATTTTACTTCTGTGAAACCGAAATATGGACCAATTGTCACTATGAATGAAGCACTTATTTTCAATAATTCTTAGTAATGACCATGACAGCATATGAAAATTCATTATTGATTATTACCTATACTAGATTCCAGTGACATTCCTGCGAATCTCTGATCAGAACAGTGCATTCTGGTTAATTATAACAGATGTGGCTGTGGCTATGTCTTTATCGACTAGTGGTTCATAAAATTTCGAAAACTATCTTGGTAGTAAAAACACACTTTACGGCTCAGTGTTGATTTCGTGTACTGATGTATTTTACGCCAAATGCCATCTAAGTGGGATGTACTAAATATGGACCATAAATCCCCGCTTGGAAGACAGAGTCAATCCATTTGAACGGGTACCATCTCGGGTGATTCAGAGATAGATAGTGACGATTTGCCCTTGGCCTTGCCTCTCGATAGGTGATCAAATATATAACGATACTCGATTAGTGTGTGTGATATTACCCCGCAACCCTTCCTATTGGTTATTAGGGTACTCCGATTCCTGGTATTTGTCCACGGAAGGTGAAATTTGAATACCGGCGCCGGTATGACTGGATATTGAAGGGAGTTGTATATGATTTCGTTTCAATTTGTCTTTCAATTAAATACAGTCCACAAATTCTTACAAAATTCGTTGGTGCAACAATAAGGACCCGCGTGTTTATACAAACTTTTTCGATTTATTACCCATTTCAGTTTGTACCTTGATACCTGAATCACCCCCTGTATACTATTATCAACAAAAAATAAAAAACAGTCATATATATCAACGTCGTGTATATCCTTATCTTTATTGATCATCATATGGATATAACAGCGCTAAGGAATTTTAACGAAGCGAAATGTAAATATCACAGGAATCGTTAAACTAGCCAGCCAACTTTCTAATGAGGTATAGGTCCCTGTCTTTGTGCACGTGCTCCTTCTCCAGATAGTCCGATATCTCTGGTTCGTGGAAGCTTTTGCTTTTCCTCGTAGCCTCACTATGGATGTGGTGAGCCAGCCTCCAAAGCGAACCTCTAGTTAACGGGATTCAAGGCAAATCGCGAATTACAAAAATACAACCACAACCCTAAATGCAAATGATTTTAACGAGTATAGTGTTTCTATGATCGAGAACGTCATAAAAAAAAATAGCTCCTACTCAGTCAACTGGAGATGAACTAATGGGGTGCACGGTGAAAGATTCTATTTTCCTGAGTCCAACAATTAGTGTGGAAACAAAACGAATTATAAATTCCTTGAAGAAAACTTGAGTGAACCACTAACACACTTAATCAAGAAATGCTTGGAGACTGGTCAATTTCCACAGCACCTAAAACAACAATAGATTCATAACACCGATAATATCTAAAATTATAGAAATTATTGTTAAAGACAGGGTAGAGTCAGTTTTCTTGAGAAGGGCAAACACTTGGATGATCATCAGTATGGATTCGGATCCCTCAGATCAACTACACAACCGGTTACTGAAATGGTCCATCAAATTGCAAAAAATAGAGACGCAGGATTGCAGACTCGAGCAATCCTGTGCGACCTATCGAAAGCGTTTGATAGTGTTTCCCACGACATCCTGTTAGGAAAGCTTCATAAATACGGAATTCGAGGCACAGCTCTCAACTTGATCAAAACATACTTAAATAACAGATCACAGTATATGTCATATAACGGTGAAAACTCCAGCACTTTACAAGTTAAGCATGGAATGCCACAGGGATCAGTCCTGGGACCTTTATTATTTATAATCTATATAAATGATCTACCGAAATTCATCGATACAGCTGATGTTTTCATATACGCGGATGATTCAACTGTTCTACTCCAAGATGAATCACTTCTAGAAATCTCTAGAATGTCAGGGGAAACACTATCAAAAAGTCTATATACTTTAACTCTAACGCACTTTCTTTGAACATGAACAAGATCAAAACGATAATCTTCTCAAAAAATGAAGCCGATACGGATGATGAACTATGGTGAAACTTCTTGGTTTTTATGTAGATTCGGAACTCAACTGGAAAATACATATAAGTGAATTGGAAAAAAAGTTATTGAAATGTCAATACTTAATAAGGAATCTCAGGGAAATATTATCGCCTGAGGTACGAGGTACTATTATGGGGTACGAGTTCAGCATATGTACCGATTTACTAGTGAGCCAGAAAAAAATTATTAGAACCATGGCCAAAGTGGGTCCAAGGGAACATGCAAAGTCCCTTTTCGTAGAGATGGAGATTTTGACTCTGCCCTGTATTTATATAATAGAGGCAATCCTATGGATACATGATAATAAAATCAAAAATTCAACTGGAACACAAATTCACAACTACAACACAAGATACAAGAATTTGTATAGATTACCACAAGTGAATTATATCAGAACCAGGAAGCAAGACAAAATATCTGCCTCTGAAATATATAATACCATACCAGTGGATTGGAAGGATTATTCCTCAAAAAAACTCAAATAAGTACTCAAAAAATCGTTAATCTTGAACCCTTTTTATAATGTTAATGACATTTTCACTCATGAATGGCTGGAAATTAATAACTGACATTTACATTCATAAATATTAGTGCAGATAAGTGTACAAATTACTTTGTGTTTATGTTATATTTGTTCATTCATGTTCTGATGATTTTATCATACATTGTCTGATTGCATGCAGGAATATGTAGTCCAAATATTTTTATTGTGTTTTAGTGATTTAAAATTACCAATTTTGACGTACCTCAGCAAATCGTTAGCTTCGGGTTCTACCTGTTCACATATACCGATCTTGTAGTTTGCAGGCAAATAAATATCTTATCTAATCATTTCCCACAACGTTAAAGTTTATATCTTCCCTGCGTCTCGCGATGTATTTGATAGATATTTGGTCAATAAAATATAGTGACTGAATCATAATATCTCAATCGGACAAGATATTATGAAGTCTGCTTTGTCAATATACACCTGGATTAATCTTCTTGATACTCCAATTAATGAATTCACGTCTAATTAATTGTTATTTCTGCAGTTCTCTCATGGAAAAGTTCGTTACCCTTTGGTACTTATTTCATAATAACCTCTCAACAATATAATATACTATCAACAAAAAATGAAAAACGGTCATATCAACGCATACCTTTATTGATCTTCACAGATATAACAGCCTCAAGGAAATGTAACGAAACGAACTGTAGATATCACATGAATCATAAAACTACTCTAAAATTAAATGTATTGAAAAAAACCTTCTCACTGCTTCTGGAGGTAGTCATCAAACAAGAACAACGACAAGGAACTGTCCGGCCCGTTGAGTAGAGCGCTGAGATCAGTCGTGTACCCAGCCAACTTTCTAACAAGGTCCCTGTCTTTGTGTACGTGCTCCTTCTCCAGATAGTCCGAAATCTCAGGATCGTGGAAGCTCTTGCTCTTCCTCGTAGCCTCACTATGGATGTGGTGAGCCTCCAAAGCGAACCTCTTCTCGTTATCCAGAGCCCTAGCGATAGCGCTGAGCTCGTACAGCTCGAAGCTTCTGTCCTCCTCGGCCTCCTGGAGCAAGTCATCTCCTACGACGTTGAAGTTCATCTCCCCCCCGCGTTTGGCGATGTACTTGATGACCTCGATGCCGTTGCTCCATTTGTCGTCGGAGAGGCCTCGGAAGAGTTTTTCGAAGCCGGGACGGTTCTTCTCGTAGTTGGCGAAGTGAGTGGACATGAGGAGGTACTCGAAGGAGCGGACTAGATGGAGGTTGGCGTACTTCTGGAGGTCGGCTTGGACTGCGTCAATGGCGCCGTATTTGGCCGTACAGTTCAGGCCGGTTGTGTCTGGAATAGAAAATAATAATCAAAATTTGTAGGAAATAAGCTATATGAAAACATAATAGACCAGGGTCGATAATTTTTTCAAACCGAAAGAATGTAGAATGAAAACCATTGGAAAAAAATGGGAATATAACAAAAATGAAAGAAAAATAAATTAGAGTTGATCTGAGATCGAGAAGTGGAAGGGGATGAGCTTTTAAGGGCGAAAAACGGTTAATCTCGATTTCTTGCAAAAATACAAGTCCTATGGAAAAAATTGAAATAGCAAAGTTGTAGGTAATAAGAAGATAAGAACTCATGTGAATACACTTTTTTCAAATAATCTCGAAATGTATGTAAAAAATTCAAATAACCCAGTTTTTTTTTTCATCTTTTAGAAAATAAATAACTCACGAAATTTGGTGAACACTCACCTCTTCATGTCCCAAATACACTGTTTGTTTTATTTGAAACATTCTGTTTTTCACCTTATTCTGACTTAATACCGAAAATGCACCCTACTTTTCAATCGAAAATTCTCGCGTCGAAATATCTGCTTTTTCAAAAAATTCGGTGGGCTTTTTGTTAATTGAAATCTCTTCTTTTTGATGGTGTTAAAGATATATACATTACTAGAGTGACTGTTCTCAGAAAATGCAATGAAACATAACTCGAATCCGATTTTTTTTTAAATCAATATGAACAATTTTGAGCTATTCATTAAAATTAACACTAATTATTAGGAAAACGTAAGATTCCACGTTCATTCGATGAACAAAAAATTCAAATCCATTATTATTGCAAAATACGTGCGAAAATAGTTGTTTTAAATAATGAAGGGGATTTCATCTGAAAAATGAGACTGCTGATTTTTCGTTTCTTCGCATTTTCTGAGAACAATTACCACAGTTATGTATATAACCTTTTTTCCATCACTAGTTATAGAACTTACCATTATTTACTCCTTTTGAAATTTTTATTACCAAGTAGTTTTCGTCATTTTATGAACCACTAGTCAATAAAGACATGGCCACCTGTTATAATTTACCCGAATTCACTGTTCTGATGCGATATTCGCAGAAATGGCAGTCGAATCTATAACGACTTGTCATATGCTGTCATGGTGACTAGATTTTAATTAGAATTAAGAAGAAGTGCCCTTCATAGGTCCACATTTCAGTTTCATAGAACTACAATGAAAGTGGTGAAAAAAATGTTATATACACCTTGGTAATAAAGAATACCTTGGTGTATAAATAACTATTACACCATCAGAAATTAGAGATTTCAACGAACAGGAAGCCCATCGACTTTTTAGAAAAAGCAGATATTTTGACGCGAGCATTTTCGATTGAAAATTGAATGAAAAATGAATATTTCGAATAAAAAAAATACAGTGTATTTGGGACATGAGGGTGGGAGGTGAGTTTTCACAAAATTTCGTAAAAAATAATTTTTGTTGTAAAAGTAACCATGAAAAATCAAAAACTCAGTTATTTAATTTTTTCATATAAATTTTGAGGTTAAATGAAAATAGTGTGGATATAAAAGTTAGAGATCTTTGCCACTCAAATGTTTTTCCGGAAATCGACATAAACCGTTTTCTACTCTTGAAACAAACACCCCACTACCACTTCCCGACCTTAGATCGCCCGTAATTTATTTTCCCTCTCATCTTTGTTATATTCTCTTTTTTCTCCAATGGGTGTCTTCCTACTATATTTTTTCATTTTTTACCGTATTCAAAGGCTTCGGCACTATAAATAGAACAGTAGCCACGTTTATACCATCAGTTGACTTGAGTGAGAAGCAGAAAATTCCTGTTGTTTATATGATTCTCAAAACAACATCTCATTCTTTGAATTGTACCCAATGAACTCAATTTACATTGAGTTCAATGATTGTACCTGGTGATACGTTAAAAATTACCACGCCCTGTAACTGTTTTATTTTTGACAGTAGAAAAAATCAACAACCTCCTTCTTGAATGAACATATACATTTTCACTATCTGAAAAACTACACAGGGACCAGTATAAAGTGTATGAATTTCAAATTTGAATACCCCATTTATTTCCTCAATATTGGATAGATACTCTGAAACGCTTTCTGAAAATACTCCATTCAATATATTTTTCTTCTGTATGTTTCAAAATATAGGCTTTTAAAATCAACAAAGCTTCGAGTGATTTTCGTAAGTAAGTAGGCCTTGTAATAATTACAATACTATTGAGTCTCATTTATTGTCGTCAATGTCATATTCAAAAATCGATCAAACTCTATTCGTTTTGGATGCCCATAAATTGAGAAAAGAGAAAGATAATTATATTGAGTGAGGTATCTTTGAAAAACTTATTATTATTGTATCGACTCTCCTTTCAGTTCAAATGGTAGGAAGATTTTGAATGCATCTCAGTGCAGACATGTTCCAATTATTTCTGTAAGTTTGAAACGGCATATTTTGGAAACTATTCATCAAAAAATGACAAACTAGGGTACTGTTGGAAAGAGAATTGAACGCCCTTGGGCATCTTGACCCCTTTTCATATAAGACGGCTAAAGATATGCATTTAAAGTGTCTCCTTTGAGAATAAAATTGACCTATCTTTTCGATTTTTTCTATTATTTACTGGAAGGGAGATATTAAGGGTGGAAAGTTTTCTAATTCACACGGCATTACTCGGAAACTGCTGAACAGAAAATGATTAACTAGGGTATCCTTGGAAAGAGAATTGAACGCCCTTCAAAATGATGTGCCACTTGACCCACCTTTCCATTTGAGATTCCAAGGAAAGGGTAACATCTACCCCTCCTAGAGGGTTGAACCAAGAGGGCTAGAAATATGCATTTAAAGTGTCCCCATTGAAAATAAAGTTGACCTGTCTTCTCGTTTTTACATATTATTTACTGGAAGGAAGATATAGTGTGTTCAATTTAAAATTCATTCACTTTTTGCTGCTTCCTGTATATTCTTTTAGATAGTGGAAATAATCGAGGAGAAAAATCCCTTGTGAGGATGTTTTTTTCTTGTTTCTACTGTCAAGAATGAAAGAGTTATGATGTGTCACCCGGTATCAACCATTACTTGATAGTAATACATAGTAAATTCAAAAAACTTCACTATATTCCTGATAAAACAACAAGAATGATAAATAAATAAATAAATAATATATTTCTACAATTACGAATAATATAATCATCTATGTAGAGTTTATTCACCATTAATGTGATCTGATTTTGAAGTTTTCGTTTCTATTTGTCAAATACATTATGAAGGTAGATTTTGCAATTATTGTAAATAATCACAATTATTGTTATCTATTTTCTGTTTTCTTCGTTTTGCCTTTCTCTCCTCTCTTCTTACATTATTTCAAATACTCTATAATGAGTGATTATTTCTTTTGCCTCTCTGGTTGAGTGTAAGAAAGTATTCACCCATTTCACACATGGGTAAACGCTAACTCTACCATTTGATAGTAGGCATCAAAGTTATTTGTAATTTTTTGAACTATTCTGTATCAATTTTCAAAGAAGCTGGAAATTCAGATTAACTATAATGAATCCTAAACCTCCCAAACTATATTCTCTAATAAAATTACACATACAAAATTATCCTATGCACCGGGTTGTTTCGTTTTTCACTTCTTCATCAGTCAAACTATCAGAAAAACTAATATCTTCAATCAAAATCTGCTTCAATGCATTTCCTATGGTTGAATCTGGAATTAAATTCATCATGTGAATATATCTGAGAGTGGCATTTTTCAAATACGTGTTTTCATGTGAATTTTGGTTACCTAATTCTGTTCATGAATTATACTATAACCAAAAATTGAACAAACTAGGTACTGCAAAATTGTTGAGGCATGAGAATAATGAGATATGGTTCTGTTACTGCGCATCATTTATCGATAAAGGAAAAACAATGTGCAAAGAGACTGGAAGTTCAAAGGTTCAAAGACCGATTTACAATGAACTGATGATTGTTCTCGAACTGCTTATATAGAAACATAAATGTCAGTTATCTATATTTAACTGCTGACAAATTACACACTCTACATAGTGGTTTTATTCTCACAACAAGGTTTCAGCAGATTTGATTCAAAACTCATAAACATGCTTTTATTAATTTGGGACCCACCATTAGAATCTTGAACATGAAAATATGGAATTGTTTCAGAGAAAAAAGTCCTTATTGGAAAGTACTGATCCAAAGTTCACTACACCTCTCACGAGTGCTAAAAAAATTTAAATCTAGCTAGGGTATTTCAAAACTTCGAAAAGACGGGATATGGTGAGCTTCGAATTTGTCTTATCATTTTGTATATTGTTTTGTTAGGAATGTAGTATAGAAATAAAGAAAGAAGGAATGAGATAAACAAATTCGATATTTTTTTTTCTGTTTCTTTTCTGGCGAAACCCTATCGTTATAATTTTTTCATAGCAAAACTTTTTCTACACAAAATTTGTTTAGAAAATTTAGATCATGTTGTATTGGTATTAGCAAATGATATTTCGAAACAATAACAATTTTGATCTTTTAAACAAAGAATTTAGAACACTACAAAATTGTTGAGCACAGCTTTCCTCGATGAAAATTGTTTTGATATAGTAGTTAGGTAATTTGTTGATGAAAAAATAAGTTCTCGATAGATTCAGGTCACAATGTAAATTGGTTCCATTCTTGAATTATTATCCTTGAGTATATCACAACTTCAAATATACAAGAATACCTAGAGGTATAGGTTTATAGGAAAAAGAATTTGACGACATTAAATCATTTTTCGAATACGAAATATTATGCAAATTTGGTTTACACACAGTGTTGCCGAAAAATAAATTACGACCATGAACTTTCATTTTATTTTTGTATTCTTCCCAAACTCAACAGTCATCAAGAAATCAAGAATGAACGATTGAACATTATAGACACTGTTTCATTTGAAAAAAAATTGAACAGAAACATAATTGATTGCTTCGTTAAATTCACAAAAATTAAAATTGAAAAACTAGTCGATGATAGTCATTGGTCAACAGTTTGAGTTTTCAATTTGATTTCCTGTACTATCCTTTTTTTTAATGAATCGGTCTCAGCACAGTATATCTCAGTTATATTCAATCGTGAATTTCTCTAGTTTGGGTATAGGATTTGAAACATATTTAGAATTAGATGTAGAATTCAAAGAATCAAAATTAGATGTTTGCATTTGAAAAAAAAATAAGTTGATAAACGTGATACCGAGCGTGATACATATTTAGGCCTTTCTGTGTACACGAGAAAAACCAAAACCAAAGAGACGTGTCCGACGTCCGAGCATTTTTCTAAAGTAAAGTGAATTTGTTCGCGAATATTTTTCGAAGTAGTAGATCCATGGAAATGAATCACAATGCCAATATTGTTGATTAATCAATCCATTGTTTGGGAGTTCAAAACAATTCATTTTTTGTAGACAGTGGATAGTCATGTTTGTTCATAATATAGTAATTTCTTAATATTGTTTTCATGAAACGATCAATAATCACATGATTGTGAAGTTCTAATCTGAACCCTTTGATTTCAAAATCTATTATGATTATGATCCTTCATATCTTTATGATCAATCATATTATGAATCGTTTAATAACCACCTGATTGTACAGATATTCATCTTTCTGTGTTATTCACAATAATTCATATTTTTGTTTGCAAATAGCAAATTAACATATTTTTTTATATCAATAAGAAAAAATGAACGAGTGTCCCAAAGTCAGCTGACAACAAAAAACCTCGCAAAAACTATATAATTTAGGAGTGTCACTATTTTTGGCCAGATACGAAATTAAAGTGAGTACGATAATAATGACAATAGCTTGATAAGAAAAGGGAGTCCTAGCAAACTGGACTAACAATTTTATAACACATGCGACAATTCGCAGGGGTCTGAAATAAACTAATATTAGTCCAATAATTTCAATAGGTTCAAATCTGGAGAATATCCACAAGAACCAGGCTACCATAGTATTTGAGTTACGAACCATCAACATTTTGTATTCCATTAATCCTAACAGGAGATTTTTTCCTTCTTGAATCAACAGAAACATTTTCACTATCTGAAAAATATACAGGGAGCAGCAACTAGTGAATGAATTTTAAATCAAACCCCATTTGACGAGCTTTCCGAGAATTTCTCTATCAAAATTATGTTCATCTCCAGTATGTCTCATAATATGGGCTATCAAAACTAACAAAGTTTGACAGATTTTGAGTGATTTTCGAAAGAAGGCAGAGATCTAGGATGAAATAATATAGGGTGTTATATTTAAACATTATTCACTTCTTGCTGCTCCCTGTTGAAAATGTAAATCCCCAGTGAGGCTCATTTTTTTTTTTCATTTCAGTATGTATTTTGCACAAGGTGTCATGGTAAAGTAGGAAACTGAAAAAAAGTGTCACTTCGCATATTCTTATCAATGCGCGAACCTTGTCATTTTTGACGTTTGTAGACAAAATTTTTCTACAAACGTCAAAAAATGACAAGGTAGTTTTTTCTAAGAACATTAATTATGATATCATCCATGTCGAAAAACTTCGTTGTAATTGCGAAAAATAATTTGAACAATTTTATCTTCTACACTCTGTATCTCCCTCATAAGCAAAATTTCATCAAGGCAATTTGAAACTTTTGAACAGATCTAATATTTGTACAAAATATTGTGAAGATATTTCCGAAGTTCGATTAGATTAAAATCTATGGTTTATTGAATTGAAAAAAAATATTTTCCATTCTGATGATTCTGATATCACCACTTTCAGTTCCAATCCTGGACAAACTGTATATCAAACTAATATTGTTCAATCAAAGTTCACTAAACAAATTCAATATGCTAGATAATGATACTCAACAAAATACTGTATAAACTGGGAAGCGAGCTGGGAAGCAATCAAAATACATTTAGCAATAACATTCTGCATTGTGATTGTCATTTGATGATAGATGCGAAAATGCTTATATTAACAAATACAAAGATATTATTGTTATGACTTGCTAATGAGTTGATGAGAACACTCAGAACATAAATTAGAATCTGATATGCATTTCTGAGAATTTTAATATTGTGGATACCACCAGGATTATCTTTATTTATTATTATGAATGGGCGTTTAGTGCCTATTCATCAATTCTTGGAATAGGCAAGAGCACAATGAATCCGTGAACTCAATAATTTGATTGTGCAGATAACTGAAATATGTTGCGAAACTGCGCATTATTCTGATGGTTTCCCACTGGGTTTCCGACTATTCATTTCTTTAATGCAAACAAACCTATTAGCATTGCGTTCTATGGATTCCTGGAGTATTATTTATGAAGACTTTCGCCCTACTTACATAAATAAAACTTCATTTACGAACGCATATTTTTTCTTAACCCGGCGTCACCAAGTGGAAAATCGGTACATTCTCGCCCAGATGGGGTCTGATGTACCCCACAATTATATATAAAAAAAAATCAATTGTAATATTTCCAGATTTGTATGTGAAATGAGTTTTTAGATGTATTCACTTCATGATAATAAACAGAAACTTTTTATAGTAAGTTTAATTCATGAGATATCATGAAAGACATATAGATGGCGAAATTCTCATGGGTAATAAACATGATCTTTGAAAACTGTTAAAAAAATATACAACACTCAATTCTGAAAGATTTCATACAAAACTAATTATTATAATGTTCAAGTTATCAGATAGAAAAGTAACGTGTAGTATAAGAAAAAAACAAAAAATGATCCATTTTCTTATGGGAATTTACATGTTTCTCTTAGAATAAAATATATATCTTTGTTACACAGGTGGGCTTCTCAGATCTCAAAGCTGTTTACTGCACTGTCACTATCTTGGTAACTAACTAAAAATTGAATTCGCACCAGGATATGACAGAATGAAGTGTTTTGGGAAGCTGTAGGCAACCAAAGAAATGTGCATGCATTCAAATTGAAATGCAAGTGATTCAAAATTTGTCTGGCTATCTGAGACCCCACCTGGGCGACGCCGGGTTGCGATTTTACTAAATATACTGTACGCTAGCACAAACCACGCCCACCGTAATATCTCATCTTTGAAGTACTTAGGCAAAACTCAGAGACTATTTATCCTTAACGAACTAACCTATCCCTGATTGCAATATTTTTGAGGAAGGAAAACCGAATGGAGTGTAGAAACACATTGATTAATAATATATTTAAAAAGTTGAGTTCTTCAACAAAATTTAATAAAATGAGACTGTTTATCCTAAACGCAACCTATTTGACTTCAAATATTTTATGAAAAAGGAAAACCAGAATGAAGTAAAAAAACATTGGTGAAAAAAAAAGTTGCAAAAAAAAGTTCAAGTTCACAGCGATTCGAACCATGGACCTTCAGACTGAAAGTCGACAGCGCTAACCAGAAAGTCGACAGCGCTAACCAGTAGACCATTTGGGTATATGAATTTACTGCGTACAAGAGATTGACAACGAGAGAGCTTCAGTCGAATTTGTGTCAAAATCATAAAAAGTGTATTGATGCGTTGGAGCACAGTATATTTATTGCGATGTGCTGACTCCGAGTATATCGGTAATGTTTGGAGATATGACGTATTATGGTGGGCGTGGTTTGTGCTAGCGTGCAGTATATTTAGTAAAATCGCCGCCGGGTTGAATTGTGCTTCAGGCAGTCTATCTCTCGATCGAAATCAATAATAATTGCGTTACAAACGAAAATCTAATAAAATCAAACTACTAGATGTGTCCTTGCCATATCATCTTGTAGAAAGCATAAAAAGTAACATGAATGAGTATTACTGCATGTGTAACAAGAAGACAAATACAGTAAAGCAACCATTAGCTGGGAGCTGTTTGTTGCCTCTACAGAGTACTACTTGATTTTTTCGAATGGAACACCCTGTATTCCATTGTATTTTTAGTTTCTCCCTGAAGAGCTGATTTCATCAATACATCACACTTGGGGTCTAGCGGAAATGATTACAGAGATATAGGATGTTCAAAATCGAGATTTTTCAACTTAAGAATTTTTTTGTGTCGAAACTATTCATTAATAGTCAAAACGGCTTCAATGTCCCTATCTCAACTTTCAATTTACTATATATTGACATTTAATTGAAACATATACAGTGTGGTTCAAGATTCAGAATTCTGATCACCCTGTATCTGTTCCAATTATCAAATGTCAGTAGATAGTAAATCAGAAGTTAAGATGCGGAAATGAGAGTCGTTTTGACCAATAATGAATAGTTTCGTCACAAAAAAAAAACTAAAGTTGAAAAATCTCGATTTTGAACACCCTATATCTCTGTAATCATTTTCGCTAGACCCCAAGTGTGATGCATTGATGAAATCAGCTCTTCAGGGAGAATCTAAAAATACAATGAAAAAGAGGGTGTTTCATTTAAAAAAATCAAATAGTACCTTGTATTTCCTGATGTAGCGGAAAAAAGCTATTGAAAATCATTTTAGATGATATTTAAAATTTTGCAATCGTTTCAAAAATAACTGAACTAGAGGGGGGGGGGCATTTATGGTGAATCACCCTGTACTCTCATACTCCTAGCTCCTAGCAGTATTATAGTTTTCCGATGTCAACTCTACTGACTCATTTATTATAGGAGTTTGAAAAGTGATGTGCCTTGAAAGCTTTGCAATGGCATTTGAGATAAAATGCCACTACTTACTCTTCATCCCTCAGGGATTGAAAGTGCTACTGTAGGTAATACCTCAAATGAGGGTATAAAAGTACAGTTTTTCTTCTTAAAGTGCAAAAATAATATTTACTTTCATTTCAGCGTTTTTTATGAAATTCCTGATATTTTGAAAGATTGGCAACCCTGCGAAAATCAATCTGACACTTCTGTTGTTATGACTTAAGATGTATTATTATTCTCTGGTGGGAGTAAATCCACAATTTTGTTATTTTTCCTGAGATGAGGGAGCATACAACTACTTTCAATTCAGTGAATATATAAAAACTATTGCCAGCCTTCCACATTATCAAACTTGAATAGAGTGCACTGTTAAGGTTGTTTCAATGTAGATATAAATACATTCAATGTCAACACTGGCAAAATATGATCAATACTGTTTCGGAAATGAAATTGCTAATAACAAGACCACCACCTACCAATCATGGTATAGGTATAATGATTGGTAAATAAAGACAGAAGACAGATCAACATTTCAGTGAGGTACAGACAGACGTTCAGGTTTGGAGGCCAACAAACAACATCATCATTAAAAGAACCTCGAATTGAATATACTCACATTTTTTGCTGGTAGTTTTACATGCTTCCACGACATCTTTGTAGCAGTAGTCTTCGCTAGCAGAGGCTGCGGCGCAAAAGAAAACGGCAATAATAATGAAGCTCTTCATGATCATGATCCCTGAGGAAAAACAAAACAAATTCTCAATTAATAACTTTCTCGACATTCACGTTCTGATATCTGAATCGTAATGAAGTATTATTTACCTGGTATCTCGCCAGCGTAATCACGAATAACAACGAATCGGAAAACTCGGAATATGTATTCTGCTCTGCCTCCTATCTCTGTGCACACGAATATCGCTCTGAACGTCGTGCGCACTAGAAAGAGCACGAGAACCATTGAATGAATTCACGAGAGGAAGGAGCGTTTGTTCAAGGTTTTGTTTGTTCAAAACACCGAAATAAAGAAACTTTTGTTCTCATATTGTTCTATCCGTCATTCGGTGCCCCCTTACGAGCAACCTTCAGAAATCTTCAAGAGACTTGTGTCGAGCAAGGAATGACGAGGACCTTATCACCTTATTTTAACGTGTGATTTCAAACACTTATTTCTTGGGTCATTAGAAGAATGTCTGCAGTCGTTTGGATTTCAACCCACGACTGGCAAGCCATCGCCATCAGAATCCTAACGCTTCTACCACGCGGCTAATCTATCTATTTAGACGGCTAATGCCATAAAGCTCAGTTTATTGATTATTGTCGCGCAATTTTGGCTTTGGTTTTGGTGTCAATGTCAGCTAACCAATTCGAATTTAACAAATGCAAGGTGTTATGGTGAATTCATGCACAACTTAAAACCCAGTTTCGACTTAAGAATGAGGGGTGATGATCGGTTGATTTCATTTGATATCAATTCTGAATTGACTAATCGCCTTCTCTAATTCTTGAGTTAGGACTTATAGTTAGTGGTGAATGATCATTTCATCAAATAACTGATGCGCTTGAAGCGGAGTGTGACATTTGGGATCAAGTCATGTCACGACGAGCTTACACTATCTCTATATCAAGAATCAGTCCGGAGAAATCCATGAAAATATGCATGCTTATATATTAGAATACGCTCTCATCATTTTAAATATTTTCAGCAGTGCAGTGTTGCCGCTTCTATCAAAAAGTAGCAACAACTTTGTTATTTCAAATTGAATACCGTGTATTTTATTGTTTTTTTAGATTCTTCCTGAAGAGCTGATTTTATCGATACATCACACTTGGAGTCTATCGGAAATTATTACAGATATATAGGGTTTTCAAAATCGAGATTTTTCAACTTTAGGATTTGTTTGTGTCTAAACTATTTATTATCGGCCGAAATGGCTCAAATGTCCCTATCTCAACTTTTGATTCACTATTTACTGATATTTAATCGGAACAGGTACAAAGGGTGGTTCAAGATTCAGAATTCTGATCACCCGCCTGTATCGGCCGAAATGGCTCCAATGTCCCTATCTCAACTTTTGATTCACTAATTATTCCAAATTTTTGGGATTTTCTCTCCTCGTTTCTATAAAATAAAAATATGAATATTATTTCAATATACGTGTAGTAAGGACAAATCAGATGATTTGCCCCAAAATGTCACTGCGTTTAAAGAATTTTCCTATCAGAGAGCCTAAAAGAAAAATTCACTAGCTTGTCAGTGACAATTTGTATTGAAAAATTTTTGGAGAAGAGAAATAAAGGTATATAGAAAAAATATCAAATTTTCACTTATCTTTGGACGTTTCGGGACCGATTCTGCTCCCGTTTTCAACATGAAGAGATTTTTTCAATTGCGAAGTCGTATAATATGTCTTGATATAGACAGAACATGGTATTCACTACTAAAATCTGAACATGAAAATGGTAAATTCAAGATTAATAAATGAAAACATCCTGTAACTCCTTTGATTGCCAACGTCACCAATTGTCATTGAAAACTGAAAAGCTTCAAGACATATTATACGACTTCGCAATTGAAAAAATCTCTTCATGTTGAAAACGGGAGCAGAATCGGTCCCGAAACGTCCAAAGATAAGTGAAAATTTGATATTTTTTCTATATACCTTTATTTCTCTTCTCCAAAAATTTTTCAATACAAATTGTCACTGACAAGCTAGTGAATTTTTCTTTTAGGCTCTCTGATAGGAAAATTCTTTAAACGCAGTGACATTTTGGGGCAAATCATCTGATTTGTCCTTACTACACGTATATTGAAATAATATTCATATTTTTATTTTATAGAAACGAGGAGAGAAAATCCCAAAAATTTGGAATAATGAACAACTTTGTTATTTCAAATTGAATAGCGTGTATTTTATTGTTTTTTTAGATTCTTCCTGAAGAGCTGATTTTATCGATACATCACAATTGGAGTCTATCGGAAATTATTACAGATATATAGGGTTTTCAAAATCGAGATTTTTCAACTTTAGGATTTGTTTGTGTCTAAACTATTTATTATCGGCCGAAATGGCTCAAATGTCCCAATCTCAACTTTTGATTCACTATTTACTGATATTTAATCGGAACAGGTACAAAGGGTGGTTCAAGATTCAGAATTCTGATCACCCGCCTGTATCGGCCGAAATGGCTCCAATGTCCCTATCTCAACTTTTGATTCACTATTTACTGATATTTAATCGGAACAGATACAGGCGGGTGATCAGAATTCTGAATCTTGAACCACCCTTTGTACCTGTTCCGATTAAATATCAGTAAATAGTGAATCAAAAGTTGAGATTGGGACATGTGAGTGGTTTTGACCGATAGAGAATAGTTTCGAAAAAATACTCAAGTTGAAAAATCTCGATTTTGAACACCCTATATCTCTGTAATCTTTTCGATAGACCCCCAAGTGTGATACCTCGATAAAATCAGCTCTTTAGGAAAAATCTAAAAATGCGAAAAAATACAGGGTGTTCCATTTGAAATATCAATGTTAACCACTTTCGGCAAAGTGACCACCGATCTGTTTCGGTGTTTTGACCGATCTTGTCCATTCGGCGGTGTCCGGATCACCGGATCCCCTCAAAACCCATTTCAGACATAAACACAGGTTAAGTGCCGCAATGTTAAATGATTTGACGTCCCCAATGGCCGATAACTTTTTTTCATCAATTCGCCTATATCTATATATTACTTTTTAACTCCGAATTGATGATTTTTAGACCAAAAACTTACTTTTCTCAGTGTAAGTCTAGGTTGAAGTTTCATGGCCACCAGCAAAACTATTTTCATCACGGGATGCCATTGTGAGTCCAATGTAGCGTTTCGATTTTGATTGACTTAATTGTCAATTCATATTCACCACGCGAATTTTGACAGTGATGACATATGCTGCTGGTTTATCAGTATGTATATTAAATTAGCAAAAGAATAATAAGAAAAACTTGAAAAATCTAGATACGTCAGAAATAATTTTGTTTGCTGTTATATTCTTGTTTCATGTAAAAATTATCTTTAGTTCAGGTAGCATCTACCTTTACCTTGACTCTATGACTCTTGACATTTCTTCCGTATTATTTGCATTTTCTGAGAAAAATATATGACATGCATTTATTTTACTTCGAATTACGAATAACATGAGCCATGTAAGTCCGGCTTGGACTGTTAGAAGCACATGCCAAGCACGGTTTCTAGACCATCGATCTCGCCCTGCCGTCGTGCATTTTAAATGGATACGAAAAGTCATTGTGGACATACAGAATATTTTATGACTGACTAACATGTGAGTCCAGGTCAAGTCCAGGTCGGCTTCACGCGGCCCTTATAGCATTTTTTTGTGTGATTCCGTGTTGGCCTCAAGTGACTGTGCTGTGAGTCATGTGGCACTAAACCCGTTAAGCCTTGAACAGTCGCTCCTTCCTCGGGTTCCCTTCTTCTTTCGATTCAATGTTCTAGAAACAAAGAAAGTGCAAAGTCATGGCAACCGAGAGAGGGGCGCGGCGAGAGGGGTCGGTTGCGGGGATTTCGTCGAGTGTTTTGTTTCGATCGAGTGTGGTGCGGTGCGCAAATCGTATGTATTTATCTGTTCTGTGATTAAACATCGGTTTGTTAATAGTCCACCTTCTGCACCAGTGAGTGTAAAGGCAGACTCAGAAAGCGTTCTATTGTCAATTCAGTTTTCGAGTAGAATAAATATATCAGAAAAATTTTAACAAGATGAATTCTATCATCGTCGCTGTATTCTTCTGTGCCATTGGTTTTGCAACATGTGAGCTACAATGTAAGTTATCATTTTGTTATACGAAAATACCTTGATGGTAAATTGGTATGTTGGTATTCTTCTCATTGATTTGGGTCTGTCCCTGTCGCTGTCCATCATCTTTTCTTGATTGTTGATCGTCATTCAAATTGAGAACCTACAAGGTTAAAGCCATAATGGAGGTATGATGACATTTCCCAAGGTTTTTGTCATTGAAAAATGTTGATTGTATTTAATATTTTTTTGTTGTCCGAAATCTCAGGTTTCTTGAACGAACTCATTCGAAGTCGATATCAAAAGAATTCATAAAATTGACGAATAAATCATTTAGAAAATGGATAGTTTTTTTTTTTCGAAATATGAGTTGTTGAGGTTATGTTTACGTCGTCATGGAAACAGCTGACATTGAAATGTCCAATTTCTGCATTTACTAACTCAGGTAATAAGGTTCATAACATGGTTCATAATATATAACTAAAGATCCATCTTTAAACTCTGAACATAGGTTATAAAGTGCTGTTCTGTTCAAGGTGTCATTATATTTTATTAGATTTTTTTTTGTTAGAGAAAATCAGGAACCATAGATGGCGCTGAAAAAACGTCAAATTTTGAAGTGAAGGTGATCAACAATTCAACAAAACATTTCTCATTAGGATCCAATGTGAATTTTGTCGTTTTTAAATCCATATTTTTAAAATCTGTACAACTTTTATATTGAAAAATATTTAATTAAATTTGACAGCTAATTTTCCATTCCATATTGTCAACAACTGTTCAAGTACATTTATTTATACCTCGATTTGTCCCATTATTTGTGTTCAATTTCATCATTATTGTCTTCTCTTCATTCTGAATATTCCATGGAATTTTCCACAGATGCGACGTTTGAGTCAGAGACCTATAAAAAAAACAATATTTGTATTTCTCTGTCAAGATCTACAGAGGTATATACTATATAGGATCATGTTGATATTTTCATGTTATTGGCTGTTTTTTGGTTATAAAGTAATGCGTATTTAATATTGGTAATAAAGGATGTAGCCTGTAAATTTCTCTAAAGTCCTCTATTGACTCATATACGTCATTGTGTTATTGATAAATGCACATGAAATCAATACTCTCTTTACCATATTTTCGATTCAACTTTTTTTTTTACTTTACACCTTCGACGTTAGCAAACTTTTATATTGGATCAATGTTGGCAGTATTACCTACAAACTGACCAATATTTCACATACTACAAAGGTTTATTTTCATATTTGATTCAAGGTAACGAATTCCCCAGTAATATTGAACAGGGTTCCAAACGGGGTTCACTTTTTACTTTAAGGAAATTGACGTCTACAGTATTTGCGCTATTTAGCGGAATAATGAGAAAAATTGTATTCATGAATTGGTACCACTGCAAGTCACCTTCTTGGGTACATGTTCAGAAAACGTGTCATTATTATTTTGGGGAAAAATTAAAAATATTTAAAGTATTCGAAACTCATTGTATTCCGAGAAGCAGTGTTTACTAATTTCTCGGTTCGACAATGGTTATATTTTTGAGATCATTATCTAAGAATTCATATATGGTCTTGGTCCCTGACGCGCAGCTTACTCAGCGGCTGATCCGTGTTCAATCTCGGATAATTTTTGTTTGAACAATTCGAAGAAAGTCATGGACCTGGGATTTCAAATTAACTATATACATTATACAGTATGTCCCACTTTGGGCAATAACACGCACGCTTGTATTTCTTGTTCGTTGACCGGTTCAAAAAAATTTTTTCGCTCAACATAAATACTAGTCAATTCGATCTACTTTCCTGAGTTTTTAATTTTCTCATTGCAATATAACACGACCAACTAGGTATGATCAAATTTCATGTTGAGCAAAATAAATTTTGAAATCGGTCAACAAATAGTAATATACAAGTACAAGTGGGACACACTGAATAAGTATAAATACTATAACTATTCAAGTTGTTTTTTAATTTATATGAATGTTTTGTTATTCCATTTTATGGAACATACATTATCGCTGAATACGAGGGTTAATCATATTTGAATTACCCTCGGAATGGGCGTGTACATCTTAGTAGAACTTTCAACTCAAACCATCCTTTCATACATAAATAATGATTGACGACATAATTCGATCGAAAAATTAACTGGAATGTTTTATTTTTAGAAATAAATGATAGTACTTTCTGAAAACGGACCCTCTTATGACGTAGAAACCTCATCTCGCCATAGTTAAAAGAAAATACCAAACGCCCGACGGAGACTGAGGCAACTGATATATCTATCTATCTATTCTTTCAACTGTGATCTCGTGCTAATTCACTCTGTCAGAAATCATGTATCATTCATCTCTGTCTGGAATAGTCTTGTTTCAGTATAAGGGTTTTGACGTCACATTATCGCCTCGTTTTCAGAGGTCCGAAAAATCGGGGAATTCAATTTTTTTTTATAAAACGTAGGGAGCTCACAGCAAGAAAGGGTTTGCGGTGGTGAGCTAGTTTGGGTGAGTTCTATCGAATTATGAAATACATTTTTTTTGTGATATAAGCCCATTACCTACCTGTCCTGGTAATGACGAGGTATGCAACATTTACCACTTCTTGAAATTCCCAGGTTGGTACCTACTTCCTGAACCAGAAATTGTGCGCCTCTTCAGTAAGCATAATATGCGCCACAAATTTATCAAAACCAGTTGAACGTAAACAGAAATAACAAACAACCGATTGCATGCCAACATGGCTACCATGGTTGCCAATATTGCTATTTGTGTGCTGGTCAGAGAATAGAATCGAGAATTGTTGAAGTAATAGATATCCCAATTAATTGTCCCAAGTAGAATATCCTCGAGAATATATTTGTGGTCAACAACAAATCGTTTGTTCAAATATTTGAAACGCTGAAGATATATGATTGTGGCTGTTTGACTTGGCAATGCCGGTCAGATCGATAAAGCAAGCAGAGCAAGCACTTTTGATAATGGTATCGCCCGTAACTATTCCATAGTTCCCAAGGGCAAAGGGCAAATCAAAATGGACTATTAGAGGTTAGAATTCACTGATGTGTCGAATACAATAATATCCGAATTATACATTTCTCAATACCAGTCCTTTGTCTTTTTATCTAGATTCAACAAGAATTAATGCAGAGCAGATTTTAGGCGAGAGATTTTTTACCGCATTGCAATATAAGAATTCAGAATAAACCCTTCACTGCACATATGTACAGGATGTCCCATATTGCTTGATTTTGTCATTTTCCCTATTTCCAGAACAACTAGAGAACTGACCTAGACGTCTAGAGCTTGATTTTTGTGGAACATCGATTGGTGAAAACCGCACTTCGATATATCTAACAGTTTCCGAGATATAAGCAAATATTGACATTTAACCGATTTCAAAGAACTTTCCCCCATATTTAAAATCAATCATAACTTATGAACTACCCTATAAATTTTTTTGATATTTAGTTGGTATGTTCTTTGTCCACAGTTGTGACGATTGACATAATAAAAAAAATCTCATTCCAGGGCCGGACTTGAAAAAAATAATAAGTAGGTTTCGAGTTGAAACAACAATTTGTATATTAATATTTTGAAATCTTTTACAAATTTGGAAAGAGCAGGAAAAACTGAGTAGGACCGAATGTATTTGGTGTCTACACATACAACTTTTTTCCTATTAACTTGAGTCGAATTTAGAGGTTTCAATAATTAGGTGGCACTTTTCCATTTATAATCAATTATTTCTCATCCCCCTAATTCTTGGATCCTAACGTAATTGAAAACGAGAGGACATTATCATGTATGACTAACTTGTATGTGTAAGAAAATTATCATAACATTTGTTTATTGTACTACAATTGAAACAATAATTATGGAAATGTTGGACAATGCCCATTTCAAAAAGAGGAGGTATATTTTGATTAAATTACTTATGATTCTTTTAGCATCTGAAATATCACAGTAATCGATATTTTAGTTGAATGCCAGACGACCATAAGGAACTGGATACCTCCAATGTGTGGCTGTTCCTTCAAACTAGTCATTTTTGTTACGCCTTGCCTTTTATACTTGGTAGGCCTTGCCTCCAATACTGGGTAAGCCTTGCCTCCAATATTAGTAGGCATTACCTCCTATACTTGGTAGGCCTTGCCTCCTATACTTGATAGGCCTTGCCTCCTATACTTGGTAGGCCATGCATCCTATACTTGGTAGGCCGTGCATCCTATACTTGGTAGGCCTTGCCTCCTATACTTGGTAGGCCTTGCCTCCTATACTTGGTAGACCTTGCCTCCTATACTTGGTAGACCTTGCCTCCTATACTTGGTAGACTTGCCTCCTATACTTGGTAGGCCTTGCCTTCTAATCTTCTTACTCTTGATGAATCCTTCTTGTGGCCTCCGAAATAACCTAAGATCTTCAATCCGCTCTCAAAAATGAATCCGTCATGTGGTCCAGAACAACATAAAATGACCAATCTTGATCTTTTCTTAGGCGCCCACAAAGAACTGGACATCCCCAAAGAATGGGTCGACATGGACGGCGTGTGCATCAAGAAGGTTCGCAGCCAGATCGAGGAGGAGCTCAAGGCTGCCATGCAGTACATGGCGATGGGCGCGTACTTCGCGCAGGACACCGTCAACAGGCCGGGATTTTCCGAGATGTTCTTCAAGTCGGCGAGCGAGGAGCGAGAGCACGCAATCAAGCTGATCAGTTATTTGCTGATGCGAGGGGAGCTGACGACGCAAGTTAGCAGTTTGATCAAGAGAAACGTGAGTAGGGGTTTTGAGGATCTGTCTAGTGATCACGGAATTACTTTGTCTTATATAATATATGGTTGGCAAAAAGAACGAAATTTTGATTTTGAATAATAACATTTTTTTACAAGCTATTTTATTTTATTTATTCATGTTCAAATGTTGCTGGCAGATTTAAAGATTCTGAAATGATATATCATATGGGGTTATTCAAAACAGCCTTATTGTTATCAATTTTTTTCAAATGGGTCTCGATTTTCAGAACAATTGAATAACTTTGGAACCATCAACAATTTGATAACCACATATACCATTAGTTTTTATTGCAAATGACCACCCCACTTCTTTTGATCCATGACTTATGGGACACCTTGTATATTTTTCCAGTAATTTTTTTCATGAATCTCCAAAATCTCGTTGGCGTATTGTAATTTTGACCTCTGCTTTTCAGGATTATTAACTCTGTTTCATGGTTTCATCTAAAATGGTCCCAAAAATATACAAGATTATTTGTCAAAAAATAAAGGATAGGATTCCATTCCATAAGAACAATGATTAATTTCTCTATATTTCTGGGAATCTCTCGTTTGTACCAATGAAAATATGGCTAATATATATTTATATAAATCCTTCATTTAGTGAATACAAAAAAATCAACTCTTACAGACAGTTTATATTTGAAAGTCACTACATATAAAATGGAACAGGCTAGGACATAATGAAATGTCTCGAAATGTCTGGAAATTTCACTGTGCTGTGTTTAAAAATTTTGCTATTACAAAAAGTAAGAGATAAAGTCAATTGATAGTCACTGTTGTGAAAATTGTTAGAAGAAGAGGAATATGGATACATAAATACATCGAAAAAATGTAAAATGTTTACTCAGCTTTGGACGTTAAGGGAATTAATCTGCTCCGGTTTTCAACATAAAAAATGGAAAATTTTTCTTGCAAATGATTTAGATATGGTTTTCTGACACTTCTCAGTGACAGAAGTTGATGAAAAAATGTATGAGTTACAGGGGTTTCCATCTGTATCAACTGAACAGGAAGCAATGTTAGTGTCTCCGTTCAGAAGAATACCAGCGAATTCTTAGATTTTTCATTTTTCTTGTTTCACCTGCATAATACTTTCCACATACAAGGTATTCAGTATTTACAATTCTTGGTTTTGTTTGAGTGAAATGGGGAAATTTCCTACAGATGAATTTTCATATAATAGAATTTTCATAAAATAAGTTCGGAACTCCTCAGTTTCATGTCCATGCTGTACAGTCGTTTTTATTTTACAAATAAAGCAATTTCGAATTTTCAGGCCGGCAAACTATGACGTACATTCTGAATCTAGTCAGAATTTAGCTGATGATGAAGAATAAAACTTGGGAATAGCTACAAAATAAAAAACGAATTAAAAATATAGAAGAAGACAGTTTGGCGTCTTTGTTGATGTTTATATCATGAAAAATAGCGATGATGCCCTAACTAATCAAACAATAATATAAACTGAAGACATAGGCTAATGAATAACTTGAGATCAAAAATCGACATGACTGGTAAAGAAAAACATACATAACAACAAAACCTGATCACCTCTCGGTGTGCTTGTTAGTATTTTGTGTGGTGTGGACGGACTCATAGTATTATGCGCTGTTGCAGGACTTACAGTATTATGCGTTGTTGCATGGTATAGTCTGCAACTTTTCTAGAAAATAGATCCGTTTCATAAAGGAACGAATTCATATGAAAAATTATAGATACTATGGCAAAATATCATAATGAACCTTTATTAGTAATCAACTTCATCCAGCAAATGAGAGATTTATGAAAATTGTTCATCAAAGTAGGACTGAAAAACCTAGTATATCCCATTGTTGTTATGATAGTTATAGTTTATTCAAATAACAATTTCCGGAATTCTAGACATATTGATGATGCCGGCAACGTCGTACTGACACAGGGAATCGTATTTTAACTCTTGTGAACGGCATTTTCTAGGGAGTCCGTCATAGGAATGGTGAAGGGCCAAATTCCTTTTTCATATAATTTTTTCCGAAGTGAAATTTTATCATACGAAAAAAAGAAAAAATACCTACATTGAAATTTTACAAATTTCAGTTACATCAAAACCTCAATATCGAAACTTCGTCATTATTGATGTCATTGTATTTTCGGTGCACGTATAGGCTATTTGACATCAATATTTATTACTTGATGAGTTTATTGAATGATGAAATGGAGGATAATATATTGCACATTCTCCTGATATAAACACCAAGTCAATAAAAAGTAGGGTTTTACAATGGTTGTTTATCAATCAATTCTAGAAACATATCTCAATATGTTTTGTTTTATGTTGATGAAAGTAAGATAGGAATGTTTGTAACAAGAAATTATCTGATTTTCAATAATATAATTTTGAACTTTCAACGTTATTTAAGTGTTGTAGATAAAGTATAATAGTAATTTCACATAATAGATATCAAGATATATACTACTCTCTCAAATGATTACGACTTTATCTATAACTGCAATCTTTATCTTCGTGAGCGGGTAAGGTGTCATTGGATTCAGATAATTAAGAAGATTTCAAAATTGTAATGATATACAGGTTGTCCCATTTGAAAATCGAAAGTTGATGTCATTTCTGGAATAATTGGTAGCTCATTTGTTTTTCCAAACATATCGACGGTCATCTCACGTAGGGACGTATATCAGTTTTCAAAATTTTGCAGGAAAGCAATTCAAAGATGTTCAACATCTTAATTCGCTTAAAAATCAGAGGTTTGATCATGAAAGTTCATTGTTTTTAATTCAATAGTGAAAGAGCTAGAACTAGCTGTTATGATGTGGTGAGATTGCGCAAAACATCGTCAACAACGTGGATAATTAATATGTTCGTGTAATACGTCATTATGTGAGATCATGATTGTCAATGTGTCCTTCGAAATGTCCGTGAATATAACGTGAATTCAAATAAATATCAGATCCAAATATTCATTTTTATTGATGATAAACACAGAAATTCATTCGACTTGTACAGTACCTTACAATACCCCTTTCAGTACCTTGAGACGTCACCCGAGATATTTTAATTCCCGTGGCAAACCGGATTATGAGATACGTCACTGTTGAAACTTTTAACAAATAATAAAAATATATCGCACGAACTACCGTTACTCCTATTATAGTTAGGTCACTTCATGAGATTTGGTAGTCCAATATAATTTGAGATCGGATGAGTATTCGATATTTAATTACTTACACGAACACCATTCAATATTAAGCTACGCCAAGTGAGATCATAGAGTCTAACAAGAATATAAGTCATTTGACAAAGTATCTCAAATACCTATTTTTATGAGATACGTCATTACGTGAGATGACACACAATATGCAATGTTCTGAATTTCAGAAATATAGCTAGATAAACAAAAATGTAGTCACACGGTGTTTTCTGAGGAAAAAGTGTATAGACCCAAATAACCTCCAGAATCAGTCGACCATGAACTTTACAAGCTTTATTCTCGTTTACAGCTGACGCCTAAAACATCATCTTGGGCCAATGGGGTGAATGCTCTCAAGGATGCTCTGAAATTGGAAACTTCAGTGACCAAGAAGATCAGGGAACTCATCAAAGTTTGCGAAGGTGAAGGTGCCGCTAGCTACAATGACTATCACGTGAGTATTCTTTACATTGATAGCATAACTTCAAGAAACAAGTCTATAAATTTGTGTCCGGAAATTCTTCTTTTTGAAGATATAGGTTTTTTTTTTACTTTTCAAATTACTTTTGCAAAAAAATAAGTTCTTTGAACAAACTTTGTTACCTACCCAAGGTTTTTCTAAGTGAGAAATCATAATGTCGTATTAATATTCATGAACGGCGATGCGTATGCTGTCATTATTTATTTGAAATTATCTTGTATAATATCAAACATTACAATACTAACATGAGTTCTATGGTTACTTTAATGCACTAGTGCGGTAATGTAAGGAAACCGTTTTTTTTCTTATTTTGACATTCAGTATTATTATCATAAGACATAAAGGAAACAATAACACAAATAAAACATATCAACCTACATACTGTGATGATAGGACCACATGTCGATAATATTCATCCAAAGTGAAAATGACACATCAAAGTCGACAGTTCGCAATATACCTACAGTGTGTGCGATTTCAACTCATAACACCATCCTAATGGGGGACTTTGCTCCGAGTTGCTAACCTAAAATCCTCTACCACTGTAGAAGTATTATGGAAGTTTGATTTCTCAAATAGCTTTAATTTGGTGAAATCTGACTGTAGGAGTCTACTCAGCTTTCTAATGAGTTATTCAGAAGAAAAAATTTTTTTGTGAACTTCACATCTGACGTGAAAATACTGAAATATCAATACTAGTCACTAAATCACTAGGTGAGTTCCAATGACCTTTGAACTTCGAATAATGATCAAGAAACTCTCATGAGAAACGTGAAAACCTATAATAAACTGGAGGTGAGGGTTCCAAAATTATCTGATCTGGGTCTATTCTGGACTCATAATGGTAATGAACATAACATTGTTATTTGGGCTTTATATTTATTGTCGTTAATATTTATATTTCCTCACTACCCATAATATATCATGCTATAATAAATATCGAATATAGTCTTGTGATTTCAGCTATGCTTAACTATCTGTGTCTAAATATTGTTGTTTTCGGACATTTGTGATATGTATTTCTATTTTATAGAGTATTTATTGAATGATTTCTTTTCCCTATTGTTATTTTTTACTAGGAAAATGCGTATTATTACATATAGGTTTCCACACATGGTTTCGTTCACTTAAATACATTTCCTTGGGTCATTCTTCATTTCAGGGAAAGGTTGAAACTTACTTATTTTATTCTTGATTATTTTATTCTTAGGTAGTCATGTCTGAATCGATATTTAGCACTCAAATGAAATATATTCCTTCTTCCTACTGCAACGATCAAACTTCTTCACCAAAGAATGATAAACAATAGTGTTGTCCATTAAAAATAATCATAAATATGCATCAGAAATATGACAGTTGATAAAATTGAAGACGATATGACATATTTCAAAATGAAAACAGGTACATCAACCTAATTTTCAACCAATCAGAACTGGAGTTCACAAAAATTAATGTTTCTTCTGAATACCTTTTATTAGTGAGCTGAGTAGACTCCTACTATCAGATTTCATCAAAATAAAGCCATTTGAGTAATACAACTTCCATAATGTTGCTTCTACATTGGTAGAGGTTTTTCGGTTGGCAACTTGGAGCTAAGTCGCCCATTCTCTTCAAAAATGTGGAAAAATCAATATTCAGATTCTCAAGACCCACTATTGTTTGTTGAAGGGGTTAAAATTTCTATAACTGCTATTAGGCAATTTTCATAATAATAAAATAAATCGCCTATTTGATTGAGACATAGCTGAGATCCTCCATAGAGAATTTTGAAGCAGTACCTCAAATAGGGTTTTAATTAATTTCAATATTTCTGCTCATTTCACCCTGTATCAAAATCTAAGGAGTTGATATAACAAGTGAAGTGGTCATTCAATGTATTGATTATGTCATCGTTTAACGCCAGAAAACTTCTTAATTGAAGTACTTAGAAAATAATAAATGATTTGAATCATTTCAATGGGCATTAACCTGCGTTTTTTCGATTGTTTTTTAAACAAATTCAATATCATTATCAGTAAAAAATAAGTAAATATTGAGACTGATATGTTATTGTTAGTATATGATTGATTGGTTGATTAAGTGGACGATAACAACAAATATTGACATAACTCAAGTGATTGGATCAAGGTACTAAATCATGACCAGAGAATCAAGTAGTCGTATTTTTGGATTAGCAGTGATATCGCAAATCGCTGCTGCCATATTGCAGAAGGATTTTATGTTGTTTCATTCAGTCTCATTCACAACAAATTAGATTTTCAATTGATCGTAAACAAACCACTAGTATACAATCAAAGTTTATTGCTTTATACACGGTTAGCAATTACCTTTTCAGTAATCCCAATGATGGAAACTATGAATCAAAGTTATCAGGAGAAAATCATTCTGATTTAATTCCATAATCCCAACTAACTCAAAGTGATCAATAATAATTAAATGTTTTTACAAGTGGGTACTTGCAAACTCATGTTATTTTTGAGTATTTTACTTATCATAGAATCAATGCCACCTTTTTTTGAAACACCCTGTCTATAAGGTAGTCAAGATGAAATTGGGTTAGTTTATTGTATGAGTATTTCACTTGAAGAAATTACTGTGTTAGCTAAACATGCCGGGTATTCAAGTTTTTTGTGGAAATCTTATTTTTTATAAATTTTACACATTTAATATGAATTTTAATCTTCTCCTGAAGATGCCGAGTTAACATAGCAAAACTCATGTTGAAGCATTGAAACATTGGATTGGTTAGTAGTAACACAATGTAGTTTCCTACTTCATTTTTTCCAAAATTCAGTACATTGTAGGTGTTAACATGTATAGGGCGACAAAATATACCCATTTATCGAATATTATTAAAATTTTGTTATTTCCTTGAAAACCGTTTTGAAAAGAAACAAAAGGTTTTAATACATGAATATTCTAATCATTACAGCTTGTCGACTACTTGACGGGAGACTTCTTGGAGGAACAATACCATGGCCAACGCGACCTGGCTGGAAAGGTTTCAACCTTGGAAAAGATGACGGAGAAACATGGCGCCCTAGGGGAATGGCTGTTCGACAAGAAACTTCTCAATGGCGAACTATAAATCAGAAGTCAGAACATCTTGACATCTTATTCCATGTGATATACTTACCTATTTTGTTTTGTATGGATATCGTCTAGTTCCATTTCATTAGAATTATAGATTTCAGTTTTGTTCCAATAAAATTTGTATCTAGAGGGGAGCTATTCATTATTTCTTGAACCGTACCTGCTTTCACTTCCCTACTAATGGTTCAGGTTCAATCTACTGTTCTTTAAACAGCCGCTAAAACTTTGGCTTACATGCAGTAAATGAGTCCACAGAGAAATTAATGTAATAATAATAATAATAAATGTTCTTTATTGGTTAAAACTAGAGTCACTGGATGGTATTAGTTTGATAAGAGTTCGGACACAGAAATGACAACGGTTAGGGTTTTTGAATGTTTGGATTTATTAAGTTACACACCTTGCATTGTGACAAGAGCACCATATATAGTCGTCCTGATGCGCTTTTTCATTCAAAATTGTTTGAATTTGACAATAAATTTTATAAACGTCAGAATTGAAATAAAATTTGATAATTATACTTTAGAGTAAAGAGCATTCATGGAAATCACTTGCTGTGTAATAAATTGTGCCAATTCTGAAAAAAATTGATATCATTCATTCAATTTTCCGAAACAGATATCAACCATTCGCTTATGGAAGGAAGATATGAAACGGCCTGGGTAGAAAGTCAATTTGAAGACGAGCGAAATTTGTGAGGTACTCATTAAAATTCACTTCTTATAACAGCATCTGATTAGATTGAATCTATTTTACGCCCATTTTCAAACAGAAGATTTCAAAATCTGATTGAGAGAATCTGCTGTCAATTTACAAATCAGACGATTTCAAGAACAAAATTCATTATCATCACACAAAATACAAAACGAAATAATCATAAAAAAAGAAGAAATGATCGCAGAATCACATAATGAAATTGAAAATTTGAAAACGAAACTAAGAAAAGCAAGTAATCCACAACGTGATATATTATTGAATGGCGTTTTTGTTGCCGACCTAATTCAAAATTTAACAGTAAAAAGTGAATAGTTATTTATGTATCAAGAGAATCATTATAAGGGCCTTAATTTTGCTGGAGGTTATCGTTCTGGAGATATTTTCCATATCGATCCATGTTACTTAGCTCCTAGGGCGCTAAGTGAAGTTGCTGAGAACTTTACAAAACCAAGTATTTGGTTGGTCTCGTCAGAATAAACTACTTTTTTCCTATGAGAGGTAAATTGAAGTGGGTGTTTGTACCCTATATCCATTGTCCATCTACGGCTATGATTGATTTGACAGAAAATATAACCTCTAAAATCGTATCTGACAATCAGGCGATACTTGGGAAATTGAAAAGACAAAGAGCAGAATATATGTCTTATTCTTTTATTCACTTCAACCATTGTATTATAGAAAATAGAAAATGACAAAAGTTCAGCTGTGTCCGAACTCTTATCAAACTAATACCTTCCAGTGACTCTAGTCAGCTAGTTAAAACCAAATGGCCATCGACCGAGGTCCTTCAGCCAGTAACAATTTTCACATATAATTTTTATATCATTTCAAATTTTTAGGTTATGGAAGAAAGTGAAACTTTATGAAAAAAAAAAAGAAGTTATCTTGGATTTTGTCTTCAGTCTTGTGCACTTAGGTGTGTGATAACTTCCCAAATGGTTCTTTCTGGGTGCTTGTAGAGTGGTTGGCGTCTTTCTTCACGTTTCTTACAGTATGGTCTGAGGAAGTTGATGTTATGTTCTCATTTTGAGAATTTGCTTGCCAGATCCAAGAATCTGTTTTGGATTGGTTTAAATTTTGTCAGTTCATACAGGAGTTCGTTTGGTGGATTGTGAAAAAAAAAAAGAAGTTATCTTGGATTTTGTCTTCAGTCTTGTGCACTTAGGTGTGTGATAACTTCCCAAATGGTTCTTTCTGGGTGCTTGTAGAGTGGTTGGCGTCTTTCTTCACGTTTCTTACAGTATGGTCTGAGGAAGTTGATGTTATGTTCTCATTTTGAGAATTTGCTTGCCAGATCCAAGAATCTGTTTTGGATTGGTTTAAATTTTGTCAGTTCATACAGGAGTTCGTTTGGTGGATTGTGAAGTGTGTTGTCCGGGTGGCGATTTTACTAAATATAAATTAACTATTGCAGCACAAGACACGCCCCCTACTACGGCATTGCAAAATATAATCGAGCCCAGCACAATCCTGCAGAATCTAATCTTTGACAGCACAACGTAGCTGATTCATATAAATAAATCGATTGAAAAAGTAGCACATACCGCGTTATATCTCATCTTCAAAGTACTTTACTTAGGCAAAACTCAGAGACTATTTATCCTCAACGAACTAACCTATCCCTGATTGCAATATTTTTGAGGAAGGAAAACCGAATGGAGTGTAGAAACACATTGATTAATAATATATTTCAAAAGTTGAGTTCTTCAACAAAATTGAATAAAATGAGACTGTTTATCCTAAACGCACTAACCTATTTGACTTGAAATATTTAATGAAAAAGGAAAACCAGAATGAAGTAAAAAAACATTGGTGAAAAAAAAAAGTTGCAAAAAAAAGTTCGAGTTCACAGCGATTCGAACCATGAACCTTCAGACTGAGAGTCGACAGCGCTAACCAGTAGACCATTTGGGTGTATGAATTTACTGCGTACAAGAGATTGACAACGAGAAAGCTTCAGTTCTTGCGTTGGAGCACAGTATGAGATATGACGTATTATGGTGGGCGTGGTTTGTGCTAGCGTGCAGTATATTTAGGAAAATCGCGTCCGGGTTGCGAATTTTGGTGATACTTCGGAGGGTGGATGTTTGAGCTACTTGGAGGTTTCTGAGGGCGGGTTTTCGACAGCTCAGGTATACGATATGTGCGTATTCTAATATTGGCCAGCAAATCATCTTGTATATTTTTGATGCGGATTCAACATCAATGCCGTGGTTTTTGTATGTCATTGCCCGGAAGTGTTTTCCTCTTGCACTGATTTTTGTTTTTTTTTGTGTGTTGGTTGAAGTTGAGTTTGTTGTCCATTTCAATACCGAGGTACTTTGCTGAATTTTGGCTTTTGAGGGTGTGATTGATGATTGTGACTGTAGGTGGATTGTCTGATGTTCTGTGATAAAATATAACAAACTGTGATTTTCTTGGATTTGGTTTCAGTCTCCAAGATTACACAGTTGTAACAGTTGTAACAGTTTTTAATCTTCTCCTGAAGAAGCTAACATAGTTAGCGAAACACGTGTCGAGGCGTTTCAAAAATCGGTTTGGTTATAGTGGTAAAATAGTGTAGTGTATTTTATTTACAACCATATACAGAGAAGTGCACAAAAAACAGCCAGGATTGTAACTTTTGAATGATTCTAGATAGGGTTTTGAAAATTGGTGGGTATCAAGTATACCAAATTGCTCATTAATTGATGAAACACTTTTTCTTTTATCACTTCCAGTTTCACCGAAAACAACCCCAACTTTTGATTTTTAAATGGGACACCCTGTATTGTATTCCATAATCGGTTAGGAAGTATCATCACGAATTCAACGATAACGGGTTTGATAGGGGTATTTCAAACGATTACAAAGATATTTGCGTTCGAAGTTTCCATATGCTCAATGGGTGTGACTTCGCAATATCAAAACTTCTTTCTCTGTCACACTCATTGAACATATGGAAACTTCGAACACAAATATCTTTGTAATCGTTCGAAATAACCCTATTGAACCCGGTATCGATGAATTCGTTGTGACAATCCCTAACCTGCTTTCAAGCATCGTTTCAAGCAGAATCTCTTATCGGACCTACCGATCTAATCAATTATTCTGATGTGAATGGTATGATTCAAAGATGTAAGTCTGTAATAATTTAGTAAATTCATGTAATGTTACCATGTCATTATCACATAATCTTTTCTTACATGCTATCTTATATTATTCAGATCATTATGGGGTTAGATGTAAGAGTAGCCTAGCTAAATTTCGCCCCTTAATGATCATAACAATTGTATTTGTTTTCATCATACTTTTATAAATAAAGTCGATTTATTATTATTATTATTATTATTAACCGATTATGGAATACAATACAGGGTGACCCATTTAAAAATCAAAAGTTGAGGTCGTTTCCAGTCAAACCGGAAGTGATAGAACAAAAATGCTTTCGTCAATTGATGGGCAATTTGGTATACTAGCTGCCCACCAATTTTCAAAACCCTATCTCGAATAATTCAAAAGTTACAGTCCTGGCCGTTTTTTGTGCACTTCTCTGTATATGTTATGTCATTACTAACGTCATTGAAGGTTGGGAAGTGTCACATTACACACCTCTACTTCCCGCCCTCACTTCCCGCCCTTCACTACTTCCCACCCTCACTTCCCGCCCTCACTCATGTAATAATTCAGGTATGTTCAGAACGAAACATAGATTCATTAATTTTGATCGAAATATGATGGTTGTAAATAAAATAGTATACAAACATCGGTAGGAAGTTCATTCCTGTCTCAAAATTATAGCTAACCTGGACGCTTTGCGTCTAGTTCAACTATAACTAATCTCACAGGAATGAATCACTTCCCACCTCCCACCATACTATTTAAATCAACAAAGTTGTCAAATCTCAATACAAAATTGACATTTTCCATAAAATATCATCATTTTTCCTCGTTAGCAGAAATAACGAAAATACGGTTAGCATCGGCCATCGCTTCCACGAATCTATTGTTGCATGATGAAAAATACTGTCAGTGCACTATCAAACACACCTCCTCATGTAGCAGGAAGTGCCAGAGTTTCAACTCTGTATCTAATATCATATTCTCCTTTCCGAAAAATAAGGCGGGTCACTTTTTATTGGATTTACCATTGCACCATTGTAAAATGACAACTGGAATGCCAATATTATGGCAATGATAGGTCATTGGGGTGAAACTGCTTGAAAAGTGATAGACCATGTATCCATGTTTGCTAATGGATATATCATAGGTACAACTATATTATACTATATTTATCGTTTGCCGTCTCAAAATGTCTAGTTCAAAAATATAAATGGTTTGAATCATCACAGTGGGCATTCTAGATTGCAAAACATGAAGTTCTTTCCCATCAAATTATGATGTATATTCTTGGGGTATCTTTAATCAAACAAGTCTCCTTATTTTCTATTACCTCTTGAAATTAATGTACAGAAATCTGGACTATATTGTTTATAGGACATTTTTTATCAATTTTTATGACTCACTTGTCACATATATGAATTCAGGACCATCCTGTGTATGTTTTGTAAATTTTGAACACACCTCTGACATGATATAATGTATAAGAATCAGCACATTGAAGAACTGATGGGCTTTATTCACAGGAAGGATCCATCCTTTTCACAGGCTTCAATCAAGAATAAATTGAATTGAGAAAGAATCTACATATAATACAACTATTTCCCCTAGACATCTTCTTGAAAAAAACTGTCTATTATTTATCTAACTCTTTGGAATATAATATCATAATATGTAGGAAACAGTGAAAACAATATTGATCAACTTATTATAATTGAATAAATAGTAGATTATAGTTCATTCATTAAGTCTATCAGTGAAAAAAAAGCAAGATGAGTGAAGCATAATTATAACAAGGGAACAGATAAAAAATAATGTTAACATCTGAAACATCCATGAGGATAGTTCAATATTCATGGATTTCTTGAAAAATTTGTACAACTTGTGAAATGTGTATATATCCCTACTTCAAAGTTGGGAACATATTATTACATACACATATTCCATAATTAGAGCAAAAAGTACTTGATAGGTTTAATACTCACCGATGATAATAAATGATACATTTTCACCTAGAAAGGGTGGTGGCCTGGTCTTTCAGTCAGTTAGGTACATAATAATATTATAACTTCAAATTTCCCTTTTCTTCTGGAACCAATTATAGGTACTCTTATTACTTATAGTAATTATTCAATAAAACTACTGTTCCTCATTTTGACAACATTCGACTCAGCAGGACGAGCCGACTGACAGATAATAGTTAAGTTGGGAAACCCTTGAGAAAGCGAGAAACCGCAAACTCATTTTTATTTCACCCATTACTGTTTCACCCTGACATTCAGAGATGACAGAAAAAAAATGAAAAAGTGAACTATTAACTATTTAGCTTTTGAACTATTGGACATTAGGCAGTTAAAGAAATCACCATTTTTCTGAAATAATAAGAAGAATGAAAGGAGAAGAAGAATGTCAAAAATCAAGAAAGTGTATAGACTGCCGACCAGTCGGCATTCTATAATTTTTCTCTAGACTGCCGACAATTCAGTGGAATACACTCTTTCTGTATAAAACCGGTCAGCAGAGTAAACTCTTCGTTTGGGATGTCGACTAGTCGGCAGACTCAGGGTTATGGCAGACTACTATCATCGCAACATGTGTCATACATGTACTATTTCTATATATGGCGCATCGCCTATATATATCTCAACAAAAATGGGACCAAAATGAGAGGCACTTTTTGAATCTATAAGGACGGAAAGTGAAGGATGGAAACTGCTGACGTGAGGATCAGATTTTGAGTTAGGTTAGGTTCCTAAATAATTATTTGAACATAAGAAAATATTAAAAATCATTAATTGTTGATGATACCAAAGTATACAGTACCTTTGTGCAGGTCAATATATAAACAATAAAATTTGAAAATTCAAACTTACTTATGAGAAGAAGATTTCTGTCTATTCTTTTCTCCGCAAATACTGCATTTCATTCCACTAGACATGGTTGAAAAAGTTTAGTCTATGAAAAATAAACTGAAACACAAACACTGAAGAGTTGTACAACTAAAAACGCAAATATTCGAATTTCAAACATCAAAACCACATCCGCGCTAAAACCAATTCGAAAATTCGAAATCCGTAGCCATATTAATCATTCCAGAATTACGTCATTTGACAGGTTACTGAGAAGCAAACATTGTATTTTGTCCATATACGTATTAATAATCAATACGGATAATCTCTATCTGTTTCCATAGCAAAACATGAAGCCGATTTTTGAAGACAAATGACTATCCATAAGGAAAAGTTTTGAAACGATCAGACACATACTGCTTTGATTGAAAGGCTAGTAAACGTCATTGTCCACCGAAACGCATGTCTTTGATGACTACTATAATAGCGCATGGCGCATGCGTATCATGCCACCAAATCCTTATGGATATTCATTTGTTCCATATTTTTGGCTTCATCCTGGCACCCGTTATGATCCGTATTGTTTATTAATACGTATATGATTTTGTCACGATCCGTCATATAAAACCAGAATTAGTGGGATCTTTCTCCTTGGAATCCGAGAAGGAATCAGAAAGAATTTCATAATTTTGTTTGGTGTAACTGTTATCATATTGTGGATGTGGCAGGGATGGCCAGGGCTATGCTCATCAAAGGTAACCTAACAAATAGTTTGTGTGCCCCTCAAGAAACCATGTCAAAATCACGTGTTCTAGAATGGTTAATTGGTTTAACAAGTTTCGTATTATTTTTCCCTACGTCGGCATCAACGATTCCATTCGATGCTGTATTGCTGGTTGCCTGCCGTACCTTTCCTTTGCCGATCTCGAAATGTTTACTGCTCAGGACTCTTTTTTGCGTTAATCTATTTTTTTGAACTGCACGGTTAGTATCGAATGTTTTTCCCGATCATTGATTCTCGTGATTTCCAATCGAAGCCATCTTGAAGCAACCTTTTGGTAGCGATCCTCCAATAATACAAATTAATTAATCTTGTATAAGGGATATACTTGGTGTTATATTCTAGGTTAGAATATAAGGATATGTTATAAGGTAAAGGTGCATAACTACTTTAATGTTATATTTTAGCGGTTTGAGGACAGCTATGCTTCATATATGAGTAGTAGATATATGCCGACTGGTCGGTAGTCTATACACTTCCAAAAATCAAATTCAAAACAAACACCAGCACGTGTTGAATGAAAGCTGGATGTTGAACTTGTGAAGAGGGTATTCCTGGTGAAAATTTGGCAAGACAAATAAATGAACATGTCCGTGGAAACTGAAGAAAAACAATGTAATTTTCATGAAATGGAGTTAGATGACCGAATACTCAAGGTACCTTCTAATCTTCCAATAATGTCACTATTACTGCTATTAGTCAGGGAGGGATATAGAAGTTGAATAATAGTCTATGTTTACAATTATTCTTTGTGGTGGTTTGATTTTTAGGCTATAGCAAAACTGGGATGGCAAACTCCTACCTTAATTCAAGAAAAAGCCATACCTCTTCTCCTAGAAGGTAAAGATGTGCTAGTTAGAGCTCGGACAGGCTCAGGAAAAACAGCAGCATTCTCCATCCCTGTGATTCAGAAAATATTGAATTTCAAGCAAACTGCCTCTCAACAAGAGATAAAGGCACTAATTTTAGCCCCAAGCAAAGAACTGTGCCATCAAATATGTGGTGTTATTAAAGACCTCACTATCAAATGTTCCAGGGAGGTTAGGTACATAGACGTATCTCCTCAAGTGGATTTGAGTGTGCAAAAACCATTGTTGGTTGAAAAACCTGATATTGTTGTTGGTACTCCTGCCAGGGCACTTCAACATGTCAAAGCAGGAAATTTAAATTTGAAAAAGTCATTGGAGTTGCTTGTTATAGATGAAGCTGACCTAGTGTTCTCTTTTGGTTATGAGGATGAAATGAAAGAACTCATGAGGTAGGATACTTTCTAATTGTGGGCAACTGATGATTGTTCACCATGTATACACAGTTAGTAACAATCTTCTATTTCATTATAGGAATCTTCCCAAAATATATCAAGCCATTTTGGCATCTGCTACCCTGAGTGAAGATGTGAAAAATCTGAAAAATCTTGTCCTTCACAATCCTGTCACTTTGAAGCTGGAGGAACCTGAATTGGCTCCAGCCAGTCAGTTGACACATTATCATTTAAATGCAGAAGAAATGGACAAAGCCACCATTTTGTATGCCTTACTGAAGCTCCATTTGATTAGAGGGAAGACCATAATTTTTGTAAATACTGTGGATAAGTGCTACAAGTAAGTAATATTCTCTATCACAATATACTCAGTATCACAACAATATTGAGAATATGGAATGATAGTCATTTCCCACAAGAAAGAAGTTTTCAACATGAGCTGCAGGGTAGTGCTGCAATTCATATGAGTGGAATATTAGAATTCTGTGCACATTATACACTATACTTTTTCGAGGGCTGTAACAAATGACAATTACATTTTTGATTTCTTGTAGTCATCTGGGAATGCTAAAATCAGAAGCAGAAGCTGCCATTGCTTAAAATTTGACATTTCATGAGATATAAGATTACAGGAAATAATAACACAATGAAGTCATTGTGATATCAGAATTGGAAATGAAATAAAGTTGTACACTCTAGTCAAATTAACACCATTTATCTATTTAATATGATTTTATATTGATCATTCTGTGTATAAAATAGTATTTGATGCTATCATTTCTCATTTAAAATCATCACAAATATTTTTTTCAATAATTAAATTCGGTGATTTTGAAAAACGCCAGGTTCAATGATGTCATGCACTGAATTCTGGCTCTAGCATAAAAAGTAGAACCACATATTTTGATGCTGTCAGATTTATAACTAGTAATTACCTTATGAGATTCAATATGATCAATCACAAAAGTTTGACATGGTCCCTAATAATCATCATGGGAATATTCAAAGATAATCCTCATAATCTGATACTTTAGTTGGGTGTTGTGTTTTCTGTTATCTGCAGTGAGTATTCAATCCAGAAAATTCAGTCCATGTGCTGATTGAAATGACAATCAGAAATATTCTTGCACTTGTCTATCAGAAATAAAGAATTGAAAAATTGGTTGAATCCTATGTGGTGTTCTCGGATGATTACGTCACGCCTTTTTCCGCGTTTTTCATGCTATGAATTATCATGAATTTCAATAATTATTTGAAAAAGTTACAGAGGTCTGAGAAAAAAACGGTTTGCCACAGTGAACTAGTTACGGTTAGTTCTTCGAAATAATAAAATAAAATTCTTCACTGAAACAAGAATCATAATCTCCCACACAGAAAACCCCCAGGCATCAATTTTGAATAGAATCGGTTCATAATAAAATTACAAAACTCGTCCGTCATATTGGATCCTCCGAGGGATCCTCCATCTCGAATTTACTGATTTTGGCGGAGGAATCTATTTCCGACCCCGCAAAATCCCCAGACACAAATTTTGAATAGAATAGGATGATAATTACAAAACTCGTCCCCATATTGGATCCGCCATCTTGATTGATTGATTGATTTATTTTGATGGAAGAATCAGAATCATAAAACTCCGTCACCATTCGCTGCCACTCGATCGAGCAGTTCAACCATGGCGTCTATGACGTCATCGTCGCCTCCGACGAGGAGGCCAGGAAGGCCTTAGAAGCGCCCACCGATTTTGAGCTGACCTTGCAAACGTTGTTTTGCTATATAAATTATTTCTATAATATAATATTCATCAAGACAATATTATTATTTTATTTTCTACTTCTTTTTAGTTCTGGTATCTATAAAAGCGTGTTTCTTTAGCTTTTCAAACTACCATTTATTTCAACTTATCTTTAGTTCACTTCAATTTCCTAATTTTGCCGAAAGAATCATAATATCCGACTCCTAAAACTCTAGTTAAATTTTTTTAATAGAATCGGAACATAATCACAAAACTCTTCCGCAATATTGTATCTACCATCATAATTCCCCAATTTTGACGAAGGAATCATAATTTTTTATCCCGAAAATGCCCACTTACAAATTATGAATAGAATCGATATATAATTACCAAACTCGTCCGGTATATTGGTTCCACCGTCTTGAATTTCCAAATCCCGCTCTTTCCAAATTTTGACCAAAGAATCATAATCTCCGGCTACGAAAACACCCAGATAACAATTTTGAAGAGAGTCGGATCATAATTACAATACTCGTCCGTGATATTGGGCTTGCCATCTTGAATTTCCTAATATTGACGAAAGAATCATAATCTCCGACCCCGAGAACCACCAGATACCAAATTGGAATAAAATCGGATCCTCATTACAAAATCCGCCATTTTGGATCCGTCATCTTGGATTTATTAACTTCGACGATGGAACCATAATCCCCGATCACGAAAACCCCTAGGTACCAATTTTGAAAAGAATCGGATTATAATTACAAAACTCGTACGCCATATTTTTTCCGCCATCTTGAATTTTCAAATTTCGCCGGAATATTCAAATTCTGACAAGAGAATCATAATCTCCGACCCCGCAAACCCCCAGACACCAATTTTGAATAGAAACGGACCTTAATTACAAAACTCGTCCGATACAAACAAACAAACCAAATCTTTCCTCTTTGTAATATTAGTAAAGATAATATAAACGCCGAAGCAAGTAAACCACCGACATGATTACTATGTTGGTGAAGTTGACACTGACATTAGAGGTTACCTCTGAGAGGATTCTGCCACCAATCAAATCAGGTAACTTGTAAATCACGGCCCCCAACATTCTCATTCGAAGTCAGCCAGCTGTAGTCTTTATAATATTTATTTGCGTGTGAATGGAATTAGCAAAGACCTACGCACAACTTGCTATCCTCTTTCAGAGTAGAATATAGAGAAGCAATTTCTATCATGACGTTTGAAGACACAAGTCACGACATCAAGCTCGAAATCAACGGGTTAAACGATTGCATATGGAGAGGTTCGTATCTCGGGGCGCATTCGAGTTTGCTATTGCTATATTGCAGAGGCGTGCAGTACTGGAATACTTGCATTTTTTCCAGAAACATCACGCTACTGCTTCATTAAAACATCTGAATTTAAATTGATTGGAACTAGGGTCCCTTGATGTAAATTGACGTATTTGTCATCTTAACAGGGCACGGACAGATCCTCGTCTCCTCTCACTCTAAAGTGTTTGTGAAACAGTTATATAGTTCATCTTTATTCATTTCTGGGGATAAACACTAGATTTCTGACATTTGTTGTTTTTTAGGTTATATTGAGGACATTGGCGAATCATACGTAATTTCCACATGTAATTTCTCATTCAACTCTACATATTATATCCAAATGATGATGATAATTTTCGAGTTTTTGATTTTCAACTCCAGCATTATCTTCGTGAGGCGTTGAGCTTTTTCTGAAAGTTTAATACGTTTTCCCAAATGCAACTGTAGGCAGTACCTATCAATACATGAATTTTGATTTCAGACTAAGCCTTACGGTTGAGAAATGGTGAAAAATGTATGTAGGTATTCAAACTATTGTGCTGATATGTCATGTGTGCTGTATACATATATTCATGTTGGGAAACATTTTTGCAGTTTTTCCGAACACTTGATATTTCCTGAATGTAGGTATAATTTTTTGAATGGTAGGGCATATGCCTCTTCTTTTAATCCTCCGTTTTAATTAAAACTGTTTCTACTAAAATGCATTGAAACATTTGTGGAGTGGATAATTATTATAGGCACAATTAGAAAGTATAATATGTGATTTCGTATTAGTTCTACCTCGAATATTTTGCTGATGTATTTACCAATTTTCCCCATACGGTCACTTCACTTTCCATACACTACACTGTTTTACCACTAACCAAACCGATTTTTTGAACGCCTCGGCACGTGTTTCGCTAACTATGTTAGCATCTTCAGGAGAAGATTAAAACTCAGTTTTGTGACTCACTCAAGTAAATATGCAGACTATAGATGATTGCTATGCAGTGGATAAACAGGAGGTGCCTTAACATTTACTTTGACTATTGTTAGTCAATGCTAGCAGTCGTCAGATAGCATACATTTCAGTTTATGATTGATAAACCGGCCCTTAATATACAAAAACGTCAGAACAAAAGTGTCAAGTAGGTACATTAAGGAACTCTACGGTTGAAATTCTATCTGGAGCGTCCTCAACTCCGAGCTGTCGACTACCATCCGCTGTCATTCGGTGGACCAGTTCAACCAGGGCGTCTATGACGTCATCGTCACCTCCGACAAGAAGGCCTAGGAAGCGTCCACTGATTTTGAGAAACTTCTACTCTGGGCCGCGCTTCTTGACGGTGATAGAGTAGATTGTTTCTTGGGAAGCGCTCCCCGATTTGTTTGTTTCTACTCCTTCATATCAGAACAAGAATTTCCTATTCTTGAGCAAGAGGGAGGGAGCAAAATCATAGCTCCCCGTTAGGTGTTGTCACGTGTTGCCAATGGTGACGACCAATCAAAAACGATTATTTTCGGACATTCTGACATTCTACAGATAAGGTGAAGGGTGAAGGTGAAGGTGAACGTTGAATGTTAAATATCATTTTTTCCAAGTTATTATTCATCATTCCAGAATTATTCTCAAATTGGTCATGAGGTGAAAATTGCACCTCATCAGCTAAATATATAGGTAGTTGATGTGACATACCTTAGTCTGAGGATTCACAATGTTAATGAGTTGCCTCGTTAAACCTTTTCTTAGCCGAAACCTTTTCAAAAATTTCTGATCAGACAACTCGAAAGGGTTTTGTTTGGGAAGTATAACCACATAAACGTCATTTTGTAGGTCAGAATCTAGAATATCTTAATTCATATGTTTTTTGATTCCAAAGCACAATCGAAATCCCAGGAAATATAGAAATTTAAAGAAACTAACCGAGACTGATGAGAGAGCTGTAATTTTTTCATTAAATTTAATGACAGGGAGCCAATCAAAAGCGTTCCCGGTTTGGTTCTCTTAAAAATCTTGATAAATTCTTCTTCATCTTGTGTTATTCAATTCAAGAATACGGTATACAGTTTCAGGCAGTGGACACGCCCACTATCTCTCGATTGTTCTACTCCCCGATTTTTAAGAATCGCAGCCATGAACTTTCTCCAAAGTTTACTATTTTCATATTTCTGTACTTAATATCCATCTTGTGACTGTTTTGACAATATAGATAATAATATAAACGCCGAAACAATTGAACCACCAACATAATTACTATATCGGTGTCTACTTCACCAATATCAGAGGTTACCTCTGAGAAGATTCATCCACCAATCAAATCAGGTATCTTGTAATTTGGAGTCACAGCTAGAAGACTGATATGCAGTGGATGAGCAGTAGGTGCCTTAACAATGACTTACTATTACTCAACTGTCAGTCAGCTAGCATGCAGACCGCTATATGTCATATCTCAGCAATCCGAAAATCTCGGTTAAATTGCTCGCCTGACGCTTCTGCTCAATGCACAAGAACCCTCAAACTGTCGTTCACCCAGCGAGCAATGTTTCTTGGTGTTCGGAAAAATGAGTAAGAGTGAGTAAGATATATGACAGGTACTAAATGCGCATGGTCCATGTTCCCTAGTTCGATCTCGTGAATAGCTCACCTTTTTTCTCATGGTATTAGTGGCCTATAGTATTAACAACTCCAAGAGGCCAGCGGTAAACGAAAGTGACTAACGCGTGATTCTTTTTTCATCGCTTGGAGCGCACGAAAGAGAATACCTATAATGTTTAAAGAACATCGTGCGTTCCTAGGGAGGATAGGGACAGGAGGTAGGTATTGGATTTTTTTTTAAATTTTGGAGATTGTATGTTGTTGGGAATACTTCCACAGGCAATGAGGATAGGCGAGAGTAACGGTGTACCGTCTGCAAAACCGCATTAGTAATCACGTTCATTTCATTTCATTTTTTCATTTCATTTATTGGATCATGTTATGTATGTACAAATACATTTATGACAGGTCACATGATATTATAAACATTTTTAGTAATATAGATATACAAATGAGTACAATAAAAAAAACATATTATATAGATAAAATATGGTATAGACAATAATTCATATACTAATTATTACAGAACAACATATTAAAAAAAATCAGTACACAATTTCATCAGATGATTAGAGCATACTAGCGAAAGAGAACGGCTGGATAATTAATTATTTTATTTGATTCACGATTCAGTGAGTATATTATGTAAACCCTGTTTCATGAAGTTAGTATATTCCTCAAGGGAGTAGAAGGCATTTTCAATCAGACATGATTTGATAGTTTTTTTGAAGTTGAATATATTCATATCTTTGACTTCAGTGGGAAGAATATTATATAGGCTATAGTTTATAGAATTCTTTTTCGATTTAGTGAGCCGATATCTAGGCAATCTAATCATTTTTGCTCCTCTGGTATCATGGTGATGAACGTCTGAATGCGTTGTTAATATTGGAGATTTTTTGTGAATATCATTAACCGTGTTCCAGATGAAAAGTGACGGGAGAGTGAAGATTTTCAATTTCTTGAAAAGAGGTCTGCAAGATTCTCTATAATTTGCATTTCTCAAGATTCTTATGGCCTTTTTTTGCTGTCTGAAGACAGTAGAAGGTGCCGATGAGGTACCCCACAGTAAAATTCCGTAATTGAGGTGGGACTGAATTAGGGAGAAATAAACCGTTCTCAGTGTAGTAGTGTCAGTAATGCGTCTTAGTTGTCGCAAATTGAAAAGTGAGCTAGATAGTTTTATATTCAGTTGCCTAACGTGAGCCGACCAATCGAGCTTATCGTCTAGAGTCTGACCCAATAGTTTTACTTCTTGATGCGTGATCACTGCTTGTTACAGTGTTTACGGCTGGCGTCTTGGATTTAGCTGTACTATAGATAGTAGTTTATGTCGGTGGTTTCAGCTCATGATTGATAAACGATATACCAAAACGCCAACACAAAAGTGTCAAATTACATTTAGGAACTCTACAGGTTGAAACTATCTGGAGCAGTTCGCTATTCCAACGTGCGTCCTCAAATCCGAGCTGCCGGCCACCATGCCACCGCTGCAACTCGGTCATCCAGTTCAACCAGGGGGTCTATGACGTCATCGTAGCCTCCGACGAGAAGGCTTCGGAAACGCCCACCGATTTTGAGAAACTGTTCACTATTCTTAACTATCCCCAAAGTCTACTACTATTTTCATATTTTTGTAGTTTATAATCATTTCGGGACTTTATTGACAGTATAGATAATAATACAAAGGCCCAAGCAAGTGAAACACCAACATAACTACTATATCGGTGAAGCAGACATCTGAGAGAATTATTCCACCAATCAAATCAGGTAAATATTTCGAATATCACGGCTACCAACATTCTCATAATTCGGAGTCACTCAGCTAGAGGACTGATATTCAGTGGATAAGCAGTATGCAATGACAATGACTCTGATTTGGTCTATTGGTCAATGTTAGGTAAAAGTCAGCTAGCATGCAGTTTTAGCCACTGAAATAAGTAGTATCTAGACCACTATATGTCATGTCTTGGCAACCCGATTATTTCGGCTAAATTGCTCGCCTGAAAACTCTTCTGCTCGATGCGCAAGAACCCTCAAACTGTGGTTGATATTTATTGATGGAAAAAATACAAACAGTACGTCGAGGTCCTAATTACATGATTTAATTTCCCTAATCCTAGCTAACGGGTCATCAACGATGATTGAAAACCACGTGACAGATTACTAGGCAACCGAGAATATATTCGTGTATCTTTAACGTCAGTGGAAAAGAGACGCAGCATAAAAAATTGTCACGTGGCACTCAATCATTGTTGAATACTCGGTATAAACTGAATGTAACTTATTCTGATGGTATTACCATTTAGTTTCATACTAATATACCTTCATATTCCTGGTAGAGTTCTTTATCATATTTTCTAATTATGAAATTTGTATAATGTTGAGGCAGTGAGGAAAGAGGGAATTACTATTGTGAAATGGAATACAATTTGGCTAGCCATGAACGTGATTTTATCATCAGAGATTTCAACCGACTCACGGCAACAGTGAAGACGTCTAAGTTCCGTTCAATTGAATATTTGTTCAGGGGAGAGCAACACTTGTCAATTATATTTGGCCTTTTAGGCACCGAGAATAACTTTTTTGTCTCAAGTTTCGAGACTGGACCATGAATTTGATTTCATAAAGGAGATATGGACTGTTTATAGAATTGGCAAGCAATTTGCGAACAAACGTCAGTTTGTGAATATTTGCACGCTGCTCTAATTTGATCACTCCAAACTCTTTTCTATGAGGTTTTGAGGTTCATAAGATAATAACCTGGGGTCGGGTGGTGTTCGTCATAATATATAGGCATGATGTGAATTTGTTTTGTACTAAATTAATACTGTCTGTATTGTTTCCATTGCTTTTTCCATAGCAACGTGTCTGACCCATGAGGAATTGTATCAGGTAACAAAATGTCTAATCAACACGTTTCAGAACTGGTGCAATCAAAATTCGATCAAACTAAATCTTGCTAAGACAATATATATGAACTTCAGATACAAAAATAAAACACGCATCACCATGTCTGATATGGCCTATGTATATCAGAAATTAAATTTCTGGGTGTTCATTTAGATGAGTTCGTGAGCTGAGACAAACACATAGATCATATCAGTAAAAAACTTAGCTCAGCATTCTATGCCATTGTGCAATTGAAAGAAACAGAATTTGAGTACTCTCATTAGTGTATACTATAATAATGTCTGTCTATGGGGTAACGCTATGACAATGACTCTGACTATGGGTAAATGTTAGCTAAAAGTCAGCTAGTATACAGTTTTAGCCACTGAAATGAGTAGTATCTAGACCACTATATTTCATATCTTAGCAACCCGACAATTTCGGCTAAATTGCTCGCCTGAAAACTCTTCTGCTCGATGCGCAAGAACCCTCAAACAGTAGTTAACGACAGCGAGTAATGTTTCTTGGAACATGGAAACATTGGTAAGAGTGACTAATATATATGACAGGTCCTAAAATGCGCATGACTCATGTTCCCCAGTCCTACCTTGTAAGAGGCTTAGAGTCCGACTTGGTTAACTTTGGACAGCACGTGGTCATGTATGCATTTAATATTTATTTATTTAAAAAAACTACAAACAAGACGTTGAGGTCCTAAGTACATGATTTAATGTCGCTAATCCTAGCTAACGGGTCTTCAACGATGATTGAAAACCACGTGACAGATCACGATGCAACCAAGAATCATTCGTATCTCTTTAACGTCAGTGGAAAAGAGACGCAGCTTCAAACATTTTCACGTGGCACTCAATCATTGTTGAATACCCGGTATAAACTGAATGTAAATTTTCCTGATGGTATTAACATTTTCATATGCCTGGTAGAGTTCGATATCATATTTTCTAATTATGAAATTTGTATAATGTTGAGGCAGTGAGGAGAGATGGAAATACGATTGCAAAGTGGAATACAATTTGGCTAGCCAGGAGGGAGAGTATCATCGTTACTCATAATTGTATCATCAGAGGTTTCAAACGATTCACGGTAAAAGTGAAGACGTCTAAGTTAAGTTCAATTGAATATTTGTTCAGGAGAGAGCAATACCTGTCATGTTTGACATTCTAGGCACCGAGAATAACTTTTTTCTCAAGTTTAGAGATTGGGCCATGAATTTGATTTGATAAAGGAGATATGGACTGTTTATGGAATTGGCAAGCAATTTGCAAACAAACGTCAGTTTGTGAATATTTGCAAGCAGTTCTAATTTGATCAGTCCCAACTCTCTTCTATGAGGTTCATAAGAGAAGTATCCTAGAGTCGTGTGGTGTTCCTTATAATATAGGTATGATATGAATTTGTTCTGTACTAAATAATTAATACTGCCTGTATTGTTTCCACTGCTTTTTTCATAGCAACGTGTATCAAATTTGATAGAACTGTCGAAAAGTATTCCAAGGTCGAGAATTAGAGAGCATCTGATTACATTCTGATTGTTGATCATATAGCCTGACACGATAGCATTTCGTGAGCGACTGAGAGATGAAGTTCTGTATATTTATTGCATATGCGTTGAAACACGCGGTGTCCCAAAGTTAACCTGGCTGGACTCTACCTTATTTCTTATGGCATTAGCGATCTCGATAGTAGTTCGTGTCGATGGATTCAGCCCATGATTGATAAACTGGCCCTTAACATATCAAAACGAAAGTGTCAAGTACATTGAGGAACTCTACAGGTTGAAACTCTATCTGGAGCAGTTCGCCATTCCCACGTGCGTCCTCAACTCCGAGCTTCCTGCCACGATCCGCTGCCACTCGGTCGACCAGTTCAACCAGGGCGTCTATGACGTCATCGTGGCCTCCGACGAGAAGGCCTTGGAAGCACCCACGGACAGCGATGCGGCGCGCGACGCCAAGAAGTCGAAGAGAAGGAAGGACAAGGAGAGCGGCGTGTCGCGAGGCATCGACTTCCGGTGCGTCGCCAACGTGATCAATTTCGATTTCCCGCTGGACGTGAACGCGTACGTGCATCGGGCCGGTCGGACAGCGAGAGGGAATAACCAGGTAATTTTTTGTTGTCTGTTTTTAACTCTCCAGTGGGCGCGTGGTTGTGAAGAGGTCCCGTTCTTTGCACAGTCACGCGGATCACAATAGTGATCCAATCAAAATATAACGATTTTCTAACTTTTTTCACGTGCTGTAATTTCAATGTGTTTTTGAGAACTCTTCCAAGTGATTCATATCAAAAATAACATTCTCATTGAAAAATAATTTTAATTTTGTGTTCATTCAACTCCATATTTTGCTGGCTTGCTTGGTATGTATATGCGAAACCGACAATAGAAGTTGTACATCCACAGTCAAGGATTCACCTGGAGAATAGTATTTTGTGAAGTTGAAAATTATTATTTTATGAACATCCCTCATTATGGCCAATTTATCAGTTATTTTTGGATTTTCTCTATCGTGAGAAATCGAAATCTGTTGATGCTCCTGGACAACTAGCAGGTTTCGATATATTATGCTTCACCGAAAACCTCCTATCAAGAAGAGTATTACAATTATTTCTTCGATTTCCATTTCGTCCGTAGGTCTTGCATCTCTATCTCTGCTGAACTTTAATTTCTGAATTGTGATGTATGAGTTCGTGCATGTAGTTATTATGTGAATAATTTTATCACATAAAAATAACTTTAGGCAATCATATTCTGAATCAGCTTGTCTTGCAATTCCCTTCAGTCCTGGAAGATGGGTTATAATATTATGAGAGCGAGTACGAACCGCAGTGTTCAGTTTATCTTTTCCTCATTTGGTATTCCCATTTTTTCCCAAATAAAATGGTCGTTGTATAGATTTGCTCAGAAATTAAGCATCATTTTTCATAGTTTCAGGAACAGCTTCTTGGTCAGACTCAGAATTGTTGTACTAAATTCCACATAATCGATTTCACTATGGGAGTCGATGTCCCCTACTCTAACTTTTTTTGCCATCTCCTGAAGTTGAAAAATAGTTGATTATCGTGTGAAGAACGAGTAATTCGCAATTCATTACTCACCTGAGATCGTAACGTGATTACTCGCGCGGATCACAATGGTGAATGTATGTGCGAATTATTACTAATAACTCTAAGAGCGTTTGAGCTATGACTAGTGTCGCAACCTATACCCAGGTCAATAACAGGAAGCTATTAAATTCCCAACCGATATTTGCGAAGATTTCAGAGCGCAGCATCTAATCGAAGTACGGTGGAGTATTGGAGGGTTGATAATAGTTATTTTTATTTTACGTCTTTGATGAATTCATTATGAAACCAAAATGTAAATTTTTGAGAAATACATTTAATTTTTTTTCACTTTATTGTTGGAGATACAAAAATACTGAAAATACTTTTCCATTGCAACTTTTGATGCGATTTAACGTAAGTATTGGGCCAGTAATGCTGCCCTGAGGTGCACCTATTTCAATGTCAGTTAATTGTGATGAGGCAGTAACATTATTATTATTGCTTTCTGGCAGATGGCATTTGACATGTTCTGTACACTATGGCGGTTGCTATGAACAGAACATTTAGTGTTCTTACCTAATATACCACAAATACTATCAAAACTGTTCAATTCATTCTTTTCAGAAGTTCTAAATTATCCTACGTGATTCATCAAGCCGATCATATATGCATATTTTGTCAGTATTTTTTTTTGCAGGGTAGTGTATTATCATTTGTCAGCATGAAAGAGAAGATTTTATTGGACAAAGTGGAGTCAAAAATTAGATATGGTCAAGAAGATGTGTCGGTTTTCAAGTAAGTTTCTGAAGTATTGTTGGTTTATTTCCTTTATATCATTTTTTATGACATTTGCCGGAACTGTCAAATCTTGGATTCCATTATCAATAGTACAATTTTTGCAAAACAACAAGAGCTACCTATATCTGCTTTTGTTGTTCCTACGATTTAAATTTAATCTGGATTTGATCAGTCTTCACGATTTACCATGAACTGAACAACAGCCCTTGTTAATAATAATAATAATCATAATATATTTTGTATAATTTTGTAGATCATATCAATTCAAATTAGAAGAATTGGAATCCTTCAGATACAGGGCCAAGGATGCATGGAGGGCAGTCACAAGAATAGCAGTGAGAGAAGCTAGATTGAAGGAAATCAAACAGGAGATATTCAATTGCCAAAAACTCAAGGTATAATCCAGTTCAGACATTTAATGATGCAATAACATTTTTATAATGCAAGGTCATTCATAGTGAGCTTCCTTTTGGACTGCATGGTTTCAAAACTTTACCGAAATGACGCTCGAATTTCGCTCTAAATGAAAACTTAGTAGGCGAGGTGCGAGGTATCATATTGTCTGTTCACTGACCCAAAATATCTCTGCCTATCAATGGCGCTGGTTCACTGAAAAATGTCGAGAGCTCATTCATATCAATTGAATTTTTGTCAAAATGGATAATTTATGGTTGATGTTTTTTTAATTATATTTCTTTGGTCACTGTAGTTAACCAAACAAAGAGAATATTTCTTTATGACTGTTATTTGTGTTTTCGCTGTGGTGAATTTGGAGGTTGTAATACATGTAGGTGGAGCTTTTTCAACTTGTCTAATTTGAAAAAGGTTAGATTTTGTTTTGTTCGATTTATTTGTGTGATTGATTTTGCTGTTCTATTTCACACTCCATTCTCAACAATAACGTGAATTTTGAAACACGCCCTACTGGGAGATTTTCCGAGGTGGCTCACCCCTATAATTTTTTTATTTTCGAAGGTAGTAAAACAAAATTTCGAAATTGACATTTTGATATATCTACTTGCTTTGCCATACTTCTGGTTTGACTGGAAATTACCCCTACTTTCGATTTTTAAATGGGACTCCCTGTATTTTATTCCATAACGAAATCAACGATACCGGGTTTGATAGGGTTATTTCGTACGATTACGAAGATATTTGCATTCAAAAACAGCTACATCTTGGCGCAAACCGCGATTTAATATCTTCATTTGTCTTATAGTTATTCGCAAATAATCTTTTATGTATTGTTTCTTACCAGTAAGTACGCCTTGCAAAAAAATCAATTATTGTTTCCTAATTTTTGGCGCTAGTGGTGAAAAAGGTTATTTTTTATCGCTTGGAGCGCATGGAAGGGAATCCCTTTGATATTTGCAAAATATCGTTCGTACCTAGGGAGGATAGGGAGAGGTATTGCAATTTTTCAACTATGAAATAACCAAAATGCTAAGTGTAATGAAAGGTTAAATAAATACAAAAACTCAGTAATTTTTACAAATGTTCATAAAATGAACAACAATGGTAGATGACGAGAGAAAAACAATTACTTTCTTGGCTTAGAATATTGAATTACATCCTCACGAAATCTAGGCATCAATATGTATGAACGAATACTAATGCAATTGTTTCTTTCCCTTATGCCTATTGATTACGATTTAGCCAGGTTAACGCAACGACAGCTAAAGGTCCGAAGACCGCCGGCTAAGCGTAACCTGGCCCAATAAATTCCAATCGGCAATATTAATGGTCTCAGAGGAACCTCCCGTGGGCACAGGTGTGCCAGACGGGTTTATTGCCATATAGACCACATAGAAGGAAAGAAACACTCCAAACTGAAATACCCAAAATTGGATTTTTTTGTTACATTTGTGCATTGATTTGATATTTTGATGGCACCTACCTACATTAAAAACAATAATGTAGAGACTATCGTTAACTGAATTGCAACAACAAAAAGTAGATTTTATTTCTTATAGGTGGTGGAATAGGATGAATGTGTCCTATCTTCCGAAGTCGTCTACCCAATTGGGAAAATACGCTCCTATACGCTGAAATGTCTTCTAATGGGATGGTTAGCTCGGTATACTGGTGCTACAATAGCAACATTTTAAAAACATTGAAAATAAACCGCCATCAGAGAATAAGATATACAGGGTGTCCCATAATTAGCCTGTCAAACTTCACCAGCGACTTCTACGACCGAAAATAGATAGAAAAGTTCGAATGAACATAGGTCTCAAAATGGCCCCTAAGGGAGCTACGGCCACCTTAAAGGGGGCTTCTGAAGATGTATTTCCTGAATATTTCCGAAACGCCGTGAGATAAAATGATGAAATTTGGTACAAGAACTAAACTTTTCATGCTTAATGCAGTGGAGATAATATGATTTCAAAATTTGATTTATGAGTATTTAATACAGGGTGGAGCTACTCTAAATATCACCCTAATTTTTTTGTATGCAATTTTTTCGACGATTTGGTCTCGGATTATGAATATCTGAACATTATTACTATAACTACTAGTACTCTTGTTCCATGTTGATCAGATGAACCATTTTCGAGTAAAATCGATTTAAAAATATCAATAAATCTCAAGAATAACGCACAATATTGCCAATATCAAATCGTAGTGGCTATGGAAAAAAAAGGGTAACAGTTAGTTTTGATAGTTGTCATATTTGTTGACACGCATGTTTTGCAGAGCACACTAAGCAATTGATAGTTGAATGTACACTGTGTCCCATTTTGGTTGAGACTGAACTGTATCTCAGCTATTATTGAAGATAGAGACATGCGGTTTCTTAAAAAAAATTCAGAATACGCCACTGACTGTAAAAACATCTATTATAAGCAGTTTTCATTTTATTTCCATCTTATACAGGGCCTGAGAAATATTAACATTTCCAAAAGTGAACATTTCCGTTTTCGCCCTGTATTTCAGGAGCAAAAGTAGTTGGAATATTTCTGTTTGTGACTTTGAAAGTTTTACAAAAAATTGATACAGGGTCGCGAAAACCGCATGTCCCTATCTTCAATAACAGCTGAGATACAGTGCAGTCTCAACCAAAATGGGACACAGTGTACATTGTATTGTTACAAAATGACACAATTCACAAATCAGGAATATGCAGACATACATTTTTGGTACGGATTTTGTAATGGCAATGCACGAGAGGCTGAGCGAGAATATCGGAGGAGATTTCCGAACAGAAGAATACCTGGGCGACAAGTATTCGTTAATACTCATAGAAACTTGAGTGATCATGGCAATTTTCAACGTGTTCCTGGGCAAGGAAGACCTTTAAGAGGACATAACATGGAGAATATTCTGAATGTCATCGATAATAATCCGAACATTAGTATAAGGACTGTATCCAGAAATTTTAACGTGCCTAGGGCAACAGTAATGTGGAATGTGAGTACACAGTTTGGCAATGAAACAACAGTTGATTGATTTCAGATAGGGAGAATATTACAAATTCAAGGAATTCATCCATTTCACTACCAACGTGTGCAGGATTTATTGCCAGGCGATTTTCAGCCCAGAATTCAGTTCTGCCAATGGATTTTAGAAAATGAAAACATCAAATCGAACATTCTTTGGAGCGACGAATCCATCTTCACCAGAAACGGAGTGTTCAATATGCACAACACCCATGTATGGGCAAATGATAATCCCAGAGTGGTCCGACGTTCTAATTTTCAACATCGTTTCTCTGTAAATACATGGGCAGGAATGATAGGGGATCAGTTAATTGGTCCTGTCGTCCTACCCAACCGCCTGAATGCTGATGGGTGTCATAACTTTCTTCAGAATAACCTAGGCATACTTTTGGAAGATGTGCCTCTCAATGTACGGCAAAATATGTATTACCAACACGACGGGGCTCCAGCACATTATGGACAGCGCATTAGGGCATGGTTGAGTGAGATTTTTCCTGGAAGGTGGATAGGCCGTAATGGTCCCATTCTTTGGCCACTACGTTCACCGGACCTGAACCCTCTAGATTATTATTTATGGGGTCATATGAAAGAGTTGGTTTATAAAACTGAGGTGAACACACATGAAGAATTACTTCAACGAATAGAGTTGGCAGCAAGTGAACTCAGAGGAAATCGCTTTCAAATTCTGAGAGCCACAAGCGCAATAAGTCGTCGAGCGAGATTATGCATTGATAACAATGGAAATTTATTCGAACAATTTCTATGACCATTAATAAGATTTCGCATATTCATATCGAGGACATCATGCAATAAGGGCGTTCTTCACGTATAATGTATTAATTAGTATTGCCATAGCCACTATGATATTTTGATATTGCAATATTGTGCGTTATTCTTGAGATTTATTGATATTTTTAAATCGATTTTACTCGAAAATGGTTCATCTGATCAACATGGAACAAGAGTACCTTTCTTCTGTAAAAATGTTCAGATATTCATAATCCGAGACCAAATCGTCGAAAAAATTGCATACAAAAAAATTAGGGTGATATTTAGAGTAGCTCCACCCTGTTTTAAATACTCATAAATCAAATTTTGAAATCATTTTATCTCCACTGCATTAAGCATGAAAAGTTTAGTTCTTGTACCAAATTTCATCATTTTATCTCACGGCGTTTCGGAAATATTCAGGAAATACCATCTTCAGAATCCCCCTTTAAGGTGGCCGTAGCTCCCTTAGGAGCCATTTTGAGACCTATGTTCATTCGAACTTTTCTATCTATTTTTGGTCGTAGAAGTCGCTGGTGAAGTTTGGCAGGCTAATTATGGGACACCCTGTATATTCAAACTACCTAAATATGAAAGTTGCCTAGCAACCAGCAGGGTTGACGCACAATTATTTCCACAGATATCACGATGGGAGTGAACGAATTGTTTATTTGTTTATCTACTCACTGACTCGAAAGTAGGCGTTTGCTCCTCCCACGGGAAAAAAATATCAACTTCCGTGGAAGATCAAATAAATTGTCTTAAGCATACATTATTTGGCGTCGATATACCTAAAAATCCTGTGCAATCCAAGTAATCAGTGACTTTATCACTATTATTAAACAAGTTACGATAATATCCTTTTTGAATTCCAATGATATCATGCCCTCCTTCATATTCTGAACGTACTACTAATCGAGACTTTCGATTGCAGTTATACAATATACAAATTAATTAATGATGACAGAAGTGTCAAATTGCCGTCAATTGTCCATGACATACTACACCTTTGTAATGCATAATGATTGGATCGAGAGAAAGACTGCCTAAAGCACAATTTCAAGATTAATGCTTGATAAAATCACATATATATCATGAGAGCAAAGGTTAATTTCCTCCCATGTGTCTTTAATCCCCTCCGCTATGCATCGCGCATCAAACTTTACACGCAGGAGGAAATGGATACCTTTCCTTCCTTGATATATGAATAGCTATTGAAATATAACATGATTTTTCAATACGAAATAAGTTATTTGCGAATAACTCGAAGACAAATGAAGATATGTAGCTGTTTTCATGCTCATGAATTTTTTTGAGCAAATTCAGAAAAATGGAATAGACGGTAAACGACGCCCTCTATAAGACGCGGTATGAACTAACGACCGTAAACGAAGTCAGTTTTTGAATAAGTGTGAAATTATCTTTCACACGAGCCCAAGTTGATTGAATTTGGATTAGGGGTATGGAAGATACAGCAATTCGAAAAATGTTATGCTCACAAACTTACCCCATAATTATTATTCAAGATACGAAAAGAAGTCTGAAGACCAACACAACGATAACTTATTGCTCTGTTCATTTCCGTTATCAAAGAATTATCTTACTCAGCGATTTCATGAGATAATTCGAATTTCTCGTTGTATCATAGTAACTTCGCCCCCTACCGGTCATTTTAGAAACTTGAAAATATTTTGAATCAATTTTTCGTCGCCGATTTTGTCAATACATTTTTTCCTTGAAGCTGTAAGGTATATGGTTTCCATAATATCGTACCTCACTGACCTTAGTGGAACACCCTGTATTATCCGGTTCCTTGAAGCTGTAAGGTATATGGTTTCCATAATATCGTACCTCACTGACCTCCTGTATTATCCGGCTTCTTCGAAACGGGTGAAATACCCGAAGTGTTGAGTTGTCCTAGTTGTCATCAGTTCGAGAGAGGCTGATGAGGCCTGGTGGGCCGAAACAGTACTGTCTCGCTCCTGCTGACAAGTGGGGCAACACTGTTCATCCCAGATCTTTTATTAATGAGATCTATTTCAGTGAATAGGTTTGGTGGATTTCTACTCAAGTAGTCAGGTAGTGCCATCTGTCAGCAGAGTGTTTTACTTGTAGTAGCACTCTGTAATATTGAGCCGTTATGGTCTCACATGTTGAATATACAGGGTTCCCCTCCGGGAACTGCATCGATCAATATATTGAAAACCATAGGTGGTCCGAATTTGGAAATATGGTAGTTCACTATTGTTGATTAGTGCTATCCGGCTGAAATATTTTGAAGCTTGTGGCACTTCCGGTTGTACCTGAAGTGGACCCCAACTTCGTTATTTTAAATGGAACACCGTGTATATTATCGCGGTTTCAAATTTTACTCATGATTCTGAACATGTTTCATGTATAATGTCCTATACCCAAGTCTAAGCGTTTTCGAAATATTGCGTTTGCAGACCGAACAATATTTTTTTTTTATTTCTGGACATGATCATTCATTTTTGATTGTGTATCAATTGATTCGTAGGAGATGGCCCAGTTCAGTAGAATCTCGTTATCAATTCGATTACAGTTGAAAAAATTATTGTAATTCGATTTTCTCAAATGGAAACCCTTCAATTTTATATTCTCATTCGATTCGGCATCCAGAAATAAAAAACAATATTTTTCGGTCTGCAAACGCAATTTTCAACTTAAAATTTGAAATATTTCGAAAACGGTTAGACTTGGGTAAAATCTGAAACTTTGATAATATACAGGGTGTCCCATTTGAAATAACGAAGTTAGGGTCCACATCCGGTACAACCAGAAGTGCCACAATCTTCAAAATATTTTAGCCGGATAGCACTAATCAACAATAGTGAACTACCAAAATTTTCAAAATTCGGCCCACCTATGGTTTTCTATATATTGTTCGATGCAGTTCGCGGAGGGACACCCTGTATATGGCAGCGTCATGTAGTGTATGGCCCTATCGAAAGGTTTTACCTAGGAACTAACACTAGATGGCGATAGCATGACAAGATCATCATGTATTATCCGGCGTCAACAAACGAGTCATTGAAAAAATTAAAATTTTCAGAGCTACTTCGAAGACAATCCGACCGACTTACAAGTCCTCAGGCACGACAAGGCGCTGCACACCGTCAGGATACAGCGCCATCTGGCGGACGTGCCGGAATATATCGTGCCGGCGACGTTGAAGAGCCTGGCGGGCATAACGAAGACCAGGAAAAGGAAGAGGGAGTTCCGAGGCTCGGAGAGCTCCAATTCCAAATTCCAAGTGAGTCATCAGAGTAGGTTTAGTAAAGGTATAGGCGATCCAAAGTCAGTTAGAGCACCTCGAGAAAAAACATATGGGTTCCCAGAGCGGTTTCGCTTCTTTTGAAGTTTGTTTGGAGTCCGTGCACGTGGCAGACATACACATATTGGGTTTTTTCAATTCGAAATTTTTCCACGCCCTGTATGATGAACATCAATTCATTGTGCAATCGACAAACGCTCCAACCATTGTCGTTCTAGATGACAACCTAGTTAGGTAGTTAGTAGGCAGGAGCTATAATATTGTCTGTTCATTGAAAAGACAAATGAAGAAAATATGTAGTTCAGAGACATCTACGTAAACTTCACTTTTTATTCCTAACCCAAACATTTTTCATGGTCCTGTCAAGTTTGTAAATAAAAATCTGTCATGTTGAAACCCGACAATGAAACATTATCACGAAAGATATTATCAAGTATGAAAACCATCTACCTATACTTGAATGGAAGCAGGGAGATGTTTAGGCAATGCTGTATTAGGTTGACTTATGATGCAACTTGAATTTAAGTTGTAACTGTGGAAACTTCGGAAACTCATCAGTACTTTTACACTTTTTCGACATGCAAGCCAAGCAGAAAGGTAGGGGCTGCTTATTTCCTTCTATATTTATGATAAGTTACTATATAATTCATGAGATTCCGTTATTTGCAGTGAAAACATGTCTTTATAGTGATGTAAACTATGTACACATCGGAAGATTTCACAGCACAGGGTACCTACCCACAGCGAAGAGTACCTACATGAATAGCTTTTCAGTTGAAAAACGAAAAACTATGAGTGATACAAACAAATTGATGTGGAAGAATCACATTAGGAATCATTATGTGAGTAATGTTCAGAAGAAATGTACCAGAAGGATGATGATGTTTGAGAACAGAATGGAAAATTTCCCATCTGAAATGAATATATAGAAGCAATAAGGTTAGACTCAATCTGTTTATTTCATCAATGTCTTATGGATATTCTGCTCCAAACACAAAATATCAAGATGCTGGGATATTTAGATTTTTTTATTGGAAAATAACTTGTATATGTACGAATGACAATACAATCATATTTTTTTAATAAATTGAATATAATTATGAAGAATTATTGCAATTTTTATTATACTAATTTGTTCTCCGCTGCTACCCTGTTTATTGTTGTACAGATGTATTGGACTAGAGTCTAGCCATAGCACCAGTGCGAGAATATTGCGCCTGGTGCGCAGGTCGCTGGGCGCGAGAAATTGCAGCTAAACAAAAATAAATAAGTCATTGTGAAATGATATTGCGCGTCGCTCGCTGCTCGCTGGGCGCGAGAAATTGCAGCGAAACAAAAACAAATAAGTCATTGTTGTGAAATGATACATAAGACAACTGCTTTCCTAGTTGATACCATGTTACAGGGTGATCCCTAGAATCGTGACACACCTCAAATCAATTTATTCAAATTGAATTAACACTGTACTGTTCATAATTATTACATATATATATCCCCAGATAGCACGAATATTCTCAGAATATTCTTACAAGCTGCGAAAATGTCATCTTCTAGAATAATATTCTGAAGAATATGCATAGAAAGTTCTCAGTATGTTGCGAATATTTATGGAATGCTCCATGCGAATATTCTGATAGTATTACATGAAAGTACATTCCTAGAAGCTCCTGGGATATAATATTCCAGAATATTCATTAAATAATATTTTCAGAATATTGTGAACATTCATGGAATACTTTGCGAATATACTAATGATATTCTGAAAATATGTTCCAATGAGCTTCTGAAATGGAATATTCTAGAATGACAATGTTCAAATATACTTATTTCAGAATATTCTAACATAATGTCCTTGAAATGATCATAAAATATTTTCATCCTGCAACGAATATTCTATGAACATTCAATTTGACATAGATACACAAGAATATTCTTTTCGAATATTCTGAGAATATACAGAATCGTATCAAATTATGAAATTGATGTTATTATTCATGTATTGTAGATGAATTGTTACATTTCTTTGTATGAATTTTTAACTCCCTCTGATTTATAAACTGTTGTCCACATTTATCACAGGAAAACACTTTTTCACTATTCTTCGACGGGGCTATCTGTTGGATGTAACTTCAAACAATGAGTTCTGAGATTTTGAAAAGAACTGAATGTTTTCGAACATTCTGCACAACAGTTCGATTGCATTTTTAAAGTGTGAAACGCTAGACTTGGTGGTCAAACGATAAATGAGTACATATTCTGGAAACAGTTCGAATGGCAACCAACAAATCTCCTTCCCGTGATACATGATTCGCCGCCAATTAAAGGTCTTCTCGCCTCGCTTCTCGCGCTCGGCGAGCGAGCGAGCAAGCAACGAAATTTTCTGTGTCTCGCGCCCAGCGACCTGCGCACCAGGCGCAATATTCTCGCACTGGTGCTATGGCTAGACTCTAGTATGTATTGGCAGGTAAGTTTGAAAACACTATACAGTGCTAGTCAAAAGTCCCCTCCCCCCCCTCGTATCTTTTGAACGGGTATACTTATAATAATGAAATTTGGAGGGTGGAAATAAACGGATGTAGGCTTCTCAACAGGTGACGCAATAGTCATAAATGACGTCACAAGGCCATTATTATAAGTATACCCGTTCAAAAGATACGAGGGGGGGAGGGGACTTTTGACTAGCACTGTATATTGTACCAAAGGTATATAGGTTAAATATATGTTTTGCTGAACAATGATTATTTTTTATAAAATCATCTTATTGAAGCCACTAACTTCACTAAATATAAGAAGATGTGTCTATAATTGCCACATATTGAACCATAGGAATATTCAATACTAATATTTTGAATAAACTTCATTATTATTTATTATCATTCTATAATATCTGTTCAAATGCCCGTTTCCTCCTCAGATGCTTCTTCATCTTCAGGTCGTGTTCCTTAAGGAAGGAGTTCCTCTTCAGCATCATATTCCAAACTACATTGATGAGTCTGAAACTATAAAAATATTTGATAACTATTTTGTCCCCAGTTTCAATGTTCTGTACCATTCTAAAATGAATTTAATGACAATTGACTATGGAACAATTTTTAGAGGTACCAAAGTCAAGTTCTTGGTAATTTTTATACTGAAACTAATAGTTCTAGTCAACTAGACACTAATAAGCTGATTGCTACAAAAAGTTTGTATAGGTAGGAACATTTTATTTATATATACCTTCCTTAAACAAACTTGGAACCAAAGCCTCCTTCCAAAACAGTTTCCAATTCTTCATTGGCAAGAAACAGTTCCCTTAAAATGTTGGAAACATACAGTATCATGTTCGCTCACTTCAAAAACTCCCATTCCTGAAATATAACTGTATCAAGTTTCAAATATTATGCGATTCAAGAAAAAAATTTCACCTTGCAATCCAATGAATATGGCATAAACTCATTGATGCCTCAGGATTTGAGGCTCAAATTCACAACAGTGGGGATAGGGGAAATCAGGTCTTGATAATTTTACACCTACACCTCCTGGAGTGCGAAGTTTTCAGATAACATTGCAAAATAACACAATCGCATTCACAAGCCAATCAACAAACTGCAATAGAAAACCAATACCAGAAGAAATAATTAGGAATAATTGTAATTTTCAAGAATACCAATTCAAAGTTCAACATATTCACAAAGACGAAGTTATAAGTTAATGATAACTGTCAGAAAATAATTTTTTGATTATGACATCTCAATCTCATGAAATAATCTTCTTCATTGCCTTTGTATCAAATATCACGTCAATGATGGAAAGCACATCTGTGGTTGAGTACATATTGGAAAAAAATAGAAGAAGAGAATATCAACCTAATATGGTCTATTTTGACATAAACAAATGAGCTCTTCCCATTTTCTCTTCCCCAGCGCCACTTGACAGACAGACATATTTTGATTGAATGAACAGACAATATTATACCTCCTCGCACTAGGTCGCCTACTAGGTTTTCATTTAGATCGACAATGCACCAACTGACTTTGGATAGACTATACTATGACAGTTCTGCGACACTTTGCAAGTAACATTTTTCATCAAAATAAGAAAAAAATACTGTATGCACTTCAGAAGTCGCGTCATTTTGTGTGACGATGGGATTTTGCTGGACAAGCAAAGCGAACATATCCTAACTGGTTACGTAGATATTGTTTTCAACACCTTGTGTCTTGAATACCTATGCCGTTTCATTTTTCACTGAGCAACTTCAACTAATTTTACACTGCTCTACCTATTCTAGCAACGGAGGCATCTTTTATGTATATAGGGTGAGTCATAACTATTGGGACTTGGCTAAGGACGGATTGTTTGGACCAAAATATGGAGATATGACCAGATACTCCTCATTAAAATATTACTGTGGAAAAAGATACAGGGCGTTTCGAACGAAAAAGTATTGACTATAAACTCGCACCAAAATTTATTCACTGACAAGAAATGTCATTACCAGCAACAATTATTTGACCGTCCAAAGCACATTCTTCATAAATGAAATAATATTTGAAATCTCCTTTCCCAGAGTTTGAACTGTTTAATTGTGTTTTTTTTTTTTCACCAAGAAGGAATGAAAATATCGTGTCCGATCAAGAGTACCAATTTTACGTAAAAATGATGTTCATGTAATATTTTCTAATCAAAATCACTGAAAAGTTTTGCCAAAAAGAGTTACCAGTCGATTTCATCATCAGGAATCATTCACGTGGCGCCTCCTGTAACAAACTGTTTAATAATATTATAAAATAATATTCCCCGTATAAAATTATGCCTGTACCAATTTTCATAACATTTGATAAATATAGTGAAATTATTAACAAAAAACGAAAAAAAGATCAACATCAACGCCCAGTATCTAGGCTAATTGGTCCTATCGCCATATGTTCTCCAAACAATCCTCCCTTAGCCTATGTCCCAATAGTTAAGTCTCACCCTGAATATTGAACTTATAAAGCCAGTTGCAATAGTACATTATTCAACAAGCATATAATGAGGGCTATTATTCACGAATGTTAAGTTTATGTCACAAGCGAGCAACTATTTTATCATAACTCATTTGACATTAAGGAAAATAAAAATTGAAGATTCCTGTTATATTAATTATTTATCCACGACAGCACATCCTTTCGTAGTCAACCTCAAAAGATGTCGAACAGCACTTTATCAAAACTTCTTCATCCATAGAACGGCTAGGCTCTGGAATTCATTGTCTGAGGAAGAATAATCTCCAGAAGTTCAAAAAAAATTCCAATACCTACCTCCTGTCCCTATCCTTTCTAGGAATGCACGATGTTCTTTGAACATTATAGGGATTTCCCTTCGTGCGCTCCAAGCGATAAAAAAATTCACTGGTCTAAAGTTCCTTATATGTTATATCGAGAACCATAGGAACTCTAGACCAGTGAATTATGGATATTCACTGCTATTATTCCCTGGTGTGAAAAACGGCTACCGTTTTGCTTGAGGAAGTACATGTATTATGAATAATTTATACAACAGTCGTCGATAAATCGAAATTAAAGCATCTTCACCTTTGATATTCAGTCGAATTTTTGCGTTTCATCGCATGATATCGGCAAGCATTTGATTCATGCTATAAGCCAAGATTATTCAAGCAAAGCTATAGGAAAGGTTACAGATTATGTCTTGTTCATTATTATACCTAATGACAGATTTCGTTTGACTTATTTCAAACGTCAAACTCCAAAAGAGAAAATTAAAACTCACCTTTTCTGAAAAAACAGAGAATAGCATAGAACAACAAATAATTAAACGTCGCCACATCAACGTATTCTAATAATAAGTCAAGTGAAAGATATATTCGAATGCAATTTGAAAATTAGACCAAATTCACGTTGACCGGAAATGATCCGCCTGTTAACAGAGTGAACGTACTATGAGAGTTTTGGGACACTTCTCCCACGTAAATCTCCATCAGAAAAGTTGTATTAGACAGAAGTGAAAATGGCCGTTATCAAGGTCATCTCTAAGACTACGGGCGGTCTAACCATGAGCCGATGATTAGAACCGCAAACTGAGATCACACACAAACACATCTAGAATAACGAGATGAGAAATTGATATCATTCAGTAGTGCACCTATGTATGCACGGCCTAAATCCTATCCCGCCCATGCTTTATTCTTAACTGGAATAATTGCCTAGGCCAACGTAGTTTAGATGTATCGACGTCGTTCAATTATCTAACCTAACCTAATCATCATATCACCCCTCTAATCCTACCGTGAAGGGGTGGATTCACCCTCTTGGTACACCTAGAGAAATATTTCTATTTGCTGTTGAATGGAAGTGTACAACCTTCTAAAGATTTCTGAATTATTCAGGATGATTCATTAAGAATGAGAAATCTTTGAACAACAGATAGTAAACGCTAAAATATTGAGATTTAGCCTGACATGCCTGATAAAAATGTTGCTGGTTTAGGAGATACAGGGTGTTCTAAAGGGAGACTTTATTTTAAAACCCAATAACTTTGTAAGTTTCAACAGCATGAACATGACATCTTGTAGTTTCAGGTTTCCTGAATTTTCAACTTATTTTGTGATCGTTCATAGAGGATGCTAGTGGCTCGGCTAGTGGCACTCTGTTACTTTGGTAAATTACATCATATTGGGTTGAATCTACATATTTTGTTGTTTAGTATCTGTAGTTCAGAGATTTTCCATTCTTAATTTAATGAATAAATGTATTGAAATGTTATAAGTGGAACATGACTTCTCTTCAGGGGCGAATAACACAAAAACCTCTCTGTCACTCTGTATAGGTGCCAGCATAATCCCCTTTTCAACATAATCAGGATATCGAAGATGCTAATAATAGTGATGAAAACAATGATGATGATTATAGCAATAACAATAGTGATAATAATAATAAGTGATGATAATAATGAGTTGACAATATAAATCATAATAAAAAAACAAGAAATGCACATTATATTAGATAGTCAAGCCTGGAGAGAAACTAGCCTCCTATAACCATGATATTATTCCCTTGTAAGAAACAATGCTTTCAATCTCTACTTGAATTCTCTTAGTTCCGAGGGAAGGATATTATATAATATATTATTATAAGCATTATATAAGAAGCAACGGGTGAATAGTTGTTTGGGAACGTGTTGAATATACTGTCTGTCAAGATTATTATTTCAATATATGTGTAGTAGGACAAATCAGATGAATTGCCCCAAAATGTCACTGTCACATTTTTCTATCAGGGAGCATAAAGGAAGAATCCAATAGCTTGTCACTGACACTTTGTTTGGAAAAATGTTTGAAGAGAAGAAATATAGATATATTGAAAAAATATCGAATTTTTACTTATCTTTGGACGTTTCTGGAACGAATATGCTCCCGTTCTCAATATAAAAATGCAAAATGTTTTTCTTCGAAAATGTTTTTCTCATAGTTTGACCCCTGTCAGAGACATACTGATGTTGGCATATGGATGAGCGATGATGTTAGTATACAAATGGGTTACAGGATGTTTTTATCAATTGATCTTGAATCTAACATTTTCATGTTCAGTTTTCAGTAGTGAATACCATCCCAGTTAACACAAACCTCTCTGAGATGTCGCATTCAGGTCACCAAATGTTGAAAATGCGAATCGCAATTATAAGTTGCTGTTACCGCTACGAGATACGAATTTAGATGAATGGTTCACAATGGAACTCACATTTTGGTCGATCCGAATCAAATATGAATGTGTATTTGTGAGTCTATCTAGCATATATCAAGTACGTTCATTGAATGCGTTGAAAATAAATTCCTTTGGAATCTCTGTATAATATGCTTCAAGGATGAATAAGTGATTCGCATTTATTATATTCCATGATAACTAAATGTGAACAGGCGTCGATAACAGTTTATCAATTTTTCTAACATCTCAGGAAATTTTCATTTCTGGCACGACCTCCCTCTTTGGCAGAATGACGAACAATGTTCAGTTGTGATTCAGAAGTGAATTTTTGCAGTTGTGGCATTATACTTCCGCAGCAACGATATAATGTAGAGCTTGCTTCGAAATTTATTTCTACAATTTCATTTTACTTTATTTTCTCTACCTCTACTGTGGAACATATGGACTTCTTCAGGTTTCTAACAAGTTGATAAGCTCTTCAGTCGACACTTTTACTCGAATGGTTTTCATTCTCTAACGCATAATATCATTTCGCATTCTAGATACAAAAATTCATGTTTCGAAAACTGTCTGCAAATCTTGACATTTTGTTTAGAAAGCGAAATAGAACGTGAATGTTGAACATTTTGTCATAATATGTCGGGAACTGATTTCAATAATGTAATGTAAATTGAAAATGATGGAGAAAAATGAATTTGTCGAGAAATAATGAACTTGTCGTATACATCAAAAAATGTATCTTGATGCATAGAAGACGTGTACCAAATTTGATGAAGGTATATAAACAATACCATATATGCAGTTATATAGTAGGTAATGAAAGAAAAAATGTTCTTTCTGAAAAGTTTACCACCCTGTATCTCAAAATGGGTCCAAAGAATCACCCTCTGCATGTCATTAAGGAACATCCTGTATGGCATATCCCCATCTATTTATCATGGCCGATCAGTTCACCGGTAGACTCAAAAAAGCATGCATGTTGCGCACAATGTGCTCTGCACGTGGTCGTTAAGGGTCGTAGATGTTGCCGAGAATTCCATAATGCCCTTTATACCCTGATTCCATTGATTCATCGAGCTCATACTCGACTACTGTAATTATCGACAATCAAATAAACTACTCATTTTGCAATGAAACAATTCATTAGTTCGACGTATCCCAATTACCACCATTGATATTAAGAACTTAAATATCGAATAGTAGTTCTAGTAGTACTCAGTATAGTAATCGAAGTAGGTACTTGGAAATTGTTCATAAGGACTCTGATATTAGAAGGCGTGGCATCATTGTGAATGTGAGATGGCCGGTTGCCGGTGTCTGTTCATTTTTCGATTCATAGCGTATGATAGCGTCTATACTTGAACTCGTTTGATTTAGATTCAGATAGAGTCGATGCTATTGCTGAGAGTGTTAGAATCGTTGATTCTTTGAGATAATATCATATACCTACCTAATAAAATAGAACTATATTTTGTGGTTTGGTACCAGTATATATTGTGTGTTCATTGCATCGTGGCCAGCCTTGATAGAACGGTAATTTATACCTAGTTGTTAACTGCATGTTCTTCTCTCAAAACAAAATACTATCAAATATGAAAAATAAATCTATATTTCCAGGTTGAAGCGTTCTCTATTATTGTTGTTTGGGAGGAGAAAACCGTTTCCGAGTTTCCTATGTTGGCCCACGAATTTGGGACACCCTCCTATACTGAACTTTTGAGTATTATACAGGCTGTTAGGAATTTGTGGTTGAGGATGGGAATTTCGATTAACAATTACCGGTTACCGAGATCTCCATGCCCAGCCACAAATTTGTAACAGCTTTATTAGTATAATCGATCCATGAATTCAAGTTTGTTAAATTTTTTTTATTTATGTACGATTATGAGAATGTTTTTTCAACGTTTCGTTCGTTTTGTTAGAATGATTTATATTATTTTTCTTGTTTATGCAGTTTTAGTTGGACAAATTATTTAATGTTTTGTTTGTTCATTTGTGATAATACTATTTTGTTTGTTCATTTGTGATAATAACTGTTTCATTATTCATAAATATATATATATTTGAATATATTCCAGATAAGCCATGCATACTTTGTTCATATATATATGTTATATCCGTTTTCTACGTTGAAATATAATGAGCTTCTTTGTTACCGTTTTGTTTGTTGTAAGAATTTTTCATTTCAGGTTTCCATTCCCAGTGATTCAATTCAATTCACTAATCTTATACTCCCAATTATTCGTATCAGTGACTGATATGCGAGTTACATTATCATCACAAATGAGGTCTGATAAACCCAATTTGTGAGTTCTCTGGCAACATCTGAAATTCATGTGTTTTTGACATGAATGAGAGTTACAAAATACTTCATTAAAATACATCTTTGATATCGGAATGTGACATATTCAGTGATACGGATTGTGGTTCACATTATGTAATTAGTAGCGATTCATTCGACTTCACATTTTAACATCAAAAGTATCCCAATGTGCATTCGATTTTGAAGGAGAAGAAGTAGGTCACATTCAGCAGATTTCGAGTCACATTAGGCATCGCATTGTAATGCCTGAAGCCGGTCAAGGGGGCCCCGAATAGAAGTGTTGGCGATACTAATGTTAGTCACATTTCGACTCACTGGTGTGATCTGTAACATGAAAGTGAAGCCTTCGAACATCTCTAAGATGATTTTGTGTTAACTGGGATGTTCTATCTATATCAGCTGAACAGGAAGCAATGCTATTGTCTCCGTTCAGAAGAATGCAACAAGCGGATTCCTTGATTTTTCTCTTGGTTGTTATCTTCCTTTCCTATGATTTTAATATTATTCCACTCTGCCATATGTTGTCCATTTTCAGTAAGGATATGTTCAGTTAGCTTTGATTTATCGATATGTCTTTTCTTGATATTGTACACTCGTCTTCAGCGCTCTTATTGCAGCGGTGATTAACAGAGCTGACACCGTCCATGTGCGACATGTTCTCTGAAGACGACTGTACTTGTGTTCATTCATCCTTCACCTGTATAATCAATTCCACAAACACAAGGTATACTATAAATACAAAATTTAAACAAAACTTGACCTGAATATTTTCTGTAGGTGAAGAAGAGCAATCCCTTATTGAGTATGCAGTTCGAGGGATTTGGAAAGAAGAAAAAGAAAAGCAGTTGAAACTAATAATGTAATGTACAAATATAAATATACAGAAATATCACAATTTCGCTTTTTTCCCCTACATCTTCGTTCAGATGTTCTTGGATCTACATGTTGTTGATACATTATAAAAATCAGTCTTGTATATCATGAAAAAGTCTCAGAAGTGAAAAGTTGGTAAATAGTTTTGCTCAAAGTAGGTCCAATCGCCTTTTTGAACTTACCAAACTTGATCGGAGCTAATAGTTTTTCACCTTTGATGCCCGTATTTTCCGAGTAAGCTTGCCTTAATGTTGCAGGAGTTGGATAAATTTCCACTATCGCCAAGGCCCTATCCACTGATATCCCTTTTAGTTGCAGCAACATTTTGACGAATAAGTCTGTTACTTTCATTGGCTGAAAAAATAAATGGAATTGCATACCAAAATTTCAACACAAGGCAAGAATTCAAATGCGTGAATTCGAGGGTGCATATAAATGAAATGTATAGTAGTAACAACACGAATGCATACATTTTTTGATAAAATATGCAGCAGTACTTCTAAATACACCATTTGAATACCCTACAATTTCATGGAACGTTCAAACAGCGTTCGCCGACCAACTCGTCTATCTAATGCTGACGTCATAATCATTTTTCCGGGGTTGCCAGCAGTTTTATTTTAAGGAAATATCAAGAAAAATGTTCCCAATTTTCGAATCGATCCAACTGAACTGTTAAGAAGATTCGATATTCATTGATGTAATAAATGGCAACAATATAGGTTTTACCACCATTGCCAGTTCTACAGGTTTATAACTGAAATGATCACTAATCGAGTAAATTGTAGCACATTGAAGGTTCAATCAGTGGCGACAAAATGTTCATATCGAGGTTTATACAATCTAGAATGCCTCGAACATCTCATTTCACGTCTTTTAGAGAGTGTGAACATTCGGCGTATGTCGCAAGTTACTGTAATTAAAAAAAAGTTTGGGCGAACGGAATTTGATTGAGTCAACTCACCTTATTTTTCATAGAACTCCGATTGAACTCGTTGAACGTCATCAGAGGTATCAAATCGTCAGTCAAATCAACTTCGTCCAAATTGTCCTTGGGGCAACTCATTACAGTCTTGTCCTAAAATAAATTTTGAATTGACTCGGCCGTTACTTCATGGAAATCCGTAGTAAATGTAAAAAACTTCACAAACAATAAGATTTCCAGAAAATTATCAATCAGAAGACATATAACACATGACCTTCTTCAGGTGAAATACTGTTACAATAAACAGCGGCGGATTTACCGGTACGCTTAGTCTAAAGCTTAGGGCCCCGACTCTTGCGGGGGCCCTGCAGGGGCCCTAGCTTTGCATCATTATTTTCCCTTATAATTTGTTTGTATAAATGAAATAATGACAAAAACAAATCCGAGCAATACTTTTGCCGTTTTGTTTTCCCCAAATATCAGCTGAATAAAAACAAAATCAATGATTTTCAGTTTTTTCGAAATATTTCAGGAACGGCTGGAATTTTTCGAGTTTGCAAAACGATATATCGGAAAAGTTTAAATTACGCAACTTTTGTCTAATTTCATCAACTGTCTATCTCCTCTACTGTTTAGGAAACACCTAGCAATACTGTCCCTATGAAATCGACGGGTCTCTGTACACCAAAGGAATGATGAACGGAGGAATTTTTCAATTGAAATAAGTGCTTTGAACTTTTTTCTACACTACCAGTGACCAGTTTCGAAGTAGAGCACTCATTTTCAAAATTAACAATAATTTATAGTTATTTAACCAACTAGTGTATTAATCGCCTTTTAATATACGAGTTGGTTACACAATTTTTCTGTCGACTATATTTCTCATTTCTCCTGCAATGAAGAAAACTTGGTTCACGAATTCATCAATCATCCAGAAACTACTAAGAATCACCCAGTAGTCTTGTTACTGACATTTGTGACATATGACATTTGTCGAAATGATCAACATAGAATCATAGAAAATAAATTCCAGCGTACTCGTTAACGGAAAATCTTCGATGAAATCCATATTTTTCAAAGCATAAACAATGAATGCACGCGGTCTATGTTTGGTTGCCTATAAAATAATCGTGCATTAATAGACAAATTGATCATTAATATGGGTCATTAATGAACGATTTCATAAACATTAAACTTACTCGTTAATACGAATTCGACGAAAAAATCAAATGAAGAACGGTATTGCTGAAGAAAATATTACCACCTTTGGGAATGCTTTTCATGGAAAGTGATTTGACGAACAGTTGGAAAATTATGATGGTGCAATGAAAGGATTCGCAGATTTGAAAATCAGAAATCAGGAATCGTAATATGCTTCTAGTAATTTCGTTATTGCTTGAACTTGTATGAACTCGAAAACATTTTATTTTGTAGGTACCTATCTGATCCTAGTCAGTGTTATAGTTACGGTGATTTTATTTATGTCGTTCTATTCACTTATTTGTTTTTTTTCTGTTTCCTATATCCTATAGATTGAAGATACTATAGCTAGGATGCGAACGTCATATAATGTAATCTTCAAAATAGTCAATATGTGCTTGCGAAAGGTCCGATCGTTCCGAATTTTTTATATGATTGTTAGGACCTCAACCAATATCAAAAAACCAGATTTGCGATTTCCAATGTGCTGTGGGATCGGCGGTAAACCTAAAAAAACATGAAATTTTCTGACTTTTTTCAGTTTTCGCTCAATATCTCGGTGGAGGAAAGACTAACCATTATAGTCATTCGATATACGTTCGAAATATACTAAATTTGCTATAATTTGAGACTAATACGAGCTCCAAACAGCCGTTGGTTCCCAAATTCAAATTCACTTTATTTTCCTTTTTGAACAGCAAGTACACTGTATTAGGTTCGTCATACGTTAATACATAATGAAGTATGAATAAATAAATGATGAATGAATAAATAATAGATGAGAGAATGAAGCTACAAAAAAAATATGGATACAATTAAAAGTAAAAGTAGAGACATAGATACATATCAGAGGAGGGCATCTCTGCTCTTCATAAGTATAAGGAAATCTTCCACATTGTAGAGAGGATTCGCTGTTAAAAAAATTTTCAGCTTTGTTTTGAACAAGTTGAATCTCAAGTCACGAAAATCAGAGGGCAATGAATTAAAAAGCTTGACACCTATGTCATCACATCTTTTTAAGCGTGTGAGGGGCAGTATCAAATTGTTGTTTTTCCTGGTGTTGTGTGAGTGAACATCAGAGTGTACTTTATAAGTATTTAAGTTGCTCTTCACTTCTACTAATTTCTCATATACAATTAGAGACTAAAGTGTCATTAATTGGAGTTCCATAAACAGTGGTTTGCTGGAGACCTCTCTATTCACATTCAATATACTTCTTATGGCATGTTTTTGTGTCAGGAAAAGTTTATGTAGATGTACTTGGGAAGCTGAGCACCAGACATTTAATCCATACCTGAGGGTAGATTCAAAAATGGAATAGTAGGTCATTATGGCAGCTGACTTGCTTATACATTGTCTCACTTTTTTTATAGCATAGATCGCAGAATTTAATCTGCTGCATAATTGTGTTATATGGGTACTCCACATGAGCCTTACATCAATGTTTAACCCTAAAAATTTTGTGTAAGTATCTTCATTGCGGATGTCATCGATTTTAGTTATTCTGGATTCAAATACTAGTGTCTTAGTTTTTTCTCGTTCAGAACTAATTGATTTGGGACGACCCATGATCTTGCAGATTCTAATATTTCCTTCTGGATAGTTGTTCGAAAATATGCTTTTTTTTAAGTGGAGTTTCTTCGAAATGGTCATTCATTTTGTGAATTATCTTCTAGGAAACACTTCCCACGTCAAAAATTATTCAAGATAAGTTGTAGTGAATATAATTGACTTCCATTTGAGACTAGACTGGTACCTGTAAGCAGTTCCCCCAAAACGGCAGGAAACCAAGTCATAAGGCGTATTTTGATGGTTTTTATTTATCAAACACTGTTTTTTTTTTCATTTTAGGTATTGTTGAAAAATAATTTGGGACTTGACGGGTAGACTATACAATTTCTAGATGTTTTTTGTTACTGAAACAATTGGGAACAATTTCAGGCAAATAAAGGACCCCATGATATTAATTTTTGTATCGTGAAGATCTGCTCATCTTGCAAGGATGGTTATTTCCGAGGAGATAGCATTTCGCAATTGTTCCTCAATGAAAGTGTTTTAGTTTTTGCTCCATCTCATGTCCTACTGGAGAGCAACATGTAGACATCATACCTTCTTGAATCATCCGAGATAAGGGTAATGTGGAAAAACTCAAAACTCAAACTGGTTTGCTCTTCACCCAACATTTCCCAAAACTGCAAAGCAATGTGAACAGGATTTAGAGAATGATTTCGAGTATGAGTTGACCCAGGGCCTACTCTATCTCACTGGGCCAGAGCATCGATTTCGTGACGTCACACTACTAGGCACATAATCGAGGCGCTGGAAATTGCCTTTCCCAATTCTATGATGTACCACGAGATAACGGTAACAGATCAATTTTTTAAGAGATGAATAATTATTCACTTATTTACGATTCATACTTTAAGAAATATAGCATATCAAAATGAATTGACATTCAGAATTTTTTATTAAACAGCTGCTAAAATTCCAATATTCAATTCACAAAACAGATTGAACCATACAAATGCTTCTCATGAATCTAGATTGACTATGACTAATGTTGTAAAAAATTCCCAAGAGCCAATAACAAACCGATATTTCAATTCAAGTAAAATGATGATTCAGATAATTATTACAGTTCAAAAAGTTTAGACTGCTCCAATGCTAATCCTAATATATGCTGTCTCTGACGATTCTGTAGTAAATTTCATTGCCTTCAAATCAATATTCGCGATAGAAAATAACACGTCGTCCCACCTGACTGCAGCAACTTGAACACTTCTGAGCGGTTTGTTTCGATGATATGACCAATAAGCACAAAAAAAACAAATGTGAACCAATGAAAACAAAGTAAACATACCGCTTTGACAGTTTTCAAGATCTCCGATGTGTACGCTTATTTTCTATCGCGAATGATACACCCTTATTTACCACCATATATATGTAATGTCATAACTAAAGTCATTGAAGGTTGGGAAGTGTCACATTACACACCTCTACTTCCCGTCCTCACTTCCCGCCCCCACTATACTTCCCGCCCTCACTTATGTAATATTTTGGGTATGTTCAGAACGAAACAGAGATTTATCAAATTTGATCGAAATATGATGGTTGCAAATAAAATAGTACACAACGCTTTGCGTCTCGGTTAAATAACTATTCTCACGACAGGAATGAACCTCTTCCCACCTCGGTGTGTAATATACTATTACTGTATCTCTGAGGGTTTTAGTAGCATTTATGTCTAAAGATAATCTGGACACACTTTAATGACGTTAGAAATTCTATACCTACTCGAGTAGAAGTTATTATGCAAAAACCCAGACTGTGTATTAATTATTTTCAGCTAAGCAGTATATATTTCAGAAATAATCTCATATTAATGAAGATGAATTGATTTGAAAATAGTTTCAGAACATGAATATTAAGGAAAACAAAAAATATGTAGTTCTCATAAACACAATAGTAAACGAAAATAATTCTGAAAATATTACACATTCTAAAAGAAAAAAAAAACAGATGCCACAAAATAAAATGTACTTTTTATTTCGGATTCATTATAGGTAGGCTGAATAATTTTCTTACTATTCAATTGATGCATTATCCTAGTTTGACATACTCAGTTTCAAACAATAGTGTTCCGTAGTACAACGTTCATTAAAATTAAATTTGTTTACATCATAAATCGTACCGATTTCATGGTTCATCCAATTGAATTTATTTTTTTACCGAAAGTTGGGTAATTCATTAAGGATCAAGTCGCCTCGATTGAGTGTGCTTTTAATTTTTATAGTAAATGAGCTATAACCTTTCAATTATGATCGCACCGACATGAAATGATGTGAAATCTCAACCTACTAGTGTGACGTCATCATCGAGATAGAGGGGATAGACTACAGCCCGCTGAGATAGAGTAGGCCCAGGTCGGCCCCGTTCCTGATGTCTCCGTTTAATGAGCAGGGGATGCACAAGGGCACAAAATCCACTCTGTACTCTGCCTTCTCTATTTTTTCCAGCCCCACGCCCATACATGCCAGCACTTACAGTCGTATTCAATAAAAAAGCGTACAAGCATTAAAAACAGAGGATTTCGGGATCCTAGTTCTAGTTGTGTAAAAATGTAGTCGTGTAAAAATGGCTCAGCCAATGCTTTGTGTTTTTGAGAACCTATGACAACTTCACTGTTAACATTTGGTAAGCAATCATTTCCGATAACCCGTTTTATGCAGAATAGGATGACGTTAATTCCTCCCTGTAATATACTTGTACCCTTTTTTTTCGAATGCGACTGTACGTCGTGTTGGATTGCGGCTACCTTTTGCACAAGGTCGCGTGGCATTGGAAGAGCACAGGTCGAGCACATTTGGCGCTTTATACAACCTTCGTCCGTAACCACTTTGGGAGGAATGTCTCCATCGTTTTTGACGGCTACTTATGCTTAAATAAATTAGTAATGTAAAAAAAAACTTTTCAATAAAAAGCTTTTATTTGAACGCTCTAAAAAGAAGAGAATACAATTTTTCTTAATAATTTCAACTATCAACTTATAACCTCGTTATACACAATTTATATGATCATAAAAGTTTGTCGCGCGATTCACTTGTGTGAATGAACTAGTACTTATTCAATTATGTAAAATCTGCTGATAAAATTTTTAAAATTACAATCCAATTAAATATTGATCATCGTGTGCAGTGTCATCCAAACTGAACGTGTTCGTGTATACAAGATTTCAGCTCAATCGGTTGAAGATTTCTACTTCAAAATTGAGTTCAAAGATTCCACCCGAACATACATACATACAAACATACAATGCAAGTTAAATAAAAGCTTTTAATAAAAAAAACCAAAACAGCCGAACGACTCCTGCGCTACGCAAGTCATTCCAGTAATGAATAATCGTACGATAAATCCACAATTATTCAAACTGATCAAGACAATGTATGGGGCTAGGAGAACAACAAGAGACGCCTGATAACTCTTCTTTATACCGCCTTTCATGAGCAGGGAGTTGAAGTGGCTTGTTATAGTCCCTGCATAGTCAACTTAATATTATTCATTCTTATATTCACCACTTACGGGCATCTAGACATAACGTCAGAACCGAGCGCGAGTATGAGAGAGACCGTTTTTGGTTTCTGGGATTCCGATTCCGACCACCGAGCAAGACAGACTGTTAAAAGATGGGGAAGTTGCGAGCGGTTTGTAACCAAGTAAAAATGTATTTGGTGTTCTTTCTTATTTCCCGGTGAGTACCTATCAGCATATTATTATTATTATTCAACCAGATAAAATATTGCCAATGATACATCTACACACCTCACAACAATCCAATTTTTATACGAATAAAATCATATCTTCATTTCGAAAAGATCTATAGGTATAAAGTAAACTCAACACAACAACAAAACCCACGAATATAACAGGCTGTTGCCGAAGAAGATGCGGATGTCGTCATAGTGGGAGAAGACGTCTACTTGCTCGTCATTCTCAATGGTTGAGGCGCTGAAGAGACAAACGTCTACCTTCAGAAAAGCGGAGCTGGTTGTAGTGTCTACTCTACGACCTCCTACAACCACCAGGACTCCTAGCGATCACTAGGGACAAGACTATTTACCCACACATATGCCAGATGCGATACTACCTCAGTACCTCAGCACCGTATGGCCAACAAAAGCCCAAAATCACCACATTCCTGATCAAGAGTGAACCACTTGCTGAGCCATTGTCGTTCTAGATGACAACCTAGTTAGGTAGTTAGTAGGCAGGAGCTATAATATTGTCTGTTCATTGAAAAGAAAAATGAAGAAAATATGTAGTTCAGAGACATCTACGTGAACTAAGTAAAATAAGTTATTCATTTTTTATTCCTAACCGAAACATTTTTCATGGTCCTGTCAAGTTTGTAAATAAAAATCTGTCATGTTGAAACCCGAAAATGAAACATTATCACGAAAGATATTATCAAATATGAAAACCATTTACCTATATTTGAATAAAAGCAGGAAAATGTTTAGGCAATGTTGTATTAGGTTGACTTATGATGCAACTTGAACTGTTGGAACTGTGGAAACTTCGGAAACGCATCAGTGCTTTTACACTTTTTCGACATGCAAGCCAAGCAGAAAGGTAGGGGCTGCTTATTTCCTTCTATATTTTTGATTATATAATTCATGAAATTCCGTTATTTGCAGTGAAAACATGTCTTTTGTGATGCAAACCATGTACACATCGGAATCACTATACTTGAAAATTTCAGGTACCTACCTACAGTGAAGAATACCTTCATGAATAGCTTTTCAGTTGAAAAACGAAAAACTATGAGTGATACAAACAAATTGATGTGGAAGAATCACATTAGGAATCATTATGTGAGTAATGTTCAGAAGAAATGTAGCAGAAGAATGATGATGGTCGAGAACAGAATGGAAAATTTCCCATCTGAAATGCATATATAGCAGCAATAAGGTTACACTCAATCTGGTTATTTCATCAATGTCTTATGGAAATTCTGCTACAAACACAAAATATCATTATATAATCTTTGGTAGAAGTCCATATTGCTCAAAGTGGAGTGAAATATTTCACAGGAAGGAAGGAATGCTCGAGGTCATCTCCACAAATTTTAATGATATTGTTACTAAAACATGAGGGACATGTTTCGGTCTTATAAAATACCATCTTCAGCCTAATTGAAAGGTCTACAATACAAAATCAAATGATATTGAACTTAAAGAATTACCTATTTTATGCTAGACCTACTTGAAAAAATTTTTTATGATGCTACTATTCCTTGAACTGTCAATGCCCATAGTCAAGAATTCCAAAGGTTCAGAAAAAACGGGTTCTAAATAAATGAAGGGCCCCGTGCCCTGAGAGCGAATACTATTGGTTTTTAATGAATGTTCATTCATTTAGATCGACAATGGCTGAGCAAGTGGGGGTTTCGTTCGGCCAGACTCCGTCCCACAAGTCATGAGAGAAGCAGGCACCAAATGTTTTGTGGCTCTATATGGGAGAGATATCGCGATGGATACTTTGGATTTCCTGAGGTGTCAGACGTTTATCTTTTCAACGAGCACAAACCTCGCCCAATTGCGAAAAATCTGCAAATGCAAGGAAGGGTGCTCATGTAGAAAGGCTGGGCCCCACTGCTCAGTCCTCTGCCCGTCAGGCGGTGGCAAATTGTTCTGGATGTGTCACTGAAATGCTCGAATGATAGAATTGTAACTGTTAACTGTTTGATGAATAAAAAATGAAAAGACGTGAGAACAGTTTATTCCAGTTTCCCCCAAAACTCACTTATGACTGTTTTTGGCTATCTGCAGTTTTTGAGAGAACCGCTAGGCCTACATATACCATTCTAGTCTCAAGTGGAAGTTTATTACATTTCTCACAACTCTGTTCCGCATAATTTTTAACGTCGGAAGCGTATTTTAGAAGATATTTCACAAAATAAGTAACCATTTCTGGAATATTTCTCTTTTTGAAAAAAATCGCTTATTTTCGAAAAACTGCTTCTTGCGAACCAATGGTTGTATGGAGCTCGCTTTATTCTCATCAATTTCATCTTACAGTGCCCTGAATATATCAAAATGAATTGACGAACCGTTGGCTTTCAAAAAATACAACTTTCTTTAATCTAAAACCTGAATCCCAAAAACAACACCACAGTAAAAACAAGTCTAACCTTGAAACTGGCGGCCAATAACCCGGTGAACCGACTCAAATACTCCGCCGTTTGCTTGAGCCCGCCCGTCACGCTCACAACGAACCCGTCCTGCACCGCCGTATTAGCGGCCGCCTGCATCAGCGTGCTCAACGGCAACCCGACGTGGCTGCGCGCGCCTGCGCACTGCTCGATCAGGTAGATCTTCGTTTGCGCGCCGCTGCGCTTCAGCCGGAACTTCTGCTCGTGATAGCGGCCGTCCTTGATGCTGCCGGCGAGATCGTCGAGGCGCTTGCGTTCGACGACGTACGGAAGGACCAGCTCTTTTTTAGTGGACTTGTCTCTACCTGTTGCAGAAATAAAAGAAATAATAGTTACCGTCAGCATTATATAGACCTCCTAATTCCAATATGAATGATTTTTTACAATACATAGATGGGACTATGGAGCAAAATAATAAACTCATAATAATAGGAGATATAAATATAAATTTGTCGATGAACAATAATGATGTTATGAATTATACAAATTTAGTAGAAAGCAATGGTTTTCGAATTGTGAACGAAATTGATTTAACCAATTATACTAGAAATCAGAGTGACTCTTTCAGTATTCTGGATCATATATTGACAAATTGCCACACTTTCAATTTTAAAATATCTATGGAAAATACTTCAATTTCTGATCACAGAATTATGTATACTACCATAAAAAAATCCAACACTCAATTAAAACAATTTAAAAAACGTGAAATAGTCAAAATTGATTATACTAAATTCAAACGAGTATTTTCTGAAAAATTAAGGCAAACACAATGTGAAGTATTTTAGGACATAATAGACATTATTGTGGAATCTAAAAGACAATGTTCATCGAAGATATATTTGAGATCACGTGAAGATAACGATTGGATCAATGACACAATTATTCAAGAAATAAAAATTAGAAATTCCAAATTTGATAGACATAAACAAAATGTTGGTAATCGAGAGCTTTTCAATGAATACAAAATACAGAGGAATAAAGTTAATGCTCTGATAGAAAGGGCGAAAGCTCAACATATAAATAGAAAATTTGAGAATTCTGAAGCTAATCAAAGAAAACTTTGGGATACGATAAACTATTGTTTGAGAGGTTCCACAAAATCAAACAGATATAGTGATATTGAATCGATAGAAATTAATGGTAACATTGTCAATGATGAACTAGAAATAGCCAAAATTATGAATTATCATTTTTCGAGTATTGGTGAGAATATAGCAAAGGAAATAATATCGTATTACAATAATCTTCCACGTCAACATGTCTGTCCACAATATAATGATTCCACAATGCTTCTGTTTCCCACTGATGAAAGCGAAATCATTTCTATTATTCATGATTTAAAAAAGACATGCCCTGATCCAGAAGGTTTGAATACTAAAGACATATTTGAATTGAGACACATTTTAGCTACACCAATATCAAAATTGATCAATGAATCTTTCATGAAAGAAAGTTTCCCACACGAATTAAAACATGCATCAGTAAGAGCTATTTACAAAAATGGAAATGCTCAGGATCCAACGGGAACACCCAAAACGTCAGAATATAATGCATCAAAATATAATTTATAAGAATATATTTCATCAGAATGGTAATTCGTAGGTACCGTAATTGATAGTTACTGTATTCTGAAAGCACGTTTTTCATCGCTTTGTAAAACATAGCTCCGTAATTTGTAGGTATGTATTATAACAAAACGTGATTCGTCAAAATGCAATCCATCAAAATGGTATTCGATAAGAACCGTATTTGATCATAACAGTAATTCATCAGAACAGTATTTCATCATCACGGTAATTTATCATAATCTAATTCTATCGTCAGGGTATTCTATCAGAACCGTAATTCGTCGCTTCAGTAAAACATCAGAATCGTAATTCATCAAAATCGTATCGTATAGGAACTGTATTCCATCGTCACATCAATTCTTCGGCACTGTATTTTATAGTTTCAGTAATTCATCGGAACCGTATTCCATCGGAACTGTATTCTGTCAGAAACATATTTCATCAAAACTGTATTTCATCAGAACCGTATTCCATCATCACCGTATTTCGTCAGAACCGTATTTCGTCAGAACCGTATTTCGTCAGAACCGTATTTCGTCAGAACCGTATTTCGTCAGTTCCGTATTTCGTCAAAACCGTATTCTATCAGAATCGTATTTCACCAGTACAGCATTCTGTAAATACACTAAATATCCAATTATTACAGATAACTTCATCACAGTTAGATGCACAGAATATTTGTGTTAGTACCGCCGAATGCATATAGATGCTGTTCAGGGTTTGTTTGGGATGATTTTCGATTGTTTGATGAATCAAACTACTGATTGAAACAAACGCAACAAGCACATTTTTAACTAAATGGAACATTGAATGTCTTCGCGATAATTCAACATATTCTGCTGCCGTGTTTTCATTCTGAAAATGAATATTTCACTATTATAAGTCTAGAAAATATCGAAGAATTCCCCATGCTTCCCATTTGACGAAAAATGTTTGGGAAGTTTTCCAGTCATATTCCTATAACGCTAAAGAATATACAGGGTGATTCAGGTTTTCAGGCACAAACTGAAATGGGAGATAGATCTCATCATATTAATCACAAAAGTTCATACAAACATTAGTCTGATCTCGTTCAGTAGCGGAGCTGGGAACACCCAAAACGTCAGAATATAATGCATCAAAATATAATTTATAAGAATATATTTCATCAGAATGGTAATTCGTAGGTACCGTAATTGATAGTTACTGTATTCTGTAAGCACGTTTTTCATCGCTTTGTAAAACATAGCTCCGTAATTTGTAGGTATGTATTATAACAAAACGTGATTCGTCAAAATGTAATCCATCAAAATGGTATTCGATAAGAACCGTATTTGATCATAACAGTAATTCATCAGAACAGTATTTCATCATCACGGTAATTTATCATAATCTAATTCTATCGTTAGGGTATTCTATCAGAACCGTAATTCGTCGCTTCAGTAAAACATCAGAATCGTAATTCATCAAAATCGTATCGTATAGGAACTGTATTCCATCGTCACATCAATTCATCGGCACTGTATTTTATAGTTTCAGTAATTCATCGGAACCGTATTCCATCGGAACTGTATTCTATCAGAAACATATTTCATCAAAACTGTATTTCATCAGAACCGTATTCCATCATCACCGTATTTCGTCAGAACCGTACTTCGTCAGAACCGTATTTCGTCAGTTCCGTATTTCGTCAGTTCCGTATTTCGTCAGTTCCGTATTTCGTCAAAACCGTATTCTATCAGAATCGTATTTCATCAGTACAGCATTCTGTAAATACACCAAATATCCAATTATTACAGATAACTTCATCACAGTTAGATGCACAGAATATTTGTGTTAGTACCGCCGAATGCATATAGATGCTGTTCAGGGTTTGTTTGGGATGATTTTCGATTGTTTGATGAATCAAACTACTGATTGAAACGAACGCAACAAGCACATTTTCCACTAAATGGAACATTGAATGTCTTCGCAATAATTCAACATATTCTGCTGCCGTGTTTTTATTCTGAAAATTAATATTTCACTATTATAAGTCTAGGAAATATCGAAGAATTCTCCATGCTTCCCATTTGACGAAAAATGTTTGGGAAGTTTTCCAGTCATATTCCTATAACGCTAAAGAATATACAGGGTGATTCAGGTTTTAAGGCACAAACTGGAATGGGAGATAGATCTCATCATATTAATCACAAAAGTTCATACAAACATTAGTCCGATCTCGTTCAGTAGCGGAGCTACAGGGGGTCAAAGTTTAATTATTTTTTTTTATCAATTGAACTATCTCGCTTACTTTTCAAGATATCATTTTGAAATCTGGTGTAGTCAATACTTCCTAGAAGATCATCATTTCAAGCATTTTGAAGATTTTCAAAATCTACAGGGTGATACGTTTTTGGAGGTAGAGGCTTTTTATCCCCTCCAAACTTCTTCGTAGTACGCCTCTGGCATCTTTCAGTGATCAAATTGTGTAGATCTTTAATTATTTTCGATAAACGAACCGTTTTTGACATAAATATGCATGAACGTTCTAAAACATGTTAGATTCATAAATAAAAAAAACAGATATTAATATTGATAGTTTACCTAACTTCAGGATGATACGGTTTGAAAATTTTTCAAAATAGTAGAATTTTTTTCACGGCAACTTTAGAGAACTGAAAAAAAAATGACTTTATTCCCTCCGTTTTCTCGTTACTGATCCAGATTGGACTCGTGATTTCAATTCAAGTGAGTACATTTCATTGCATTCTCAACGAATTTTGTCAAAGAATAAGATATTTAAGCGAAACATAGGCAAAATTAAAATATGAACCATTTCATGTAGTCAGGACACGTCCCATAATATCACTGCGTGCAAAGAATTTTCTATCAGAGAGCCTAAGAGAAGAATTCATTCGGTTGTCAGTGCCACTCAGTTTTGAAAATGGTTGAAGAAGAGTAATATTCAAAAAATATGGAATCACATTACTTGAAAATTTATACTCTGATATTTCGGTAACGAATCTGATCCCATGAAGAATGGAAAAAGTAATTCTTTCAAATTGTCTTGAGAAGTGTCATACTGAGAAGGCATGTTGCTGATGATTTTTATCTATAGAAATGAAGAGAGAGAGATATAAAAAAATCTGGGAAATGATTTTACCTTCCATAGCTTCAATTTATCGCTTCAGCAAATTGTATCATCCTGATTATCGAATGTACAAGATTGCCTTCATGAGGAGTAAGGCGAGGAATACATTTTTCAGAACTGAAACTCCTTTTGGAAATATCAGTGAATCCATTGCTACCGGTGAGCAGTGTATTCCACTGATGATAATCGCATTCGATCATGGAATGTATCTTTGAAAGCTTTCTATTTCCTTGAAATTTGAGAATTCTACCTCCATATGATTGGAAAAATCAGAATACTTTTAATATGTACAGAGATGTGCACAACAAACGGACAGTGCTGTTATTTCTGATTCATTCGGGATCAGATCCTGATCAATTGACAAAATATCAGTTCTGTCACTTCCAGTCTTACCGGAAATTATCCCAACTGCTGATTTTTTAATGTTTATTATTCCATGATTTGGCAATAAGGATTATCATAACGAGTTCTAGGATAGCGGGTTTGACAGGGTTATTTCAAACGAATACGAAGATAATGGCGTTCTTAGCTCCCATATGCCCAATGAGTGTGACAGAGAAGTACAGATATTGCGAAGTAACACCCATTGAGCATTTATGGAGAAATCTAAATCAATTACCTTCGTGATCATTTGAAATAACCCTATCAAACCTGGTATCACTGAATTCGTCATAATAATACCTAAACCATTATGGAATATAACGCAGTGTGTCCAATTTGAAGATACAAAGTTGGGTTCGTTTCTGCTGAAACAGGAAGTGTTCGAACTAAAATTGTCTTGTCAATTGATGAGAAATTCAGTATATTTTCAAATTCCGAAATCGAATGATTCAGAAATCAGAAGTTACAGTTGTGTCCGTTTTTTGTGCACTTCTCTGTATATTTGATAATCATATAAGAAACGTAACCTTAGTCTGGAACAGTTGGCAACAAATTCAAAACTTGTTCTTTATTAATTTCAGGAAAACATGTTATTCGTCGTGAAAAGCTTTGCCAGGCTTGAAATCGTTGACCCAAATATTAGATATCAAAGTTTTTCAGTCTTATACGGGGTATGTCAAAAAATAATAATTTTGGCTCCTGTTATTCATAATTCAGATATAACTGAATTTATATTTCTTCAAATACAACACAGTATATTTTTTATATTTATGAATTGATTATTTGTGAAATACTGCCTGTAGGTTAATCGAGGAGGTGATACATTCATTATTCCAAATTTTTTGGGATTTTCTATCTTCGTTTCTATAAAATAAAAATATGAATATCATTCCAATATACGTGTAGTAAGGACAAATTAGATGATTTGCCCCAAGATGTCACTGCGTTTAAAGAATTTTCCTATCAGAGAGAGTAGTGAATTTTTTCTTTTAGGCTCTCTGATAGGAAAATTCTTCAAACACAGTGACATTTTGGGGCGAATCATCTGATTTGTCCTTACTACACGTATATCGAAATAACATTCATATTTTCATTTCATAGAGACGAGGAGAGAAAATCCCAAAATAATTGGAATAATGATATTTTGTGCTTTTCGAAAACACAATAGTTAGTACGACATTTTGGGTATTAGCCTTGTATATAGATAATTTTTAGTTTCAGATAATTTCACACTTTCATATTCACCTTGTTGTTGACACATTGTTTCGTCACACACTAAGCGAGTGCAGAATGTTTTATAATTCTTTCCACCTGACTACCTGTCTTGTTTCATACAATGGCGAATGATAACCAACCATCAATATCATCAACCATTATTACTGATTCTAACGACAGGTCAGTTGACAAAAATTTCAAAACATTCTGCACTCACTTTTTTTCATTGCCACATACTTATTAGAATCACAGCTTTTATAGCCAATAAATTGTGGTGAATATTGGTGTATCAATATAAAATTGAAACTAGTATGTGAGAAAATACTGTCAGCAACAGGGTAAATATGAACATTCGTGAAAATGTTGCCAAGGCCCATCAATAAGATATACCTACTGAAAAAACTGGAAATTATCAAAATACAAGGCAAATACTATAAATATTATAAGTTTAATGTTATGTGTTTTGAAAAGCGCAAAGCATCTATCTGAAAAGTTCGTTTCGAAAATCTGACTAAGTATGCCACTGGATCCTCCGTGGAGAATGTAAACAAGAGACAACTTCTACTTTTTCTATACGTTCAGATACAGGTGGTCCTAAGAGGCAACATTTTGAATTTTGCACTATATCTATGAAACGAAGCGAACTATGACAAATTGTGTTTAAGGTATCATGAGTTTCAATAGAAAGTAGTCAACATTCGCGAAGTCCGCAGATCTCTTTCTTTGAAAATGGGTAAGATATACCATTAGGACATCGAAAATGGTAAAGTCAGTACAATTCGATCAATGAAACGGGCTGATGGATTTCCTATAAGAAAGTTCATTCATTACTCTTGTGAGCCGCACAGAACATCTACTTATGAAACTGATAATATAATCGATAAAATCGATATAATCGATATAATCGATATAATCGATATAATCGATATAATCGATATAATCGATATAATCGATATAATCGATATAATCGATATAATCGATATAATCGATATAATCGATATAATCGATATAATCGATATAATCGATATAATCGATATAATCGATATAATCGATACATTCGATATAATCGCTTTAATCGATATAATCGATATAATCGGCTTTATTCTTCGGTATCATCGATATTATCAGTATTATCGACATTATCGTCGTCTATATAACGACAAAGCATGGGAATTCATCCCCAAAGGAGGTATTCCCAAGAACTTATTATCCAGAACTTGGAAAAACACCTACCTCCTCTTTCTGTACTTCCTAGGTACGAACGATGTTCTCAAAACATTATGGGAATTTCCTTTCGTGTGGTCCAAGAGATGCAAAAATAAAAAAATCAATACAAGATCAACAAAAATATCGTTGGTTCATTCTTTCAATATCATTTCGTATTATACGTCCACAGAATGAATCCCATTATAGTAAGGATAGCTGGCTGCCCGAAGGATTGAGAAAACATTGTAGTTCATCGAACGGCACCTGTGCCAATCACCATCCTGAGCAGAATGATAGGATGATCAGATGTCATAATTCTTATTTTGTTATCAAATGGTGGAATCGAGTGCAAATTTCCGCACAGGAAAGTGCAATTTCTCCATAATTCTGCTCAGGATAGTGATTGACACAGGTGCGTTCGATAAAATACAATAATGTTTCCACATGACTTTGGGACATATATCATTTCATTATCTGATGACAGCGATATTTGCAGCCGGCTCTTGGACATAGTTAATTTATTCTCAACTTACATATTATTGCGATTCATTCATGAACCTACAACAGTATGTGCGAAATCAGCTCGTAACACCCTTTTAATTTGGAACATGTTCTTCAGAATAAAAATTCCATTATGTAGTATACAACGAGCTCTTTTCGAAAATATGGACATCTGGAATATAAACAGATTGTCAAGGCCTAATACCTACTTCATATTGTTTGTTGAATGGGTCGAAATTTCAAAGTAGACTATCAGGCAACTTCATTCAGAAAAAGTGGATATAGCTGGAATACCCCCAGCCAGAATTTCAACGACAATATCACTGTAGTTATTCAATATCAAATTTTGATATTTTTGCTTCATCATTTCACCCTGTATCAAAATCTGAGGAGTTGACATAACCAGCGATGTAGTAGAGTAGTAGGGGACCACATCGAATACTAAGGTTGATCGTTGAAACTTCTACCATTATCAAACGTTGTGGAGATGATTTTGTATTTTCTAAACCTTCCTACAGGAAGATTCTTGAGTGTTATTCGGTAAGACAATTCAACAATTCAATGATTGCTTATCACATTATTGTCGATGGATTTTATACAGATAAGATACTTTTGTGACAACGCATGATTGAGAAAAATTGACATGAACGCTCTCAAGAAGTATTCGTTTACAATAATTTTGGTTGTCATGGTTTCAAATGTCAAGTTGAGGTTTGTCGCTGGAAAACTCAGAGCAATGTTTTTTTGCTGTCATAATGACAAAATCACAGCGTCTTACGGGATTTTTCATACATATGAATTAAATTGTCAGTACGATAATGAAGAGCATTTTCAAGGTTTATCGTCGAATAATTTTACGTAAAAGTTAGAATCAATTAAAAAAAAAAGGGTGATACTATTTAAAAAGAAATTACTATCGCTGATACTAGTACATTCCCAGGGACGTCCCTGATTTAATACTAGGGATGTCCAAGGGACATCCGCTGGCCGCCTTCTGGTACGTCCCTAGGATGTACCAAGTACGAAGGAAGGATATACCTAGGACGTCCCAGGGATATTCCAAGGACATCCCTTCGACAAAAGGAAAAAATGTAGGTCGAGTAGGGATTGAACCCGGGACCTTCAGCTCATAATGCACGCACCTTACTCCATTAGATAATATGCCTTCTGAAGATTCATGTACTGAACAAATTTATGAACAGGACTAAACTACAGAAACCTGAATAAATACATCTTTGTTTAAAAATGAGGGGCATTATGCATTTACGATTTCTGTTTGCGAAAAATGGTAATTTCTTAAGAAGTTCTGATACATTCAAAGACTGTGAATCGATATCAGATATTCCAGGGACACGAATAGGATAACTTAGGGATGTACCGGGCGGGATGCCAACTCGACAACCACTGCGGGACATCCCCTGGATGCCCCAATCATGTCCTTGTACCGCGGGACAAAGAAGGGACGTACCTAGGACACCCCTGTGTTGTTAGGGGAGTTTGAATTATAAAAATATGTTCCTCCTAGTATCTGATGAGCCATTTCCTCGCATTTCCTACTATTTTTTGTTCATAGAAGTCGAATAATAACTAACGGTGCTTGTTTGGCTTGGGGCGTTTTTGTCGGTCAATCTATATTTCGTTTATTTTTTCGGTAACTTTTCTTCAAATTCTTGGAATAATTCGACTTTCAATTTAAATTCGCCAGATTCATACAGGAAAATTAAATATAGAGGGAGATTCAATTTGGAATTATTATGTCCGCGTGAATTTTTCTCTATATAGTATTCAATTTCTGAAATCTTTATGGAAAACTGAATTCAAACATATATCACACATAGAGGGTTGTTATGCAGCAAATACGTCACATCGAGCAGGATTCTCGTATAGTAGTAGTGGATACATTCATGTTAAGCCAAATTATTCATTTTTGTGGAATCTATTGAAGCAGGTCACATTTGTAGGCAGACATCAAATATACAGGGTGATTCACGTCTGATTGATGACGTCCTCGATGATTTTTTCAAATGGTACATCCTAAATATTATTCAATTGCTGAAATATCCATGGGAATCTGGATTCAAAGATATATCACACATAGAATTTGAATATAGTGCGTTCGTTGAATTCTGTGTTCTTCCGAAGTAACTAAAAATCCGTCAAAAATTTGAAAAATCATTTTTGAAAAAAAATTTCGGAGACGTACAAAAACCTAAACTTTTGCCCGTTTGCTAGATTCCTCTTTCCACCCGATTTCCAATGAGTGGTCACATGCCATAGAGTTGCATTTGAAAACAACATGTTGAGTGTGGTTCCAGCTACCCCTGAAGAAATATATCCTTGATATTGCTTGCAAGATGTGGGTAAATACATTGAATTGTTGACGTATGCAACGAATATGTGCATGGTGTTGTCCAAGCTCATGAGAACTCAAAAGGGTTGTGTGACTGCGACAGTTAAAGTGTTGAAGAACAAATAATTTGGGAAGTGTGGATACAATATGAAAATAGTCATCGAACGATGAACAAAGAATCAGGTAGAAACATAAAACATTCCATCCGAACCTAATCAAAAAAAGTGATTCCATTTTTTATATCTCACTGCGGGCAGAGTGACAACTGACATATAATCATTATTCTGAATGGGGATGTGAAATATTTAGTTTTCCGCATTCATCTCGGTAACTTGAGAGTTCAGGTTCATGAAATATGTGTGATGTAAACAGCCTAACTAATGTTGAATAATTCTGATGTCTAAAAATGGTGATATGAAGAATAATGTGGTCATATGTGACCGTAAGTACTCCATGGGTCAAAAAAATCTAAATAAATGATTACCTATAACTAATTCAGCAGTCGATAGCCTATTGAAATTTCAAATCGTAATCCAATTCCTGACAACTTATAACAGAACGGATTGAGTTCAGGATATACGGTGATACGAACTTTCAACTTCAAAATTAGGTTATTTATCTGATGATCTTGAAATTCGTCACGGGCTCAAATTATTGTGACTCACCCTGTATACGCATGAAATTTTTCATCGATTCATCTCATTCTGACTCTGAAAGCACCTTGTTTCTCTATATATTCTTGTATAGATATTAGTATTAGTAGGCCGGCGTACCTCAGTGCTTCGATGCTTCAATATCGATTCACGTCGAGGTATCGATCGTGGGTTCGAGACCCACGAACGCAGACTTTTTCTGATGGCCTAAGAAAGTGTTTGGGATCACACGTTAAAAGGTAAGCCCCCGTCATTCCTTGCTCGCACAAGTCTTTCGAAGACTTCTGAGGGTTGCTCGTAAGGGGGCAACCGAATGACGGATAGAACAATTTTAGAACAATAGATATAACATTTCGATAAGATGCATATCTACAGAGTGTAAGGAAATTCTTAATTGAATAAGGTGTTTTTTTCAATCTAATTTACGTAGGTACAACTGAATTCCTGATAATTGATACCGCACGCAGGCAGTTGAAACTAACTGCCTCTCTATACACTTATCAAACACCGACAATAAGAATATAAAAAATATACGATCTCACATTGAGAAACTATATTGAGAAGCTTACAAAGATTCTTGAGGTGAAATTCTATCGAGATCTCATTCAGAATAACATATTTCATGTTAGAATAGTTATTCTGATCAGATACTTATTTTATCTTACATGCATTCACCAGCGCCATCGCATAGCATACCTGAAAAGCGGACAGAAAATCGATACTCTGTTCCCGATAGGGCACTGTACCGACGATGGATTACCATTCTGACGAAATACCGTGCTGATACAATACGGTTCTGATGGAATACGGTTTTGATGAAATACGGTTATGATGATTTAGCGTTTTGATAGAATACGATTATGATACATTGATATGCTGATGAAATACGGAAGCGATGAATTACGGTTCTTATGAAACACAGTTCTGATGATTTACAGTTCTGTTAAAATACGGTTATGATGTTTTACAGTACCGATACTATACACTGCTGACAAAATAATATTCCGACGGATTACAGTTCTGATAATTTACCATCATGACGATTCACCATTATGATATATTACTGAAGCGACGAAATACGGTTTTGTTGATTCACCGTGCTGTCAGAATACGATTCTGATGAAATACCATTCTGATGGAATACGGTTATGATGAATTACCATTTCTATAAAGTACGGTATGATATTTTACGTTCTTATGAAGTACATTCCTTCATTTTACAACATGATAGATTACATTATGATGTTTTGCATGCCGATGAATTACTGCTCCGTTAAATTACGGTTCTGTTGAATTACCATTTTGATCGAATATATTTTGATATAATACGGTGTTGATAGAATACGTTCTGACGAATTATATGCAGCCGCGGAGCTACAGGGGGTCAAAGTTTCATTATTATTTTTTTATCAATTGAACTATCTCGGTTACTTTTCAAGATATCATTTTGAAATCTGGTGTAGTCAATACTTCCTAGGAGATCATCATTTCAAGCATATTGAAGATTTTCAAAATCTACAGGGTGATACGTTTTTGGAGGTAGAGGCTTTTTATCCCCTCCAAACTTCTTCGTAGTACGCCTCTGGCATCTTTCAGTGATCAAATTGTGTAGATCGTTCAATTTAGAGGCTTTTTTTGATCTTTAATTTTTTCCGATAAACGAACCGTTTTTGAAATAAATATGCATAAACGTTCTAAAACATGTTAAATTTATAAATAAAAAAAAAAGATATTCGTATTGATAGTTTACCTAACTTCAGGATGATACGGTTTAAAAAGTAGTAGAATTTTTTTTACGGCAACTTTAGAGAACTGAAAAAAAAAAAACTTTATTCCCTCCGTTTCCCCTTTACTGATCCAGATTGGACTCGTGATTTCAATTCTAGTGAGTACATTTCATTGCATTCTCAACGAATTTTGTCAAAAAATAAGATATTTAGGCGAAACATAGGCAGAATTAAAATATGAACCATTTCATGTAGTCAGGACACGTCCCATAATATCACTGCGTTCAAAGAATTTTCTATCAGAGAGCCTAAGAGAAAAATTCATTCGGTTGTCAGTGCCACTCAGTTTTGAAAATGGTTGAAGAAGAGTAATATTCAAATAATATGGAATCACATTACTTGAAAATTTATACTCTGATATTTCGGTAACGAATCTGATCCCATAAAGAATGGAAAAGGTAATTCTTTCAAATTGTCTTGAGAAGTGTCATACTGAGAAGGCATGTTGTTGATGATTTTTATTTATAGAAATGAAGAGAGAGAGATATAAAAAAATCTGGGAAATGATTTTACCTTCCATAGCTTCAATTTATCGCTTCAGCAAATTGTATCATCCTGATTATCGAATGTACAAGATTGCCTTCATGAGGAGTGAGGCGAGAAATACATTTTTCAGAACAGAAACTCCTTCTGGAAATATCAGTGAATCCATTGCTACCGGTGAGCAGTGTATTCCACTGATGATGATCGCATTCGATCATGGAATGTATCTTTGAAAGCTTTCTATTTCCTTGAAATTTGAGAATTCTACCTCCATATGATTGGAAAAATCAGAATACTTTTAATATGTACAGAGATGTGCACAACAAACGGCCAGTGCTGTTATTTCTAATTCATTCGGGATCAGATCCTGATCAATTGACAAAATATCAGTTCTGTCACTTCCAGTCTTACCGGAAATTATCCCAACTGCTGATTTTTTAATGTTTATTATTCCATGATTGGGCAATAAGGATTATCATAACGAGTTCTAGGATAGCGGGTTTGACAGGGTTATTTCAAACGAATACGAAGATAATGGCGTTCTTAGCTTCCATATGCCCAATGAGTGAGACAGAGAAGTACAGATATTGCGAAGTAACACCCATTGAGCATTTATGGAGAAATCTAAATCAAATACCTTCGTGATCATTCGAAATAACCCTATCAAACCTGGTATCACTGAATTCGTCATAATAATACCTAAACCATTATGGAATATAACGCAGTGTGTCCAATTTGAAGATACAAAGTTGGGTTCGTTTCTGCTGAAACAGGAAGTGTTCGAACTAAAATTGTCTTGTCAATTGATGAGAAATTCAGTATATTTTCAAATTCCGAAATCGAATGATTCAGAAATCAGAAGTTACAGTTGTGTCCGTTTTTTGTGCACTTCTCTGTATATTTGATAATCATATAAGAAACGTAACCTTAGTCTGGAACAGTTGGCAACAAATTCAAAACTTGTTCTTTATTAATTTCAGGAAAACATGTTATTCGTCGTGAAAAGCTTTGCCAGGCTTGAAATCGTTGACCCAAATATTAGATATCAAAGTTTTTCAGTCTTATACGGGGTATGTCAAAAAATATTAATTTTGGCTCCTGTTATTCATTATTCAGATATAACTGAATTTATATTTCTTCAAATACAACACAGTATATTTTTTATATTTATGAATTGATATTTTGTGAAATACTGCCTGTAGGTTAATCGAGGAGGTGATACATTCATTATTCCAAATTTTTTGGGATTTTTTCTCTTCGTTTCTATAGAATAAAAATATGAATATCATTCCAATATACGTGTAGTAAGGAAGAATTAGATGATTTGCCCCAAGATGTCACTGCGTTTAAAGAATTTTCCTATCAGAGAGAGTAGTGAATTTTTTCTTTTAGGCTCTCTGATAGGAAAATTCTTCAAACATAGTGACATTTTGGGGCGAATCATCTGATTTGTCCTTACTACACGTATATCGAAATAATATTCATATTTTCATTTCATAGAGACGAGGAGAGAAAATCCCAAAATAATTGGAATAATGATATTTTGTGCTTTTCGAAAACACAATAGTTAGTACGACATTTTGGGTATTAGCCTTGTATATAGATAATTTTTAGCTTCAGATAATTTCACACTTTCATATTCACCTTGTTGTTGACACATTGTTTCGTCACACACTAAGCGAGTGCAGAATGTTTTATAATTCTTTCCACCTGACTACCTGTCTTGTTTCATACAATGGCGAATGATAACCAACCATCAATATCATCAACCATTACTGATTCTAACGACAGGTAGTCAGTTGACAAAAATTTCAAAACATTCTGCACTCACTTTTTTTCATTGCCACATACTTATTATAATCACAGCTTTTATAGCCAATAAATTGTGGTGAATATTGGTGTATTTGGTATATCAATATAAAATTGAAACTAGTATGTGAGAAAATACTGTCAGCAACAAGGTAAATATGAACATTCGTGAAAATGTTGCCAAGGCCCATCAATAAGATATACCTACTGAAAAAACTGGAAATTATCAAAATACAAGGCAAATACTATAAATATTATAAGTTTAATGGTATGTGTTTTGAAAAGCGCAAAGCATCTATCTGAAAAGTTCGTTTCGAAAATCTGACTAAGTTTGCCACTGGATCCTCCGTGGAGAATGTAAACAAGAGACAACTTCTACTTTTTCTATACGTTCAGATACAGGTGGTCCTAAGAGGCAACATTTTGAATTTTGCACTATATCTATGCAACGAAGCGAACTATGACAAATTGTGTTTATGGTATCACGAGTTTCACAAGAAAGTAGTCAACATTCGCGAAATCCGCAGATCTCTTTCGATGAAAATGGGTAAGATATACCATTAGGACATTTTGTTATCAAATGGTGGAATCGAGTGCAAATTTCCGCACAGGAAAGTGCAATTTCTCCATCATTCTGATCAGGATAGTGATTGACACAGGTGCGTTCGATAAAATACAATAATGTTTCCACATGCCTTTGGGACATATATCATTTCATTATCTGATGACAGCGATATTTGCAGCCGGCTCTTGGAGATAGTTAATTTATTCTCAACTTACATATTATTGCGATTCATTCATGAACCTACAACAGTATGTGCGAAATCAGCTCGCAACACCCTTTTAATTTGGAACATGTTCTTCAGAATAAAAATTCCATTATGTAGTATACAACGAGCTCTTTTCGAAAATATGGACATCTGGAATATAAACAGATTGTCAAGGCCTAATACCTACTTCATATTGTTTGTTGAATGGGTCGAAATTTCAAAGTAGACTATCAGGCAACTTCATTCAGAAAAAGTGGATATAGCTGGAATACCCCCAGCCAGAATTTCAACGACAATATCTCTGTAGTTATTCAATATCAAATTTTGATATTTTTGCTTCATCATTTCACCCTGTATCAAAATCTGAGGAGTTGACATAACCAGCGATGTAGTAGAGTAGTAGGGGACCACATCGAATACTAAGGTTGATCGTTGAAACTTCTACCATTATCAAACGTTGTGGAGATGATTTTGTATTTTCTAAACCTTCCTACAGGAAGATTCTTGAGTGTTATTCGGTAAGACAATTCAACAATTCAATGATTGCTTATCACATTATTGTCGATGGATTTTTCACAGATAAGATACTTTTGTGACAACGCATGATTGAGAAAAATTGACATGAACGCTCTCAAAAAGTATTCGTTTACAATAATTTTGGTTGTCATGGTTTCAAATGTCAAGTTGAGGTTTGTCGCTGGAAAACTCAGAGCAATGTTTTTTTGCTGTCATAATGACAAAATCACAGCGTCTTACGGGATTTTTCATACATATGAATCAAATTGTCAGTACGATAATGAAGAGCATTTTCAAGGTTTATCGTCGAATAATTTTACGTAAAAGTTAGAATCAATTAAAAAAAAGGTTGATACTATTTAAAAAGAAATTACTATCGCTGATACTAGTACATTCCCAGGGACGTCCCTGATTTAATACTAGGGATGTCCAAGGGACATCCGCTGGCCGCCTTCTGGTACGTCCCTAGGATGTACCAAGTACGAAGGAAGGATATACCTAGGACGTCCCAGGGATATTCCAGGGACATCCCTTCGACAAAAGGAAAAAATGTAGGTCGAGTAGGGATTGAACCCGGGACCTTCAGCTCATAATGCACGCACCTTACTCCATTAGCTAATATGCCTTCTGAAGATTCATGTACTGAACAAATTTATGAACAGGACTAAACTACAGAAACCTGAATAAATACATTTTTGTTTAAAAATGAGGGGCATTATGCATTTACGATTTCTGTTTGCGAACAATGGTAATTTCTTAAGAAGTTCTGATACATTCAATGACTGTGAATCGATATCAGATATTCCAGGGACACGAATAGGATAACTTAGGGATGTACCGGGCGGGATGCCAACTCGACAACCACTGCGGGACATCCCGTGGATGCCCCAATCATGTCCTTGTACCGCGGGACAAAGAAGGGACGTACCTAGGACAACCCTGTGTTGTTAGGGGAGTTTGAATTATACAAATATGTTCCTCCTAGTATCTGATGAGCCATTTCCTCGCATTTCCTACTATTTTTTGTTCATAGAAGTCGAATAATAACTAACGGTGCTTGTTTGGCTTGGGGCGTTTTTGTCGGTCAATCTATATTTCGTTTATTTTTTCGGTAACTTTTCTTCAAATTCTTGGAATAATTAAATAAAGAGGGAGATTCAATATGGAATTATTATGTCCGCGTGAATTTTTTCTATATATTATTCAATTTTTGGAATCTTTATGGAAAACTGTATTCAAACATATATCACACATAGAGGGTTGTCATGCAGCAAATACGTCACATCGAGCAGGATTCTCGTATAGTAGTAGTGGATACATTCATGTTAAGCCAAACTATTCATTTTTGAGGAATCTATTGAAGCAGGTCGCATTTGTAGGCAGACATCAAATATAAAGGGTGATTCACGTCTGATTCATGACGTCCTCGATGATTTTCTCAAATGCATGGTACATCCTAAATATCATTCAATTGCTGAAATATCCATGGGAAGCTGGATTCAAAGATATATCACACATAGAATTTGAATACAGTGCGTTCGTTGAATTCTGTGTTCTTCCGAAGTAACTAAAAATCCGTCAAAAATTTGAAAAATCATTTTTGAAAAAAATGTTCGGAGACGTACAAAAACCTAAACTTTTGCCCGTTTGCTAGATTCCTCTTTCCACCTGATTTCCAATGAGTGGTCACATGCCATAGAGTTGCAATTGAAAACAACATGTTGAGTGTGGTTCCAGCTACCCCTGAAGAAAAATATCCTTGATATTGCTTGCAAGATGTGGGTAAATACATTGAATTGTTGACGTATGCAACGAATATGTGCATGGTGTTGTCCAAGCTTATGAGAACTAAAAAGGGTTGTGTGACTGCGACAGTTAAAGTGTTGAAGAACAAATAATTTGGGAAGTGTGGATACAATATGAAAATAGTCATCGAACGATGAACAAAGAATCAGGTAGAAACATAAAACATTCCATCCGAACCTAATCAAAAAAAGTGATTCCATTTTTTATATCTCACTGCGGGCAAAGTGACAACTGACATATAATCATTATTCTGAATGGGGATGTGAAATATTTAGTTTTCCGCATTCATCTCGGTAACTTGAGAGTTTAGGTTCATGAAATATGTGTGATGTAAACAGCCTAACTAATGTTGAATAATTCTGATGTCTAAAAATGGTGACATGAAGAATAATGTGGTCAAAAAAATCTGAATAAATGATTACCTATAACTAATTCAGCAGTCGATAGCCTATTGAAATTTCGAATCGTAATACAATTCCTGACACCTTATCACAGAACGGATTGAGTTCAGGATATACGGTGATACGAACTTTTAACTTCAAAATCAGGTTATTTATCTGATGATCTTGAAATTCGTCACGGGCTCAAATTATTGTGACTCACCCTGTATACGCATGAAATTTTTCATCGATTCATCTCACTCTGACTCTGAAAGCACCTTGTTTCTCTATATATTCTTGTATAGATACCTATAACATTTCGATAAGATGCATATCTACAGAGTGTAAGGAAATTCTAAATTGAATGAGGTTTTTTTTTCAATCTAATTTACGTAGATACATCTGAATTCCTGATAATTGATACCGCACGCAGTTGAAACTAACTGCCTCTCTATACACTTATCAAACACCGACAATAAGAATATAAAAAATATACGATCTCACATTGAGAAGCTATATTGAGAAGCTTACAAAGATTCTTGAGGGGAAATTCTATCGAGATCTCATTCAGAATAACATATTTCATGTTAGAATAGTTATTCTGATCAGATACTTATTTTATCTTACATGCATTCACCAGCGCCATCGCATAGCATACCTGAAAAGCGGACAGAAAATCGATACTCCGTTCCCGATAGGGCACTGTACCGACGATGGATTACCATTCTGACGAAATACCGTGCTGATACAATACGGTTCTGATGGAATACGGTTTTGATGAAATACGGTTATGATGATTTAGCGTTCTGATAGAATACGATTATGATACATTGATATGCTGATGAAATACGGAAGCGATGAATTACGGTTCTTATGAAACACAGTTCTGATGATTTACAGTTCTGTTAAAATACGGTTATGATGTTTTACAGTACTGATACTATACACTGCTGACAAAATAATATTCCGACAGATTACAGTTCTGATAATTTACCATCATGACGATTTACCATTATGATATATTACTGAAGCGACGAAATACGGTTCTGATGAATTGCCTCTTTTATTCAATACGGTTTTGTTGATTCACCGTGCTGTCAGAATACGATTCTGATGAAATACCATTCTGATGGAATACGGTTATGATGAATTACCATTTCTATAAAGTACGGTATGATGTTTTACGTTCTTATGAAGTACATTCCTTCATTTTACAACATGATAGATTACATTATGATGTTTTGCATGCCGATGAATTACTGCTCCGTTAAATTACGGTTCTGTTGAATTACCATTTTGATCGAATATATTTTGATATAATACGGTGTTGATAGAATACGTTCTGACGAATTATATGCAGCCGATCCAACTAACTATAGACCAATAGCTATAATAAGCATATTTTCTAAAATATTTGAAAAAATTCTCAAGAAACGAATTGTAGAATTCATCAACAAAAAATATAGTTTTGTCAAGAAAACAGTGGAACACAAGCAGCAGTACTACAAGTGATAGAATCAATCCAGAGAGGACTTGATTCAGGAAATTATGTGGTAGCTGTTTTCATTGATCTCAAAAAGGCTTTTGACACAGTTGATCATAAAACACTTTTAGAAAACTTAGAAACAATGGAACTCAGAGGCACTGTGAGAAATATTGTGAATTCATATCTTGAAAATAGGACAATCAATACAAAATCAAACAACTCTGTGTCAAATAAACTATTAATCAATAAAGGTGTCCCACAAGGCTCTGTTTTAGGACCTATACTATATTTACTTTATGTTCAAAATATCAGTGAAATTGGTCTAGCGTGTGAATATACCATGTATGCAGATGATACAGTACTTTTATATGAAGGCAAGAATCCTTCAGAGAAAAATGGCTCCAATTTAACCTTTTATCGATAAATACTAACAAAACAGAATATATGATTTTTTCACCAAAAAAATAAACAAAAAATTTACCTCAACCTTAAAATAAAAAATGAACTCTTGAAACAAACTGACCAGATAAAATATCTTGGTATTTGGTTTGATGACAGGTTGAAGTGGGACAAACATATTGATGTTCTGACAAAAAAAATTTCTCCAATTATTGGTGCATTGAGAAGATGTCCCAAACTTGATATTAAAATTGCAAACATGATTCTCTACTCTCATATACTGAGTCGTATCAACTATTTAATAAATGTTTGGGGATCTTGTTCAAAAACTAATTTCAATAAAATATCAACATTATATAGAAAATCGTTAAAAGTATTGTATCGTCTCCCATTTGATACACCAACCAATCAATTGTATGAAATAACAAATACGTATTCTTTAGATGAAATATATAGAATTGAAACTCTTAAAATATCATATAATATCATAAATAAAAAATTGAAGTCGAATATTATTTTGATACGGAATTCTGAAATTAATAAACATGAAACTAGACAATATAACTTGTTTCATCTTGACGCCGCTAGCTCCCTAATCGGACAAAAAAGATTCACTCATTCAGCCTTAACTGAATTCAATAAACTACCTGATAATATAAAAAATTGCAGAAATATAGGTATATTCAAAAATGAAGTAAAAAAACTGATTATTTCTGAGCGGACTGGATAAAATTAATCATGCCATTTTTTTTTTCTTTTTGTTTACAAATATTCTTTGTTTGCCAATTTACAGTTGTTGATATATTTTGAATGATGCTATGTTTACGTATAGGTATATAATTATGTACTTCCTTATACCAGAGCCTATTCTGTCTGGAAGTTATTTGTTCAATAAATAAATAAATAAATATTTACGTTCCCTATAGGCGAATCTTGCTACTTACTTGATAGTCTTTTCAATCGGAATATTTACATTGTTGAATTTGATTTGAGGTATCTGATTGGTTCTTTTTCTTTTTTCAAATAAAACTGTTGCTGGCTTGTTCGTCGATATGCAGAACCCATGATCTTTCATCCATTTTGCTAAGTTGTCCAGTGCCTGATTCATTTGATAGGACATACTATTGATATCCCTTCCTGAAATTGCTAGTGCTATATCGTTCGCGTAAATCAATATTTCTACTTCATCTGGGACCACTTCTCTGATGGAGTTTACATATATGTTGAATAGTAGAGGGCTCAAAGCGGAACCTTGTGGGACACCTGTCCACACCCGGCCCCTTTCAGATGTTTTGTTTTTCTTGTTAAAGATTGCAGAAGTGGTCCCAGATGAAGTAGAACTATTGATTTACGCGGACGATATGGCACTAGCAATTTCGGGAAGGGATATCAATAGTATGTCCTACCAAATGAATCAGGCACTGGACATCATAGCAAAATGGATAAAAGATCATGGGTTCAGCATAGGGACGAACAAGTCAGCCACAGTTTTATTTGAAGGAAAAGAACCAATCAAATACCTCAAATCAAATTCAACAATGTGAATATTCCGATTAAAAGACAATCAAATATTTAGGGGTCACTTTTTATAGGAAAATGAGATTCACAGACCATATAAATAATATATGTAGCAAAGCACGTAAATGCATCGACATAATGAAATATCGCACAAGAGTGTTAGCGATTTAAAATAATGTAAAATGAAATTTGGTATTAATGTGAAAAAGATATGTTGGTAGGATTGATAGAGAGAGAGAGAGAGGGAGTAGGGAGAGAGGAGGATAGCAAGTAAGTTGGAAGAAAAGCAAGTTGTACGTTTTTATAAAAAGAAAGTAATTCATGTACGAAAAGTTTAATAAATAATCAGCAAGGGCAAGTTGTTTGAATGTAAAGTATAGTTATTTAGTCATAAGCTAACAAGAGTTTGGTGGGGAGCAGACCCAAAGATTCTGGGAATGATATATAAAAGTATGGTAAGATCTCACTTGGACTTTGGTACAATCCTTGTATTTAACACCTCAAAACAAATGCCATGGAAACAAAACAGGCATTTTTTGACATCTCTGTCGGTCTTTCAATTGAAATGGGTTATTCAGCAGTGGAAAAATACGAAATTGTATAATAATTGTTATATTATGAAAATATTGAATTCCTTTCCAGATTCTCAAGGAAACAGATAGACAGATATCCACCTTTATGCCTCTATGGAAACACGACAGGTACCCTTACGAGGGGAGAGTATCAAATCGGCGTTTATAAACCCTCTGCAAAGGAGGTCGGCGCATGGTCGGTTAGGTATATAAAGTGTTTTTCATTGCAGAGAGAATCGTTGTTTATTTGCCTACCTCGTCTGCATTGAGAGAGTTGATGAATTGATGAATAATCGTAAAAATATATCGCGTTTTAGTTACGAATGATGAAAACAATATTCAGACTTCAAAGATTTATATTCTATGTACGTGTCACGATTCGAATTTCAAATTGATGCTTAGTTTTAGATTCGAGCTGCACATTGTTTGGCATTCATGTTCCTTATTATAACCCACAAAATTGAGAATGTGGAAGATGTTCACTGGGAAAACCACTTTTCGTAAGGAGAGCGAATATGAAGCAATTCAGTTACGGTTGTTGGAAATATTATTCATGTATGTTTCCGATTCAACATCAGTTTTAATTCTCATGGATTTTTTTATATGTGATATTTAGTTGCAGATCCGAAAAGCAAAGTGTTTGATACTTGTCAATAAATTGGAGAAAACAATCCAGTCAAGACGAACCGAACAGAAAATCCGTAAAGAGAACTGACCAGAGTATACTCTTAAGAATTCTGATCCTTATGTTCGTACGGAAGGCGATATATTGAATTCCTTTCCAGATTCTCAAGCAAACAGATAGACAGATCCTTCATGTCTCTATGGAAACACGACAGGTACCCTTACGAGGGGAGGGTATCAACTCGGCGTTTATAAACCCTTTCTGCAAAGGAGGTCGGTGCATGGTGAGTTAGTCATATACAGTGTTTTTCATTGCAGGGAAAATCGTTGTTTACCTGCCTACCTCGTCTACATTGAGAGAGTTGATGAATTGATGAATAATCATAAAAATATATCGCATTTCAGTTACGAATGTTGAAAACAATATTCAGACTATAGATTTATACTCTATGTACGTCTCACGATTCAAATTTCAAATTGATGCTAAGTTTTTGATCCGAGCAGCACACAGTTTGGCATTCATGGTCCTCATTATAACCCACGAAATTCAAAATGTAGCAGCTGTCTACTGGGAAGACCAATATTCAGAAGGAGAGCGAATATGAAGCAATTCAGTTTTAATTCTCATGGACTTTTTGATATGTGATATTTAGTTGCAGATCCGAAAAGCAAAGTGTTTGATACTTGTCAATAAATTGGAGAAAACAATCCAGTCAAGACGGAGCGAACAAAAAATCCGTAAAGAGAACTGACCAGAGTATAATTTCAAGAAATCTGATCCTTATGTTCGTACGGAAGCCGATATATTGAATTCCTTTCCGGATTCTCAAGGAAACAGATAGACAGATATTCACCTTACGAGGGGAGAGTATCAACTCGGCGTTTATAAAACATCTCTGCAAAGGAGGTCGGCGCATGGTGGGTTAGGTATATACAGTGCTTTTCATTGCAGAGAAAATTGTTGTTTATCTGCCTACCTCGTCTGCATTGAGAGAGTTGATGAATTGATGAATAATCATAAAAATATATCGCATTTCAGTTACGAATGTTGAGAAAAATATTCAGACTTTATAGATTTATATTCTATGTACGTCTCACGATTCAAATTTCAAATTGATGCTTACTTTTAGATCGGAGCAGCAATAGTTTGGCATTCATGGTCCTCATAAGATGCCTACTGGGAGAATCTATCACTATTCGGATAGAAAGCGAATATGTAGCATCCATGTTCCACCGCTCATGAAAATCAGTTTCAATTTTCATGAACATTCTGATATGTTACGTTTAGTTGCAGATCCGAAAAGCAAAGTGTTCGATACTTGTCAAAAAATCGGAGAAAACCATCCAGTCAAGACGAACCCAACAGAAGATCCGCAAAGAGATCTGACCAGAGTATACTTCTTAGAATTCAGATCCTTATATTCGTACGGAAGGCGATATATTGATTTCCTTTCCAGATACATTCTCAAGCAAACAGATGGACAGATATTCACCTTTATGTCTCTATGGAAACACGGCAGGTACCCTTACGAGGGGAGAGTATCAACTCGGCGTTTATAAACCCTCTTTGCAAAGGAGGTAGACGCATGATGGGTTAGGCATCATACATACCATACCAAAACCAGGAGATTTTATATGACCACAACATGCTTATAGCTGCAGCCCCAGGGAAGCCCTTTCTGAGCCAATATGAAGAAATAACCATTTCAACTCACAGAAGTTTCAACTCACAAAAATTCCAATTTTGTCATGAGTAGAATAATGTTTGCAAATTTGGAATTATCCTTCAAAACAGCTCCTGAGGTTACCGTGGATTTATAGTAGATATCATCAATGGCCCAACCTCAACAAGATTACTTCTAGCATCTTGGTAGCATTTTGAAAACAATATACACAAATTAGTCAATGAATGTCGAATCCAATAAGTACTGTACAGATGAACTAAACGTATAAATGTCACTATGATTACAATAAACCACCCAAACTGGAGTAAAATAAAACATTGAATAACTGAAACTTATCCGGCTCTGTCCTAAGTCTACGCCAGACAAAATGACATAGGTACATTCTTACACAGTTGCCAGATGAACTTGTAAGAAATTAGAAGTTCATAATAATTCATGAATCTCTTAGCCATTCTATTAATATCAGTGAGTCTATGGATTTTGTCGCGAAAATTGTACATATTATGATTTATCTGTTGAGCATCAGTTACAAGAAGTGATAAGAAATATGAACTCCATCCTAATGCATGAATATGAGATTTGCGTATAAAAATATCTGACAATGTTGCCGACAATGTGCGTATGATCACCATTGCCGTAAGCACACTGGTTGCATGAGATTTCAGCGATTTCTCACACTTGCATTAGCCTTCTAGGTCTTTGAGTTATTACATAACTCTGGGATATAATATGACATTTCGTTATCAGATGGCGATCGAAATTCACGGCCGGCTCGTGGACTTGAATGTTGATCAGTATCATATCACAATCATATACGTATTAATAAACAATACGGATCATAACGGATGCCAGGATGAAGCCAAAAATATGAAACAAATGAATATCCATAAGGATTTGGTGGCATGATACGCATGCGCCATGCGCTATTATAGTAGTCATCAAAGACATGCGTTTCGGTGGACAATGACGTTTACTAGCCTTTCAATCAAAGCAGTATGTGTCTGATCGTTTCAAAACTTTTCCTTATGGATAGTCATTTGTCTTCAAAAATCGGCTTCATGTTTCGCTTTGGAAACAGATAGAGATTATCCGTATTGATTATTAATACGTATATGATCACAATAAAGGCGGTCGAGGTCAAGCGCCCTCAGTCCACTATCATTGCACATTGAACCAGTACGTAGCAGTAAAGTTGTTTGTTAGCAGTTTGCAGGTGCCGGGGAATCTCGAGATTGTTCAGTGGTGTTTCATCGTAGGTTTTAGTTTGAATAGATGTCAAAAATTCACTCGGACTGCCCAAAAACTTTGCAGGCACTTTCTCAGATGGCAGACACATAGATCACTTGTACATGTACATATTCGTTTGGTCAATTCATAATGTGATAAGAGATGAGTTATTGAAAGCGGCTTGAATACATCATGAATATCTATTTCAAGTTATCAAAAGTGATATTATACATGGTGTCCCCGTGCCTCGATGGTCGTAGCTTAACGGTATATTCCTTGAACAATTTCAAGTCGAAAGTGCCTTATACACTATGGTCTCAAACTCAATAGTTGAGGAGTTATGAGCATTTGAATAACAACTTTGCTCACCAGTAGATTGCAAGAGGTGGTCCAGTTTGTCCTCTTCCACCGAGGTCACCTGACCATACTATTGAACTATTATTGTGGACCAATGAAAAGTCTAGTGTATTCAAATGAACCACAAACCAGAGATGAGCGAATTCAAAATATTATTACTTCAGCTGCATCGTGGCTGCATTCATTCAAGAGACGACCCAGACCTCTTCAGAGAGCAACGTTTTCAATAATTAGACGAGCAAGAATATGTTGTGAAGCTGCGGGGAAACATTTTGAAGAAAACCTTGATTAAATTTGTGTAAGTAATCAAAAAATTCTGAATTGATGAAGTATTACATGACTGTATTCAACATTCTCTTTGTGTCATTACACACTTGTTCCAAATCGGTCAGTTACAACAAACTTATTGGAGTGCGTGAATGTCTGGTCAAAACATTTGGACAATAATACCCCTATGGATATTATTTATCTAGACTTTTCTAAAGCATTTGACCGTGTCCCTAGAAAAAGACTTATGTGTAAATTAGAACATTTTGGTGTACGCGGGTTTCTACTGACGTGGATCCAGAATTTTCTAGAGAACAGATATTTTTGTGTTCGGATAGATGATTGCTTCTCTGACCAATATCCTGTATTGAGTGGAGTTCCCCAAGGATCTGTACTTGGTCCTCTGTTGTTTTTGTGCTACACATCAGATTTATCACATATTTTTAAGTCAACCTGTTCTTTTTACGCTGATGACACAAAACTTTACAACAACACAAAATCACAACATATATTGCAAAATGACTTGATTGCCTTATACAACTGGAGTTGTGAGTGGTTACTACCACTGAATATTGATAAATGTGTTGTACTTCACCTTGGTAAAAATAATCCTAGACAAAATTATACCATCAATGATGAGCAATTAGTTAAGGTTGAATGCCACAATGATTTTGGAGTTACCATAACCAGCTATTTAACGTGGTCACAACATATTTCAAACATATGCAAACGAGCGAATACAAAATTGTACCTCTTGAAAAAAGTTTTTCCGAAAACGTCACCTGAAACGTTCACTAACCTCTACAAAGTTTATGTTAGGCCAATCCTAGAATATGGAGGACAAGTGTGGAGCCCGGAGTTGATCAGAGATCGTAACATGTTGGAATCTGTGCAACAACGAGCAACCCGAATGTCCTTCGGTCTCAGAAGACCATCATACCATGAACGTTTGAATCAGTTAAGCCTGACAACATTCGAAGATCGAAGACATCGTGGAGACTTGATCCTAACTTATCGGATTCTTCATGGATTTCTACCCTCACTGAGTGATATGTTCCAGATAAACGATGATACACGATTAAGAGGACATAATTTCAAACTTAAGAAGGAACATTTCAGGTCGTCAAATCGGCAGAACTTCATAGTAAATCGTGTTTTCTCGGCATGGAACAACCTGGATACAGACATAGTTAATGCACCCTCAGTATCATCATTCAAAAGTCGATTAGATCGTATTACTGAGTAAATTGTTTTGTTTTTTTTTTCAGTTTGCATCGCATTATATCTGTCTATTTTATTTCGAAATGTTCAATTTCTATTCAACATTTTTAATTGTTTTTTTCAATTTTATTTTCAATCTAATTGTTTGTCTAGTAGCTATTTACATATATATATATATAATATTTCTTTATGTGTACCATACAACTATGTCATGTATAAATGGGCTTTTATAGGTTCACACCTCAGCCCATTATCACTTTTTAATAATAATAATAATACTCTGTTAGATATATTTCTCATTACTCCTCAACTATAGAGTTTTGGACAAAAGTCAAGGATTTCTCCTTCCTTTGAAAAATTTCACTCCACTTCGAGCCATATGGACTTCTACCAAAGATTAAAAATGTATAAGGCACATTCGACTGGAAATTGTTCAAGGATAATGCCCTTGAGCTATGGGCATCGACTCATGTATAAGAGATTTAACGTTCTTGTTGACACATACTTTGGGCCACGAAATTTGGATGATGAGATTATTATTTCAGCTAATGAAAATTATTGATAATTGAACATAAAAAGATAAAATTCGATGATGAAACTTACATATCCAGATGAAATCTCCAACACTCAGATGTTTGACTTCATATGACCCAGCTGACATTAAGTTGCTCAATTCAGCCAAGAAGGCATCCGATTTGGATTTTCCATGGTTTCTGAAAATATGAAATTTGTTCTGGTAGTGTCTTGTTTTCTGAATGAAATTTGCGTTTTCACAAGCATTTTTGTATGCCCTGGCTATTCTGAATTGTTAACCGCATCTGTTTCTACGAAGTATGTTGTGTTTACCTCACTAACATATAAACAACAAATTGAATAACGATAATATGATGTGTGAAGGTTAGTTTGCCATACGCGCTAAGTATGTATAATGGCAACGTTGCTTACGTCGCTTTCTCTCTATTAGATACCCATGGAACTCTATGCATTTTCACTTCAATTAGGCATCTGCGGTTGACGTCAAAAATTGTGAATGGTGGTTAAATTGACTGAGAGATAGTGTCGGATTTTGAAGGATGCCCTCAGTGCTCGACAATCACAAGAAAGAAAACAATTTAGCCAAGCAAAGAAGAACTGCATGGATCAATTCTTTGAGAACATATGTGTCAGACACGTCAATTATGTCAAAAATGGAATGAAGCTTAGCCAGAATATTCATATTTTAGGAAAACCAGCTAAACTGTTTGAAACGAACTACCCAGATTATGGGTGCCTTCTATTAAAATGGGTTATCAATCAATGCAATCAAGTCACTAAAGCACATATTTGAGAGATATAAGAGAAAAGTGAAAAGAAAGCAAAAGGACATGTGATCATTACCCCAGACGACCCAGGTTTTTGAAACTGTTACATGACTTCAATTTTCTGTTCGATAGTGTTCCCTGCTTTAATCATCTTCTCTTGAATTATAACCTCAATGCAGTATTCCATTTGTAGGATGTACAAAAAGATATGGAATCTCATCTTCAACTTGCTGGTCATGATCAAGAAGATGAAAATGTGGAATTATTGGGTAACGTCATCTCCCACAATGAAGAACTTGAATCATTGAGAAAGGGAGTACACAGTTTAAATAAAGAGGAACATGAGTTGGAAGAAAGAATCAACATACTCCAGTTTAATGTGAATGGATAGGTAGAAGTAAAATAAATGAATCAAGTGACATATTTACCCAATAACACATCTCATTAATCAAAATCTGTACTTATGATAGGTAAGGTAATAGCTATGCACCTTCATTAATGTGAAAGGATAATGATTCAGACACAAACTAAATTTTCTTGATCTTGATAGGCACCTATCTCTATTATTAATGTTATGAAAATTTCTCAAAAATACTACTAGGTAAAATGAATGGTGCAGGTATGAAAATGTCCAATTATATCCATTGAAGAAAACATTCTAATATATTTTGAATTGACTCGGCCGTTACTTGATGAAAATCCATGACAAATGTAAAAACTTCACAAACGATAAGATTCCCACAAAATTCTCAAACACACGACATGTTTCGCTAACACAGTAGCTTCGTCAGGTGATATACTGGTACAATGAACTAAACTAACGTTGGCTTGCTCAACTTATATATATCTTACTTTCCCAACCTGAAGGATTAGTTACCTGTGGACAGGTACGATAAACCTCCATTTTCGGAAATTAGGCACAATATCTACATTAAATTACGGTATACCGGATTAACTTGAAAGAGTTGATATCAAATACATATTATTACTTACCTACTAAGAAAACAAATTCAACAGTGGTGAACTATTGGGGTCTAATTGATCATTGAGTAAAATGTCAAAATTTTTGAGTTTGTTGATTTCTAATGATTCAAAATGATTGAGTTTCAGTCCTTTATTTTCTACGTGGAGAATTTCGAAATTATCATCAAAACTATGGTTTTCTTCTAATATATGGTTGGCGTATGTTGAATTTGTTTTCTTATTCATAAAATTCATCTTATGTTCATGAAGTCTCTTTACAAAAGTGCAATGAAAGTTTAGATATTATAGGGCTATATCGATTACCTTCTATAAATCAAGATCATTTTGTAAGTAATTTAAGCACCATTTTGGCAAAAGTACAAAAGACAGTAAAAAATGTACATATTTACCGGTGACATTAACCTCAATATTCTGAACAGAAACTGTGGCTTGATTAGTGATTATTTGACTATGTCAAATAACTATGGCTTCTTTAGCCTAATTAATGAAGCAACAAGAGTACAGAGTAATTCTTCGACTTGCATAGATCACATGTTTATCAAATGTAAAAGTGAATATTATGATAGATTAAGCTCGGTAGTTTTGACTAGGGACTTTACAGATCACTACCCCATATTGTTGAACATAAAACTAAAAAATCACTACGACTACGCAAAATTGAAAACACTTGTGTCAGAGGCAAATTGGGAGTGTTCTGGTTTCTAATAATGTGGAGACAAGTAGTACAAATTTTATCAAGTTAATGCAAGACCAAATTGCCTTATGTACCTATGATTGCAAAGTAAGCAACAAGAATCGGGGATTAAAGCCATGGATCACAAAGGGACTCTTAATATATTACAGTGTGTCCATTTAGTGCGAAATTCTTGGATATCTCGAAAGCCATAACCAATAAAGAAAAACTTTGTGGGAAAAACTTTTTCAGTTACTGAAGTTGCTCATTTCAAAAATATTTGCAACATTACTGGGTGTTTTATGAAAGCGGGACGACTCGGAAACGAGTTCTTTCAAATGGAACACCCAGTATTTTTTATTCGTAATTTATTCCGCCGAGGTTTGAGGTGATATATAACATGGAATTTGTTATTTTGTTCATTCGCAGACAATAAACGATTCTTCTTATTATTATTATATAGATTCACTGTTGATGGCTTTTGTTGTGCTATAGTTCCGAAAAATGAGTCAATAATACCGTCTCCGAGAAAGAACTGCAAGTCCTTTTATCTTCCATTCGACTTCGCGGTTACGTATATTACTAAACAATCACTAAATTCGCAATTTTTTGAAATCAAATCACAGAGTTATACTGACAGTAGTGACATCAGATATTTGATTACTTCAAAAGAATGATGAAGATGCCTACAACGCAGGTGTCCCTACTGTTAAAAACTTAAAATTTCACGTCGATAATTTCGAGATTTCAAAATAATGTAATATCTCCTCAATATTAATTCGTCCTTTCGTCTGGCACAGAAAAAAATAGTGTATTATACACGGAAAAAATATTAGATTTTGGCTCAAGGTTTTTTATCTCCCTCCGCTACGCGTCGGGAGACAACACAACCTGGAGCTAAAATGTACTACTTTTTTCCCTTGTATAATAAATAACAATTTTTCTTCTATAGTCTACCCATCTATACTTAAGAACACAATTATAGTGCCGTTATATAAACACGGTGATAGTGAACTCACTACAAATTACAGGTCAATAGCCTTGACCAGCAAAGTAATAGATAAATGCATCAAACTTAAAATGTTATCATTTATTGAGTCAAATAAAGCTTTTTTTGCAAAACCAGTTTGCCTTTAGATCTAACAGCAGTACAGAGGACACGTTGTGCAGAGTGACAGAGGTAATCCTGAAAAGTCTAGCTAGATGAAGGAAAAAGAGTGATAGGATTCTTTTTGGATTTGGTTAAGGCCTTTGACACTGTGGCGCACCATATACTGCTCGAGAGACTTGACGATATGGGTTATTAGAGCAATTGCAAACCAATTGATAAAATCCTTTTTGAGTGGAAGAAACCAAAAAGTAAGAATTGGAAATTATCTGAGTCAGGATCTTCCGACGGAGTATGTTGTGCCACAGGGTACAGTACTTGGTCCTTTCTTGTTTAGTGTCTATGTCAATAGTATTTTATCTATACTGGATGATGAGGATAGTGTCTTCTGTTTTGCAGATGATACTGTGGTTGTTTCTGTTAATAATTCATGGGGATCAGCTATCAAAAAGGCAGAAATCTAAATTTCTAAAATAAAAGCTTGGCTAGACTGTAGCCTGCTTTCACTAAATGTTAACAGAACCAAGTTTATCACTTTTGCCCTAACCAAGATGGCTTTACCAGAAATCAGTGTGAAACCAGCCACGAGTTCCAGCCACGACTTCGCCTAATATTCAAGGCGCGCGCCATACCACCAATGGTCGTTCATTATTCATTTATATTCATGGCTGGCCATGAAATTACTTGAACCTCCAAAATATGTCCATGGATGAAACTATTTCACATAAATGAATTCCTCTGAGGGTCTATCATAATCTGTATATCTCACAATGATTTGTCGGACAAGAATTAACTTCACAGCCCCCTCTTCCAGAATTTCGAAAAAAAATCATAACTTTTTCAAAATACACGTGGATGATAGTTTTTTGCTATGAATGTGTTCCTCTGATAATACTTAATAATGTGTATATCTCACAATATTTGGTCGGGCAAGAATTATCCCCACAGGCCCCCTTTTTTGGAATTTCGAAAAAAGCATAACTTTCAAAATACACGTGGGTGGGAGTTTTTTTCAATGAATGTGTTCCTCTGATAGTACTAAATAATGTGTATATCTCACAATACTTTGTCGGGCATAAATTAACCCCACAGGCTCCCTTTTTCAGAATTTCTAAAAAAAATCATAACTTTTTCAAAATACACGTGGATGGGAGTTTTCTTTATGAATGTGTTCCTCTGATAGTACTTATTAATGTGTATATCTCACAATATTTTGTCGGGCAAGAATTAACCCCACAGGCCTCCTTTTTCAGAATATCTAAAAAAATATCATAACTTTTTCAAAATACACGTGGATTGGAGTTTTCTTTATGAATGTGTTCCTCTGATAGTACTTATTAATGTGTATATCTCACAATATTTTGTCGGGCAAGAATTAACTCCACAGGCCCCCTTTTTCAGAATTTCTGGAAAAAATCATAACTTTTTCAAAATACACGTGGATGGAAGTTTTCTTTATGAATGTGTTCCTCTGATAGTACTCATTAATGTGTATATCTGACAATATTTTGTCGGGCAGGAATCAACCCCACAGGCCCCCTTTTTTGGAATTTCGAAAAAAAATCATAACTTTTTCAAAATACACGTGGATGGGAGTTTTTTTCTATGAATGTGTTCCTCTGATAGTACTCAATAATGTGTATATCTCACAATATTTTGTCGGGCAAGAATTAACCCCACAGGCCCCCTTTTTTGGAATTTCGAAAAAAAATCATAACTTTTTCAAAATACACGTGGATGGGAGTTTTTTTTCTATGGATGTGTTCCTCTGATACTACTAAATAATGTGTATATCTCACAATATTTTGTCGGGCAAGAATTAACCCCACAGGCCCCTTTCTTCAGAATTTCTGAAAAAAATCATAACTTTTTCAAAATACACGTGGATGGGAGTTTTCTTTATGAATGTGTTCCTCTGATAGTACTCATTAATATGTATATCTCACAATATTTTGACGGGCAGGAATTAACCCCACAGGCCCCCTTTTTTGGAATTTCGAAAAAAAATCATAACTTCTTCAAAATACACGTGGATGGGAGTTTTTTCTATGAATGTGTTCCTCTGATAGTACTCAATAATGTGTATATCTCACAATATTTTGTCGGGAAAAAGTTATGATTTTTTTAGAGATTCCAAAAAAGGGGGCATGTGGGGTTAATTCTTGCCCGACAAAATATTGTGAGGTAAACACATTACTGAGTATTATCAGAGGAACACATTCATAGAAAAAAACTCCGATCCACGTGTATTTTGAAAAAGTTATGATTCTTTTTCGAAATTCAAAAAAAGGGGTCCTGTGGGGTTGATTCTTGCCCGACAAAATATTGTGAGATATAGATATCATTGAGTACTATCAGAGGAACACATTCATAGAAAAAAAACTCCGATCCACGTGTATTTTGAAAAAGTTATGATTCTTTTTCGAAATTCCAAAAAAAGGGGGCCTGTGGGGTTAATTCTTGCCTGGCAGAATATTGTGAGATATACACATTATTGAGTACTATCAAAGGAACACATTCAGAGAAAAAACTCCCATCCACGTGTATTTTGAAAAAGTTATGATTTTTTTTCGAAATTCCGAAAAAAGGGTCTGTGGGGTTAATTCTTGCCCGAAAATATATTGTGAGATATACACCTTATTAAGAACTATCAGAGGAACACATTCATGAAGAAAACTTCCATCCACGTGTATTTTGAAAAAGTTATGATTTTTTTTTAGAAATTCTGAAAAAGAGGGCCTGTGGGGTTGATTCTTGCCCGACAAAATATTGTGAGATAAATACATTATTTAGTACTATCAGAGGAAAACATTCATAGAAAAAAACTCCCATCTACGTGTATTTTGAAAAAGTAATGATTTTTTTTCGAAATTCCAAAAAAGGGGGCCTGTGGGATTAATTCTTGCCCGACAAAATATTATGAGATAAATACATTATTTAGTACTATCAGAGGAAAACATTCATAGAAAAAAACTCCCATCCACGTGTATTTTGAAAAAGTAATGATTTTTTTTCGAAATTCCAAAAAAAGGGGGCCTTTGGGGTTAATTCTTCCCGACAAAATATTGTGGGATATACACATTATCAAGTTCTATCAGAGGAACACATTCATTGAAAAAACCTCCCATCCACGTGTATTTTGAAAAAGTTATGTTTTTTTTTTTCGAAATTCCAAAAAAGGGGGCCTGTGGGGTTGATTCCTGCCCGACAAAATATTGTGAGATATAGATATCATTGAGTACTATCAGAGGAACACATTCATAGAAAAAAAACTCCGATCCACGTGTATTTTGAAAAAGTTATGATTCTTTTTCGAAATTCCAAAAAAAGGGGGCCTGTGGGGTTAATTCTTGCCCGGCAGAATATTGTGAGATATACACATTATTGAGTACTATCAAAGGAACACATTCAGAGAAAAAACTCCCATCCACGTGTATTTTGAAAAAGTTATGATTTTTTTTTCGAAATTCCGAAAAAAGGGTCTGTGGGGTTAATTCTTGCCCGAAAATATATTGTGAGATATACACCTTATTAAGAACTATCAGAGGAACACATTCATGAAGAAAACTTCCATCCACGTGTATTTTGAAAAAGTTATGATTTTTTTTTAGAAATTCTGAAAAAGGGGGCCTGTGGGGTTGATTCTTGCCCGACAAAATATTGTGAGATAAATACATTATTTAGTACTATCAGAGGAAAACATTCATAGAAAAAAACTCCCATCTACGTGTATTTTGAAAAAGTAATGATTTTTTTTCGAAATTCCAAAAAAGGGGGCCTGTGGGATTAATTCTTGCCCGACAAAATATTGTGAGATAAATACATTATTTAGTACTATCAGAGGAAAACATTCATAGAAAAAGTAATGATTTTTTTTTCGAAATTCCTTTGGGGTTAATTCTTCCCGACAAAAATTGTGGGATATACACATTATCAAGTACTATCAGAGGAACACATTCATTGAAAAAACCTCCCATCCACGTGTATTTTGAAAAAGTTATGTTTTTTTTTTTCGAAATTCCAAAAAAGGGGGCCTGTGGGGTTGATTCCTGCCCGACAAAATATTGTGAGATATGCACATTATCAAGTACTATCAGAGGAACACTTTCATAGAAAAAACTCCCATCCACGTGTATTCTGAAAAAATTATGATTTTTTTTCGAAATTCTGAAAGAGGGGGATGTGTAGTTAATTCAGAGGATTTCATTAGCAAAAAGATACAGATTATCATAGACCCTCAGAAGAATTCATTGTAAAATAGTTACATCCATGGACAAATTTTGGAGGTTTAAGTAATTTCATGGCCAGTCATGAAAATAAATTAATAATAAATGACCATTGGTGGTATGGCGCGCGCCTTGAATATTAGGTGAAGTCGTGGCTGGTTTCACACTGATTTACCAGAATGCAAAACCATAAAGGTTCATATATCAGAATGTACTAATACTGAAGGAACAGGAAACTGTGACTGTTGTGAAATGGAAAGGGTACAGAACATAAAGTATTTAGGCATTTATACTGATGAACAGTTATATTGGAAAAAACATAGAAAATACTAGAACGAAAATAAGGAAGCTAGTTTACAAGTTTTATGAACTAAGGAACATTCTACCTTATAACATATGTAAAATGGTTTATTATTCCTTGGTAGAATCAATATTGAATTATGGCATCATTGTGTGGGGAAGTGCATGCAGAACTACAATGTTGAGTCTTATTGTAGCTCAAAAGTACATTATTAAAGTAATGAGGTTCAAAAATAAAACATACCCTAGTAACCTACTCTTTCATGGAAGCAAACTCCTAAATTTTCACCAATTATATATGTAAAATATTGTTACGATTTTACTCTGGGTCCGTAATAACTTAACACTCGGTAGAACACTTGAAACGATTTATTCTGAACACTACTATACAATAATTACAATACTCGTACTAAACACTTCCGATTCACAACACTTCTTCGATCGTTATTATAACGCTTCCAAATAAAGACTTTCCTTTCTGTCCCTAACAACAACTATTTATACTACCCAATTAAACGTCTAGATTCCACTCGAAATATCGTGAACAGGTCGATAATCTTCTCAAGTCATCTCAATAGCCGTCGATCCACTTCATTTATATTCCAAGAAATACGGTTTATTTACTTCCGTAGCAGGTAACTGGGATTGATCGCCAGGGTCGTAACATTTACCCCCTTCTTCAAATTTGATCGTCCCGATCAAAAACAGAACTTTCCTCACCATGATAAGGCTTCAGTCTTTCAAGATGAACGACTTTCATCTTTGTCCTAGGGCTGCGTTGGATTCTATAGACCACATCATTGATCCTTTTCAACACCTTATACGGTCCTTCCCAAGATGGTGTTAATTTGGGTGATACGCCTTTCTTCCGTCGAGGATTATACAGCCAAACTCGATCTCCTTCAAAGAATCCCTCTGAATTGGCTTTGAGATCGTACCGTGCCTTCATTTTGTCACTTGCTAATTTCAATCCTTTCCGAGCAGTCTCATGAGTTTTCATCAAGCCATTCCGGAGCTCATCTGCGTAGTCTTGTACTTCCTTTTCTTCAACACTTGGTGAACCGAACACCAAGTCACAAGGTAAGCGGAGTTCTCTTCCAAAGACTATACTAGCTGGAGTTAGCTTCGTTGAATCATGGACAGCTGCTCTATACGCCATCAGGAATAAGGGAAGATGCCTGTCTCAGTCCCTCTGATGCTCTTCGACTACTTTGGAAAGATGTTCTTCCATAGTTCGGTTGAATCTTTCGACCATGCCATCGGATTGTGGATGTAGTGGAGTTGTTCTCGTCTTACTGATTCCCATTAGATCACAGACCTTTTTGAATAAGTTCGACTCAAAATTTCTCCCTTGATCAGAATGTAATTCCATTGGTACTCCGAACCGTGAAAACATGTTGTCGACCAATATCCTGGCAACTGTGGAGGCTTCTTGGTTTGGCATGCCGTATGCTTCTACCCACTTACTGAAGTAGTCCATAGCAACCAAGATGTATTTATTTCCATCATCAGTCAAAGGGAATGGTCCGGCTACATCGATGGCGATCCTTTCAAACGGTGCACCCACATTGTATTGCTTCATTCCAGCTCTTGATCTCGTTCTGGGACCTTTACTGGCTTCGCATACAGGACATCTTCTACACCAACTTTCCACGTCGTCACGACATTGAACCCAGTAAAATCTTTCTCGAATTTTACTCAATGTCTTGTTAACTCCAAAATGTCCACCAGATTTTCCGCCATGGACTTCTTCCAGAACTTCATTAACTCTGATGTGGGGCACAACCAGCTGAGAAATTGTTGATCTACCATCAGCTGATTCCCAAACTCGCTTCAATAATCCATTCTCCACAACTAGTGAGTCCCATTGTGCCCACATCGCCTTGAAAGCAGGCCCTCTATCCGAGATATCCTTCCATGTCGGTCTTTCTGTTCCTCTTTCTTTCCGACGTAGAAAATCGGCGATATTCGGATCGTTCTCCTGATCTCGTCTCATGTGTGCTGCTGTCCACTTATCATCGGTCACAAGTCTGGTTTTTCTAACATCAGCGGTTCCTTCTCGATGTTCAATGCGCAGACAATGCTTACAGGTTTCCGAACAAGGTCTTCTGGACATGGCATCTGCATTCTGGTGTAGTTTTCCTGGGCGATGCTTAATCTTGAAGTGATACTGGTATCTATCTGAGGACTCACTAGATGACCTAGTCCTCGCAGGTGAGTACGACCGTGATGGCGTCCTTGCAGGTGAAGAAGATCGTGGTGGTACTCTCACCTTACAGTCCCTTATCAGGTGTCCAGTTCTGCCGCAGCGATAGCAGGATCTATTTCGCTGGTTACTAGACCCACTCTTAATTTCTTTGAGTTCCTCAAGCACTTTTCTCAACATTTTCGCCACTGGGTCCACGTCTTCGGAAGGCTCCTCGATGGACACAGCTCTCACTTTTGGCCTAGAGGTGTTGAAGGCCGCTTCTACCTCCAGAGATCTTACTAGGGCTTCACCACTCCTCTTAAAGTGTGTAAGCCTCAGAGTCTTCTGTATTTCTGAGTCTCTCAGCCCGTCGATGAATACCTGCACCGCCAGTTGTTCTTTGAAGTCCTCTGGTGCCTCTGGGTAGGCTAATTGAGTCAGTCTTCTCACATCTGCTTCGAACTCCTGTAGGCTCTCTCCAGACTTCTGCACACGATTCTTCATCTGAGACCGGTAAAGCTGTTCTCGATGTTGGTCACCATACCTGAGTTCTAGCGCAGCCACTAAATCTCCGAAGTGGTTTTGTTGTTCAACTGGGATCGACTGTAACATCCCCAAAGCTGGTCCTCTCGGAGCTACTATGAGTGCAGTAGCTTTTTCCTCGTCACTCCACCCATTTGCACTTGCTGCAGCCTCAAATTGTCGGCGATACATAGACCAAGGCGACTGTCCATCAAAAGTTGGTGGTTTCACGGAAGAACCCGATGTTTCAACTCTGTCACGGCGATCTTGACTTCGTAGCGAGGTGATCTGATTCGCTACATTTCTTTCGATTGCATCGAGCATGGAATCTATTCTTGAAACTTCCTGGTTAAGCTTGTCATCAATTCTGGTGACATCTGTCTTCAACTCATCCATTTGCTTATCAGTTTTATGCAGAATTTGTTCGAAGAAGATTTTCTGATGTTCTCGTTCTTTTTCTTGATGTTCTCGTTCTTTTTCTTGATGTTCTAGAATTTTCTGTAACTCTTCTTGACGACGTTTTTCTTCTTCTAGTTTTCCTTCCTGTCGTCGTTTCTCATCTTCCTGTCGTCGTTTCTCTAGTACTGCGAACTGATTTTTCATGAATTTTATAATGTCTTCCATCGTGTCGTATGACGTACTCCTTGTATTCACCATACGTATTCAAATGTCCTCGAAAATCCACACTTCTGACACCACTGTTACGATTTTACTCTGGGTCCGTAATAACTTAACACTCGATAGAACACTTGAAACGATTTATTCTGAACACTACTATACAATAATTACAATACTCGTACTAAACACTTCCGATTCACAACACTTCTTCGATCGTTATTATAACGCTTCCAAATAAAGACTTCCCTTTCTGTCCCTAACAACAACTATTTATACTACCTAATAAAACGTCTAGATTCCACTCGAAATATCGTGAACAGGTCGATAATCTTCTCGAGTCATCTCAATAGCCGTCGATCCACTTCATTTCTATTCCAAGAAATAAGGTTTATTTACTTCCGTAGCAGGTAACTGGGATTGATCGCCAGGGTCGTAACAATATATTATAAGATTCACGTTAACCAATCAAGACTACAAAATTAAAATAGGACATGAGTTGTATACTAGAAGTGCAATAAATAATAACTTAGGCTTAAGTTCTGTGAGACATAGACATGTATCAGCTAAGAGCAGGGTTGGCATGAATTAATTCATATGAATTAAATCAGTGATTTAATTCATGAATTAATTCCATTGACTTTTTTCAAAAAAGTCATGAATTCATTCAAATTTTTAAAAATGAGACAAATTGCACTAGCACCTTTGATTTTAACTAGTTCTAACTGAAAAATTCGATCGTATTTTGGCAAGACTTTGTTATTTCAAGCATGACAGAGATTTTTACTAACAGATATATACAGTATCTAGTATCATCCATAAAGTCCATAACATATGAGAACAGGATTATTATCACAGCATTTTCCTCAGCGATCCATTATACATATCCGATAACTTGAAAATCGATTTTGACATGTCACATGATCACTGGTATAGTGATAAATAAAAATAATACTATAAAGCCACGAAAAGTGGGGTTAGATATCAAAATATCCATAAACATTTTTTATTAAGTTGCTATTCCACATTCAGTTTCCAGCAATTTTTGGAGGAGAATTGGAAATAGCTATATTTTTTCAAATATTCTTCAATTTTGTCACAATTATTTTGTCACAATTCTCTTTTTTTTCTGACAGTAGTGATGTTGATGATGTACAAGTTGAATAGAATTCAATTTCATGCTCACATATGGAGTTTCCAGCCATTATTTGAGAAAACTGAAAATAGCTATTTTTATTTTTTTTAAATAACTTCATCTTCCAATCTAACCCCACCTTTTGCCATCGTAATTTTCTGAATTTACCGCCATACCAGTGATCAAGTGACATGTGTCAAAATTGACTTTTAAGTAGTCAGACATGCATAATAGATCCCCAAGAAAAAATGTTTTATTCTACTAATAAACTTTTTCTCCATGTTTTATGAATGATACTGGATCTATATGTATCTATTATTTTGTATTCTATCATCACTTTTAATTTTGTTTCGAAAAAAAGACATGTTATATTATGATGTTATTCTACAAGATTTCTGAAGGGAATAAAAACATAGTTTTTTTGTTTCTTTTTTTCTATTTTGCTTTGGGTAAATGAAATTTGTTTGTTTTTTTTTCAAATGAATTAATTCAAAAAAGTCTGCCTTAATTCAAAAAGTCGGACTTTGATGACTTTTCTATAAAAGTCATGACTTATTCCAACCCTAGCTAAGAGACATATTGGTTTCATTGGCACTAGAGTATATAATGCACTATCCAAGGTACTAAGAGGTCAACCATATAAAAAGGTTAAAAAGCAAATCTATGACTGGATAATTGAGAGCCAATATACCTACCTATTGTAAACTCTAACTAAAATGAGTAGACTATTTATTTGATTTACACATTGTTTGCAAGTACTTTTGAGTATTATCAATATTATTAGGTACATTACAGTTTGTAACTAAAAGTATCTATAGTTTTTTAAAATAGGGTTGATTATGGGTTGATTAATAATCAGCACACACAGATTTCAAAATCCAATGTGCTGATAATATTTAATATAGTTAGGTAATAACATGAACTATTATAATGAAATTGAGAAATGTTAACTATGTACCTGAGATACTGAATAAAATATAAAAAAAAATCCTGGCAGCACCTTGCTGCCCTAGAAGTGGTTCCAATTCCACTATAAATTGCAGGTCCAGCTCTTCATAACCTGCACGAGTTTTGACTTCTGGGGAGTTGGTTCCCAACTTTGAAGTAGTGATATACAAATTTTACGAATTTTTTTTACCCATCTCTCTGAGCATCTCTCTACCCACATAAATTTAAACAAATTCAAATATGATGGAACAAATTTGACGAAATTTGACTTACCCAGTTGTCTCAGCAGTATCAACATATAAAATGATATCATAACTTCCAGGTTGAAAGATGACACATTCTTCCTGAGACTGACTTTTTGTGGATGTAGTGGAACTGGTAGAAGGATGTTTTGTAATACTTTTTTGTGAAGGTAAACCTTTTTTTGAAATTAGCTTTGAAACAGAGTCACTCTGTTTTGATAAAAGTGGTGCTGCTGAAAAAACACTTCCAATTGAGCTTCCAACCTCTGGTGGAACACCATCAAAAATTATTATTTCATCTGAGATTTCATCATTATGAAGGGAACTCTGAGCTTGACACCAAGTTTGAATGTTACCTAACTCAATGGTCCTCAATGGATTTTCATCCAAACTTTCTTTATTATTATTAGCATTTGAATAATTCTCATCATACAGTTTTTTTGCTAATGAAATCCCTGAATCAGTTAGGGAATATTTTAGAGGTTTGCTCTTCTCTGTCAATAACTTCCTGGAAATAAGTGTTTTCCTTGCAAACCAAGCTGTCCTTTTACCTTCAAGTTTTGTGAAAGAAATATCTGAGAATTGTATTGCTTCAGAAATTATTTCTTGTTTTGTAGAATATCCTGGATAGTTTGGTTGCATATGTTTTTTATACAGTGCTAAGAGTATAGCATATTCACCTGTTCTGGGTATTGGCATGTAGTCAACCAAACTACCATCAGATTCACAAGAACTAGAACTACTTTCCTTATTTTCTCCCTTCCTCCTTACAATTGATAGTCCTGTTCCAGCAGTATTTTCCGGTAATCCTTGAGTTTTACTTCTGTTCGAATCATCTTTATTTGAAATAATTGGGTGAACATCATTGTCAACATTTGTGGATGTTGAGTGTTCTTGTAACTTTCTGTCCAGCATTTGACATAATTTTTCACCAAATCCTTTCAGAATCAAACATTCTTTTCCAGAATTTAGAGGTATTGGGCATTTTCTCAAATAGGTTAATGCTTTTTGGAAGGTATGATGTGATTTTGAACCCTTGATTTTTGCTTTTTCCTCCCATTCTGCTAGCCATTGCTCAAATAAGGGATTAGCAGATTTGAATTTCACAGTGACTCGACGTCGTTTTGTACAATCCATGCTCAATAATTATCCAGGAATAATATATAAACTATAAAGTTAAAATTTTAAAAATTTACTCATTGTTCCTCTTATTATTATTATTTTATTTTTCTTGGTTTTCTGACTGTTTGAGTGTTTATGTTTTGGTTTAGGACACCATTCTTTGGTTTTTGAGGGAGTGTCTATTAGCACGCAGTGCGTACATACCGAATACAAACAAATAGTCATAAGGCACTTTATCCGTACGTTTACGTGCGAACAAACACCATGAATGCTATCCCACTGATGCTATCCGTACGTGAATTAATTCCCATAACTACATTTGCTAACGGATAGGCTTTTTTCTAATTCACCCTATAGGTGCGGATAAGCATTGATATATTATAGATATTTACGATACGAGTACAGTGCAGACTCAATAATCCGAACGTTCAATAATCCGAATTCTTCAGTAGTCCGAACAAGTATTTTTGATACATTGAGTACTCTAACTCTATAATCCGAATTTCATAGTACTCGATAATTCGAACCTATACCTTTAGGCCTATTTATTTCCAATAGAAATTGTGAGTGAAATGTTCAGGGATTCCCCTAATTGTTCTTTTGTTAGTATCTGGGATTCAAATTACGCAAGGAATAAGAAAATTATATTCCGTTAAATGATATTCTTGTACTTCGAAGATTAAAAGAAATGGCCTTTATAAATAATCAAAGATGTGTTAAGCAAACAAAAATTACAAATTACTTTAGAAACTAGTATTATATTCTTACTTTTATGCATATTTTAGTGTTACTTTTTCGTATTTATGTTTTTTTTTTGCATTTCGTAATAAAAAATTTAAAACAAAAACTGCTTCGGTAATCCGAATTTTTTGGTAATCCGAATTGCCTTGGTTTTTATTAGTTCGGATTATCGAGTCTGCACTGTATCATAAAAGACTCATATTAGGATATGAGATGGGAAAGTTTGATAACTCATCGATTATCGTCATATGAGTTTACGATACGAAAATATGGTACAATATTTTACCTACTACCAAAAAGGTAATTATTTAATCAAAAATATTCATTATTCCTTGAACTGATGACGATTCATTAGAAATATGTAACAAAAGCAAGCGTTGCAAGGGTTGGGCGTATGGTCGTCGTGAATCTATTGTGTTCTCGGTTGTCACTCATTCGGCGAACTGTCAACTTTGAAGTGTTGATGTCAATTCGAAAAAAAATCATTGGCATGAATTCGGATCAGGAGAGTTCAGATTTCGGTATAGAAATTGTGGCGAATAAAACAAAATCAAATTTGAAATTATATTTTTTTCACTTTACCGCACTATTGCGCTGGAGTAACATTTTACCGCACTAGTGTGGTGAAGTATCCCATTACGATACTAAAATCAGTGTCGTAATGTTTCACATTACATATTGCTAGTAGAGTAGGTAAAGGTAAATTATTGTACGTTGAATTACGAATATATAGATGCAGTCGCAATTATACAGGTTGTATTGGGGGGTGTAGCGATCACCCGCTATATATGTTGAAACTATATAAAGCACTCCCACTTGGGAAAAACATGTAAACGTTTGTTTAGAAGTTTAGAGTTCAGTTGTTTGACGGATAATAAAGAAATTGTCATAAAATATTTGGCATACAGTTTCATTTAATAAATAGAAGTCGGAGATACATATAAACCTCCAAAGTCATATAAACCTCCAAAGGGGGCAAACAACTACGACTGTCGTGTCCGGATCTACAACCGCAACAACCAACAGTAATAATTATTATCGAATGGGTTCACTGAAGAAGTTCACCGTTTCTGGAGAATTTAGAAGTTTGAAGAGCGAAGCTTGTCTGAATCCCTGTTAAATATACGACGGTTGTACCTGTACGCACTTCCTGACCTGACCTTGACATAAACCATCAGTTCGATCAGCTGTTCTTTTTAGGTTATGTTTATGTATGGTGTAGGATTTCAACTGGATAACTTAAATTTTGAATTTCTTGAAAATAGTGAACAGGGAAGTGCTGGAAGATTCCACACCTTCCAGTATAAGGAACCATTAATTTTTAAATCAACTGATTCACTCAAAAATATTAGCATAATCGTATAAATAATGGAAGGTGAAAGTAAGTTATGTTGTTACAAGACATCTTGGGAAGGTTCTTAACATTTTATACTTATCCAGAAGTTCGCCAGTACTTCTGCAAGATTATAAAGGAAGATGAAGATGTTTCTGTAGGAGTAGCTGCTATAAGAACACTTCTGGAGATAATCAAACATTCAAAGTGTGAGTATTTAGAGGTTACTTCTAGTAGTGACACAACAGGAGTAACAACATAAACCTGCAGTAAATGAAAACACACCTAGGTATTCCAAAAATACTCTGACCACTATCACTCCTCTCCTAGTAATAAGGGAGATACAATACAGGGTTTCTATAGCAGCCTAGTGGTCCCTTAAATAGTGCTGTTCTCTGCTTATGTTGGTTATACAAGGTGTCCCAGATCAGAGTACCATAAATTCTACAGGTTGAACTAGAGACCATATTAGCCTGATTGAAATCAACGATTAAGTTTATTTGCAGATTTACTTGAATACTTCAGGTAATTTTGCACTCATCATGTGATGGGTTTTTTTCAAAAATTTATTTTGTTACCTATGCATTTTTGTCTGAAAAACAGGAATTCCATAATGAAAATGTTAGCAAACCACTAGTTATCAAGATATTTCAAAAAAAGTTCAAAATTTTGCCTTCTTCCCCCTGTCTTGGGTGTATTTACAGCTACTTGCTTTTCTTTTTTTGTCATTGGACACTTTATATACTTATGATGTATTTCAAAGACACATTTTTAAATATAAAATTCAACAGGAAATATGGTTTTTATGGTGTTTTTCATATTGAGTAAACAATCATACCATATGATGGCCATTTAATCAATAATCAATCCAAATATGAGATGTCAAATGTGGAATGATTTAATTGGCTTATTTCGGTAATCAGTTCACCCTGTAGAATTTATGGTAGTTCATTCTGTGACACCTGGTGTAGTAGGAGACATGGTATAAGAAATATATAACCCCATCTGTTATTTAATGATGATAGAGAATAATGTTAGATAATACCAAGGATAATACATAATATATGTATGTGTATTTTACTTGATTTGGTTCAAGTTTCCTTTAGCTGAAATTAGTTATGAAAAATTTGTTGCTATGGCAACCGTTGTCATGGTAACAGGTAAACAGAAAACAAAACCTTGTGGTGAGGAAATGCATGGTTGCCAAGTTGTATCGGGTTTGGTATAGCTGAAATCAGTTTTTCCATAATCGATTTCAGCTATACTAAACCCGATACAATTTGGCAAACACGCATTTCCTCACCACGGGAATCGGGTTTTTGTTTACTCGTTATCATGAAGATCATTGCCATGACTACAGTTTTTCCACAACTGATTTCAGCTATACTAAACCGGATACAACTTGGCAACCACGCATTTCCTCACCACGGGAATCGGATTTTTGTTTACTCATTACTATGGCGATCGTTGCCATAGCAAAAGTTTTTTCATAACTGATTTCACCTAAACGAAACTTGAGGAAATCAGATGATTTGCCCCAAAATGTCACTGCAAATTTTTCTATCAAGGAGTCTAAAAGAAAAATCCAGTAGCTTGTCAGTGACAATTTGTTTGAAAAAATGTTTGAAAGGAAAAAATATCAAATCTTTACTTATCTTTGGACGTTTCGGGACCGAATCTGCTCCCGTTCTCAACAAGAAAATGCAAAATATGTCTCTTTGGAAGTTGTGCTGCTTATAGTTTAACAGTTTTCAGTGTCATACTGATGTTGGCACATGAATGAGTGATTTTAGTCTACAAATGAGTTACGGGATGTTTTCATTAATTGATCTTGAATCTACCATTTTCATGTTCAGTTTACAGTAGTGAATACCATGTTCTATCTATATCAACTGAACAAGAAGCAATGCTATTGTCTCCGCTCAGAAGAACAATCATCATAAAATTGTATATACAGTGTCTTTCAAAAGTATCGGAACCGTCTCATATTTCAGGAACGGCTTGAGAAAAATTCACGAACTTTTCTACAGGGTGATTATTGATGATGTCCGATTCAATGGTGGCATCGGCAATGTTGCCAAGTTTACAGTTTTTCAGATATTAGGAGTAACTTCATTTTTTCAAATGGAATACCCCATTTATTTTTATTGCAATTAATTGAACGCATCCTAATTACTTGAGTATACAGACAGTATACCTATGTATACTACACACTGTTTTACCACTAACCAATCAATTTGCTGTTTGATCGCCTAGATCCCACGACGGCGACTTGGTTTGAACTTGAACATTCTGACTTGCCTGGTAAGGAATTCTATAATACTTTGGTAATGTTTTTGAATAGGCAGTGCTCAACTCTGGATACTGTGAGTTATTCAAAATCATCTGCTGGAACAATTGATAAAAAATAATTCCACAATAAACAAACCTCAATCTTTCAAATTCAAATTTACTTCAACATTCTTTACCAACTCTAATCAGAAACTAATCTGCCAGGTTTGCCAAAGGGATATTTCAATTTATAATTGTCCAAGTTTTCTCTCTAAAACTCCCGAGGAACGGTACAATCTGGTGAAGGGTCAAGTGGTGAAACTTAGTTGTCTACATATTATGCCGAATAATCCTTCCCACATACAAAATGATATCCCCAACTTAGCTCCCACCAGCTCTCGGGAAACACAGCCCCCTCAGCTTATTCTCGAAAATATTTATCGTCCGAATACCAATTCTTCAGCCATTAACGTGGCCAGCGATATTCCTGGTACAGTTCTTCTCTCTACTACTGTTGTAGAGGTTCTTGACAGCCAATGCTTTTACCAACCTGTCAGGATTCTTCTTGATAGCTGTAGTCAAATTCACTTCATCTCAACCAAATGTTGCTATAAACTTGGTCTCTCTCGTCGTCGACTCTCTATCAATGTACGGGGTGTTGGGAAAATCAGCACTCATGCAACACAAAAAGTAACTTGTACCCTCAAACCAAGAAATAAATCTGAAACCAAATTTACTCTAGATTTGGTGGTTCTTCTTCAAATATGTTCCAATCTTCGGGCAGTTTCTCTCTAAAGGACCCTTATCTGTATTTTCTAAGTTATATCTGGCTGACCCCACCTTCAATGTGTCACAACCAATTGATATCTTTCGAGGAGCTGACATTTTTGCCTATGGTTTGAAAGGTTCTTCTCATCTACACGACTCAGATAATCCATCGGAAAATCCTATTGCATTGGATACATCTTTTGGGTGAATTATAATGGGTAAGGTCAACTCATCTCCTCCAACCTGCTCCTTCACGATATCCGTTGACTCTCACTTGGATGATTATCTCAAAAGATTCTGGGATTTGGAAAAGGTCCCTTCAGCCCCTGCGTTCACCCCCGATGAAATCCGCGCAGCGAGGTTGTACCAAACTTCTGTAGATCGTAGTAACTCAGGACGATTTATCGTTTCATTGCCATTCAAGGATGATTTGCCAATATTTCCTGATTCCAGAGATATTGCCCTCAGACGCCTTTTCTCTCTCGAAAGCAGGCTTTTGAAAGACTAAAACCTTTACAGTCAATATTCTGATTTCATGGAAGATTATCTTGACTCTAAGTTTATGGAACCACTCTCTGATATTTCTCCGAATCCTTCGTCTTATTATATACCGCATCATTGTGTATTGAAACCTGACAGCTCTACTACCAAGCTGCGCGTGGTTTCTGACGCTTCCTCACGCTGCTCAAATGACCCAATTGAAGATTTCCGCTTAAACACGGTGACTTTTGGTGTCAATAGCTCTCCATATTCGTACACGTACAAGAACTTGCTGACAGGTATAGCATTCAATGCCCAAACGTCCGTAAATCCCTGAAAAATTATGTTTTTGTTGACGATATTGTAACCGGATGTTCTTCTATTGCCGAAGCCACACAACTACAGACAGATTTAATTCTTGTACTCAAAAAGGCTGGTTTTGAACTCCGTAAATGGGCGAGTAATGAACCCCATTTGGTATCTCACCTTCCTTCAGAAATGATAAAGCTTAATTCTCTCTAGTTAGATCTCGAGAATGTTCCTACTCTCAAAATTTTGGGATTGCAGTGGAATGTTAGGCATGATTTTTTCTCTTATCAAGTTAAACCTATAGATAGACCATGTTCGAAAAAACGAAATATACTTTCCGAATTGGCTAGAGTGTATCATCCTTTAGGATTCCTCACACCGATAACTCTGCATATCAAAACCATGTGGACTGCTGGCATCGACTGGGATAGTCCTCCCCCCGATGCTATAATTGCTCAATGGAACTGTTTCAAGAAAGAATTACCTCTCGTCTTAACTATCCAGATACCACAACAGGTAATTTCCACAACTCATGAATCAATTGAAATCTGTGGCTTCCGCGATGCCTCAGAAAAGGGTTACGCTGCTGTAGTTTACTTACGAACGCAAGAACACAGAAGACTCATCTTTTATATGCAAAATCTCGAGTAGCACCGCTGAAAACCATCTCTATTCCACGCCTCGAGCTTTGTGGAGCTCTCCTCTTGTCGGGTCTCCTAACTTTCATTCAAGAGACATATCAAAATGGGTTAGAAGTTTTCAGAACATCAGCTTTCACTGACTCCATGGTAGTTCTCAAGTGGTTGCGTAGTTCCCCTCACAAATATACCACTTTTGTATCGAAACGTGTCTCCCAAATTCAGGAAATGGTTCCCCCCTCTGCATGGTGTCACGTTTCTTCGCAGGACAATCCCGCTGATCCAGCCTCCCGAGGGATTCTTTCCTGTAATCTTGTCAATAATTCCCATTGGTGGGCGGGGTCGCATTGGCTTCGACTACCACGCACTTAATGGCCTAGCAGCTCCAGTGATAGTGATCTGTCCAATATTCCCGATGAAGAAATACGTCAAAGTATTCTGACGGTAACTGTTGAGGAATATTCTATTATGTCCCTCTTAACTCGTTACTCATCTCTCTCAAAAATCCATCTTATAGTTTGTTATCTCCGCAGGTTTATTTTCCTGAAAATTCGCGCGCTAAAATTCATCATGTCCTGAAAACTCAGGTCCTATTTTCATGTTCGAAATGGAAGAAGCTCTCAGAATTCCCGTGAAAATATCTCAACTCAAACATCGAAAAGGACTCCCAAAATTCCTACGCAAACTGAATCCATTTATTGATGAAAAGGGAATTTTGAGAGTGGGTGCTCGATTAACATATTCCCATTTTGTCATTTGATGAGAAGCATCCCGCACTCTTACCTAGCGATCACAAATTCACCGAGTTAATCATTTATGATAGTCATTCTAAGTTTCTTCATCCTGGACGTCAGACACTGCACTTCCTCATTGCTCAACGACATTGGATACTTGCTCCAAAAAGGACAATTCGGCGAGTACTATCAAAATGTCTGAGATATTTCAGACTCCATCAAACCATTTTCTAAAGTAGGAATGAATTTCTTTGGGCTCTTCAGAATTATAACCTCTTGAATTCGCGGAGCTAAGGTGTTGCAATCGTACATATGTGTTTTTTGTTGCATGGCAACTAAAGCTCTCCACTTCGAACTCACTTCAGATTTGTCAACCGACACGTTTCTTGTAGCTCTTCGTCAACTTGTAGATCGGCGAGGTCGTGTGACAGATTTGTTCAGTGACAATGGCAAAAACCTGATTGGGGCTTCTCGTGAACTCGAAAAATTCATTTTACAAGTTGTAGATCAGCAGGGTATCCGTTTTCACTTTATCTTTTCCACTTGTTCGAACTTTGGAGGTCTTTGGGAGACTGGGGTGAGGTCAGTAAGACCCATTCACATCGTGTTGTTGGTGACCAAACTCTCACCTATGAAGAATTAAATACTACCATTGTACAAATAGAAGCAATTTTGAACTCACGGCTTTTGTGTGCTTTGAGTTCAGACCCTAACGACGATTCAGTGCTAACTCCGGGTCATTTTCTGTCCCTGGAGCCGTTAAACTCAGTACCAGACCCGCCTCTAGGAAATCTCACACTATGGCGCTTATCTCGCTGGCAACTTATCTAGCGACTCCAACAAGACTGTTGGAGCCTCTGACGCAAGGAGTATCTCCACACTTTGATACAGAGAAGCAATGAACCAAACCCTCGAAGCTCATTGAATTAGGAACGATTGTTCTTTTGAAGGACGAGTTCTCATCTCTCAAATGGCCTCGTGGTCGAGTTACTCAACTCCACACCGGTGCTGATAATATAACTCGCGTCGTTACGGTTCGTACCGCAAAGGGATTTTTTAAACGACCAGTAACCAAGGCCTGTCCTTTGCCAAACTGCTAAATTCAGTTTCTTTTTTTTTCTTCATTCAATTTAGGATAATATTATATAAGATTAGTATTCAAATATATAAATTCAAATTCTCAAATTTCTCATTTTTTTCTCAGCTTAAAAAAAATAGTTATTTATTATACGAGGGAAAAAAGTAGTAGATTTTAGCTCCAGGTTACGCGTCGGGAGACAAAAAACCGTGAGCTAAAATCTAATATTTTTCCCGTGTATAATACACTATTTTTTTTCTGTGACAGAAGGAAGGACGAATCAATATTGAGAAGATATTACATCATTTCGAAATCTGAAAATTATCGACGTGAAATTTCAAGTTTTTAACAGTAGGGACACCTGCGTTTTATAGGCATCTTTATCATTCTTTTGAAGTAATCAAATATCTGATGTCACTTCTGTCAGTTCAATTCTGTGATTTGATTTTGAAAAATTGCGAATTCAGTAGTTGTTTAGTAATATACGAAACCGCGAAGTCGAATGGAAGATAAAAGGACTTGCAGTTTTTTCTCGGAGACGGTATTATTGACTCATTTCTCGAAACTATAACACAACAAAAGCCATTAACAGAGTATATACAGTGAGGACGTAAAAAGTCCTCCCCCCCCCTTATCTTTTGAACGGAAGAAGCTATCGAGGTCGGGTAAAATTCAGGTAAAAAGGTACTACTTTTACTACTTTTTGGCATAAAAATGATTGTTGTCACGTGGCCTAGTGTCAAGAGGGTACCATCAACTTTTTTTTTTCAAATGTAAAAGGGGGTCACGTGGCCCCTGGTTTTGAAGGCCTTCCGATTCTTTATCCAACACCGCTGTGTTTGTGAAAATCGACCAAGCCGTTTCAAACTGACAAGCTATTGAAATTTGCTCTATATCGTGTTTAATGCTACACGTCGGCGAAATAGGATTTGAAACTTCCTATCGTGGGCAGCCTCGGGCGGCTGGGCGGACAGGATAATCCAATATGATTTACGTCGTAAAAGAAACCACTGGGAATTCCTAGGAGCAATATATCTGGTCTCAGAAAGTACAGAAATAATACGGGGCAGCCTCGGGTGGCTGGGCGGGCAAAAAAATAAGACGTACCGGACAAGAACTACTTGTCACTGAGTACGTATGATTTGATATCAAAAAAACAGTAATAACCTCTGGGCAGCCTCGGGTGGCTGGGCGGACAAAAATGGAAATTCTGCGTCGCCAGGGACGTACCAGAAAATCACTATTTGTAACTGGGACGTAGAGGATTATTTGTTGTAGACAAGAAAAACAGGAATGACTCCTGGGCAGCCTCGGGTGGCTGGGCGGACAAAAGTGAAAATCCTGCGTCGTCAGAGACGTACCAGGTAAATTACCGTTTGTAATGTATCGTGAGAACTATTTGATATCGGGAAGAAAACAGGAATAACCCCTGGGCAGCCTCGGGTGGCTGGGCGGACAAAAAGTGAGAATCCTGCGTCGCCAGAGACGTACCAGAAAAAATCACTGTTTGTAGTGTAACGGGGAAATTTTTTCGATGTCTGGATGAGAAACAGGAATAATCCCTGGGCAGCCTCGGGTGGCTGGGCGGACAAAAAGTGAGAATCCTGCGTCGCCAGAGACGTGCCAGAAAATCACTATTTGTAAAGTAACTGGAGAAATTATTTGATTTCCAATTAAATAGAAATATAATTGCTGGGCAGCCTCGGGTGGCTGGGCGGACCGAAAAGTGAATTTTCCGCGTCGTCAGAAACGTACCAGAAAATCACTGCTTGGAAAAGAACTGGAAAATTGTCAGATCTCGAATGGAATAGAAAATATAATCGCAGGGCGGCCTCGGGTGGCTGGGCGGACCGAAAAGTGAATATTCCGCGTCGTCCGAAAACGTACCAGAAAATCACTATTTGGAAAAAGAATGGAAAATTGTCAGATCTCGAATGAAAAATAGAAATATAGGTGCTGGACAGCCTCGGGTGGCTGGGCGGACCGAAAAGTGAATTTTCCGCGTCGTCAGAAACGTACCAGAAAATCACTGTTGGTAAAGTACAGGGAAAATTGTCAGATCTCGAATGGAATAGAAATATAGGTGCTGGACAGCCTCGGGTGGCTGGGCGGACCGAAAAGTGAATATTCCGCGTCGTCCGAAAACGTACCAGAAAATCCACTATTTGGTAATGATTAAGGGAAAATCACTGCTCTTGAGAATAAATCGAAAATAATCGCTGGGAAACCTCGGGTGGCTGGGCGGACCGAAAAGTGAATATTCCGCGTCGTCCGAAAACGTACCAGAAAATCACTATTTGGAAAAAGAAAGGAAAATTGTCAGATCTCGAATGAAAAATAGAAATATAGGTGCTGGACAGCCTCGGGTGGCTGGGCGGACCGAAAAGTGAATTTTCCGCGTCGTCAGAAACGTACCGGAAAATCACTGTTGGTAAAGTACAGGGAAAAGTGTCAGATCTCGAATGGAAAATAGAAATATAGGTGCTGGACAGCCTCGGGTGGCTGGGCGGACCGAAAAGTGAATTTTCCGCGTCGTCAGAAACGTACCAGAAAATCACTGTTGGTAAAGTACAGGGAAAATTGTCAGATCTCGAATGGAAAATAGAAATATAGGTGCTGGACAGCCTCGGGTGGCTGGGCGGACCGAAAAGTGAATTTTCCGCGTCGTCAGAAACGTACCAGAAAATCCACTATTTGGTAATGATTAAGGGAAAATCACTGCTCTTGAGAATAAATCGAAAATAATCGCTGGGAAGCCTCGGGTGGCTGGGCGGACCGAAAAGTGAATATTCCGCGTCGTCCTAAAACGTACCAGAAAATCACTATTTGGAAAACAGGAACAGGGAGCAGTGAAAAGTAGAAGAGGAAAATGCACCAGCAGAAACTTATTACCGATTGTACAAAATGAAAATGAAATCCAAACAAATGATCGAATTCTAACTGTTAATCGAGACACGTATGAAGTATGGAATATCAGGTTAGCGGAGTCAAACAACTTTCCACGCGGTCCGGTTTATTCATGAGCGAGCACGACTATTTAATTCAGGCGGTTGAGATCGACTGCCGTCTCCGATCGACCGCTGTGACCAGCTTGGCTCTCGCCGCGTCCCCTCTCTTCTGCGGCGTAGCGACTTTGCACGATTGAAATGAAACGGGACTTCGTTCCGTCGGTCGACTGGTACAGGGTGTTATTTAAAAAAAAGATAGTTGATTCCAGATTTTAGGAACGAATCTTAATAATTCGTTACAATTTTGATGGGTGGTATGTTCAGAAATCATGTACTATTGACATATGTATACCAATTTATACGCTGTTGCTCGGAACCATCGAAGGTTCAGAGATATATTGGATAGTACCACCACAATAGCGCATGTGGAACGCGAAGCCGAAATGTTTTTCGGCAGTACTGAATGACACTTTAAGAAGATTTTTCGCGACACAAGTGAACCCGGTAAAGAGACGGAAGTCTCGGTACCGAATCTATTTTTCTCTTTAAAAAACGAATTCTCGTCGTTCTATGTGTCATATGCGTGTGTGCAATCCTAGCTAGGAGGGAGAAAGAAGTAAGCGCCAAAGGAACTCCTGAAGAAAAACTGAAAGCAACCCTTATGCATTTCCGATCATCAATTTTCATTTAATGTACGGATATAAATAATACAGTCCACTGCTCAAACTCGTACAAATGTTATCAAGCATATTATTATTATTTAACAATTTAACATCATCAGCACTTCATTTAGCTAGGCAACGTATTCGCAAGGAATCAATATATGTATTATCTAACATTTATTCTCTATCATTATTAAATAACAGATAGGGGTTTATATTTCTCATACCCTATCTTAGACTATGGCAGGCATTGAAGCGACCAAATCAATAAAATATTTCTACGGTCACTACGATGCTACGATCATTTATAGATATATTATACGGGGTGTTTCGAAATTCGACCGACAATGCTTGACAGGTGATAGCACTCCTGATTTCATAATTTCCTAAGATAGACATACGTGGTCGCTAAGTGTTTAGTTCTCGAGATACAGTTGGGAAATTAAAATACTTTTTTCGGTGGCATTTTGTTGACCGGAAATTCATTCCGAACATGATATTTCGTTTATTATAAATATTGGAAAAAAAAAAATAACTTTGTGGGAGAAATAATTTTTCTGTCGCCATACCCATCATTTTGAGAAGGGTTGAAAAATGTTTCAATACGAAAAAATATACCTTACACACAGCCGAGCACACAGCTATTCGAATTAACCTGGTTTTCCTCCAAATTCAACTCAACATTCTGTGAGAAAGTTGACAAGAATAATTTGTACCAAAGGAAATAAGAGATTAACTCAATAAAAAACATACAGAAATACTATGATGTTTTTTATCCTCTAGACTCATATATTTCTGTGACCAAGTCTTCGATTCAATTTTTTTTGTTAGACAACACCGAGGATAATATCTACATCAATTTGTATTTATACTTGATACTAGCTGACCCGGCAAACGTTGTTTTGCCATAACATTATTTCTAGAAAAAATGTTTAAATAAATATTCATCAAAGAACTTTCACTATTTTATTTATACTTCTTTTTAGGTCGGCACTCTATATCTCTTCATTTTTTCATTAATTTACTACTCACTTCTTTTCAGTTTGGCTATCTATAAAAACGTGTTTCATTAGTTTTTCAAACTACTATTTATTACAATAGCTGATGCTGATACCTGGCACACGTTGTTTTGCTATATACATTTTCTTCTAGAAAATATTTCTTCAGATAAATATTCATCAACACACTTTTATTATTTTGTTTTGAACTTCTTTTTAGTTTGGATATCCATGAAATCGTGTTTAGTATTTCAAACTACTATATTCATTTTCTACTTTTTATCTCGACAATCTATCTCGTTTTTTGAACTATATCATCAATTTTCTACTTTTATTCAGTTTGGCCTCGAGTTTGGCTATCTATAAAAGCGTGTTTCATTATAGTTTTTCAAACTACTATTTATTACAAAGCTCTTTCACCATGTGGGATCCGCCATCTTGAATTTCCCAATTTTAAAGAATAAAATCAAAATCTCCGACCCCGAAAACCCCCAGATACAGATTTTGAATAGAATCGGATCATAGTTACAAAACTCGTCCGCCATATGGGATCTGCCATCTTGAATTTCCAAATTTTGACAAATGATTCATATCTCCGTCCTGTAAAACCTCCAGATACCAATTTTGAATATAATTGGATCATAATTACAAAACTCGTCCACCATATTGGATCCGCCATTTTGAATTTCCTAATTTTGATAAAAAATCATAATCTCTGACCTCGAAAATCCTCAGATACCAATTTAGAATGGGTTCTGATCATAATTACGGAACTCGTCCGCCATATTGGATCCGCCTTCTTGAATTTCTTAAATTTGACGAAAGAATCATAATCGCCGACCCCGAAAACCCCCAAATATCAATTTTGAATAAAATCGGATAACAATACTCGTCCGCCATATTGGATCCGCCGTCTTGAATTCTCGATTTAAAATATTATATAATGTAACAAGTGTTATAAACGTCCTCTTAGTAACGAGTATTTTAAGCACGAGCGGAGCAGAGCGGAGCGAATGTTTATAAACGAGTGTCTAGAAGAATTTATAAACGCGTTACATACAGAGTGACCCATTTGAAAGCGGGCCACCCCTGTATCTCACGTAATCGTTGGGTAAGGATCATGAAATTTGCTGGAGCGAAAGATATACCAAAAATGCACTCTATGACCAAGTGAGGTCATCTTCAGTGATATACACTGCTCGCCAACATCCATGGAACCACCCCAATTTCCGGAAAATTATATTAGGAGTCAAAATAGGTTGAAAATCACTTCGGATTCGGAATCAGGACGCCCAATTCACTAACTCTTCATATTTTTCCTTGAAAATTTTCAGTTCTGAAAAATTAAATTTTGTCGCACTTTTCACGGAAGCACCCCTGTATCTCACGTAATTGACTTCATCTTTGGACTTTCCGTTCCTCCTGCAAATTTTAGAACCCTACCACAATAATTACGTGAGATACGGGGGTGCGCTTCCATGAAAAGTGCGACAAAATGTAATGTTTCAGAACTGAAAATTTTCAAGGAAAAATATGAATAGTTAGAGAATTGGGCGTCCTGATTCCGAATCCGAAGTGATTTTCAACCTATTTTGACTCCTAATATCATTTTCAGGAAATTGGGGTGGTTCCATGGCTGTTGGCGAGCAGTGTATATCAATGAAGACGATCCCACTTGGTTATAGAGTGCATTTTTGGTATATCTCTCGCTCCAGCAAATTTCATGATCCTTACCCAACGATTACGTGAGATACAGGGGTGGCCCGCTTTCAAATGGGTCACTCTGTACTATGCTTTTTCTACGAACTCCAAAAATTACATTAACATACCTGCTATTCCTGCTAACCAACAAAATAATTCGAAAGGAATGGTAATTGAAAACATAATACATGCAACTGCATGCAACCAGCGAGACACGTTTAAGTGATATTGGTTGTAGATGTGTCCATGTCCAGTCCATTGCTTACTAACCTTTGTTTAACGTTTATTGCCATGCTTGGCGCAGAATGAATAAATTGTTCTCAAAGATGGATGCTTCATTTTCAAACTTCTTGGAGATATGCAAGTACCAGGACATTCTCTTCGATTTTACTTTCGTCTATATTTCGCATATATTTTCAATGAAGAATTCTGATACAAACGAATATTGTTTGAGTGATTCTGATACAAAATTCGAAAATAGCAGTTGACAGTTAATACAATTGACAGGCCAGACATGTCTCAAATTACTGAAGCTGTGTTTAATGAACTGTGTTTTCATGGTAATGTGTTTAAGAAATCGTGTTGCCATAGTAACGTGTTTAATATTTTGAATAAATCACAGATCGTCAATTCACAGATCGTCAATCCGTGATTAATCGATCATTTAGCGTGGTACATATCCGTACGCTAAATGCCATTTTAGTTATGTGAGTAAAAAAAAATAGATTACGACCGATTCTCATACCTACCGAATACGCACAAAAAATTTCATACGAATCGGTCGAGCCGTTTCGGAGGAGTTCGACCACTAACACCGTGACCGGGACAGGAGAATTTTATATATTAGATTGTCCATCATTACCCTTCTTATTGTTCAATGCCAGATGATATTCCACTTAGTGTACCATATAATTTTATTATTGACGTACCAATTTTCATTATTGCCTTTTATTTTCAGCTGAAACAGTTCAGGAGTTGGAGGCAAACTTGAAAGACGCCATTTCTCAAATGAAAAATTCAAACTACACAGTTGCTGCCATCAACTCTGGCTGTGAATTATTTTTAAGATTCATCACTTTGGCATCTTTAGACACAAGGGTAAAACCTCCACATATTTGTTATGATTATGTTTGAAAACATTTCAGAAAAAAAATTGCCATTACTTAAAAGCACTAATTTGATTATTCAGTCTAGATCACTACCACAAACAGTTTTCTTCACATAATCAGCGTACATAATGTTGTTCAATTTTTACTGGAATATTCGGGTACCCAATACTTTTCCCTCAACACTCACTTGACCAAACCAATAAAGAATGAACAAAGTTTTTTTGTCAAATCAAATTCTTTGTTCTTTATGAGATGCAGGATAGAAAACCCTTAAAATTTTGAGAAATCAGTAGTTTTCTTGTAATTCATTTTTATTTCTAACCTCAACAGCCTGTACATACAAAGTGATTCGAACTTTCATTTTATGGTAGTAAATCAGATTGGGTGCGAGTATTCTCTATTAATGAAAGAAATGTTTACCTGCAAGTTACTTGAAGCCATTTGTACCTATTTGTTCGTGGGATTTTAGGATTTTGATGAGTGCAAAAAAATAATGATGGACAGGGGACACTTGTTCATCAAGAAGTTGGATGATTCAAGAGGGAAAATAGTGAAATTGGCTTCCAATTTTATAGGAGATGGATCGGTGAATACAAAAAACGGAGTCTGGATTGTTTTTTGCTGATTTTTCATCTGTTTCAGCGAATTTTGACGCATTCCAGGTCCAGGGTTGTTTTACAGACATTGAGAAAAGCCCACAAGCAAAATAAGAGATTCGAAGTTTTTGTCACTATATCTGCTCCAGATAACATTGGGTAAGAAATTGATAAGAATGATGGTATAGGTAAGTATCATATTGAAATGTACACGATGACGATTATTTTAGGAAATGCCAATTATTTCATCTCAATAATATAACCATTCTTGGGTAAGATCGATTCGAATATGAAATTACGCGAACAAATTTTTTGATTACGTATCTGATTAAAATAATGGGAAAATTTCCTTCTGATCTGAAACTAAAAACAAAAGTAAAATCAGAACAAGAATGCATGAAAATAAAAAATTCACATTACCTATAGTAATATCATTTCATTCCGACCTAACTGAAATATTTCACTTGAACTGAATTGAATCAGTTAACATGTATTCTCTCGGATTAAAGTTTTTCGAAACAACGCATAGTGAAATATTTCTGTTTGTTCAGGTTGAAAGAATATCACTGATAAGAATCACAATCAACACAACGGGAACAGTTAACGGGAACAGTTAACGGGAACAGTTTATACTGTATACCATGTGTTATTGTCTGGTCGAATAATAACATAAAATAGTCTTGGACTGTATTCGCGGGAATCAATGTTACCAGGTGGCGCTCGGTTTTCGTCTTTCCATGTCAAAGCCACGTCAAAACTGGGGGAAAACAAACTCAATCCCATTAGTGCCATTAGCTTGTGTACTGATGAGAGTGATAAGTTTTTGAATTTCTTGACATTAATTGTCGATAGTCGATCGAAAACGCTGATAGTGGAAAGGGAAGCAGTTCTCCGTGCTAATCATGTGATTTTGTGTGAGGCAGAAGACTTCAACAAAAGGCACATTTTTGCACTTTATTTACAACTTCGATGAAATCTTCCCCACATGAAGTGAAATTGAAGTTGGGGTCCAGAGGAACTCCTGTAGAACAATGGATTTGTATTTGTTCATGCAAAGCAGGACAACCTGGGTATTGTAAACATGTAGCTGTTCTTTTATGTGTCATTGACAAGTTTGACTACAGCTACAGCAAGCTGAATGCAATGCAGTCTATGCACTTTATCCATAGACAACAGTTTGTTTTCCCCAAGTTTGAAGTTCGTATTATGTAACCTAGATGTCGCCCACTTCGTGGATATCGCGAATAGACGTTTCTCCTTTTCAAGTCAAAATTGACAACAACCAAAAGTCCCTTATACAGGGTCAAATCTAACATTTACAATATGAAATTAACAATAATCTTCAACATTCTCCCCCTTCTGAGTGTCAGGATTGATATCCAACCGACACAACTTTGCAACAGGTCTCCGGAAAGTTCCAGTTCTGGTTCGGATATCTGCTACTCGTATCCTGTTATCAGGTCCCCGAAAAATATCCTCTACTATGCCAATTTTCCATGAATTTCTTGGCATGTTTTCTTCTATTATTATCACAACGTCGTTTTTTCTCAGCGGTTGTGAATCATTTGTTGGCATAATCTACTCTTTCGTCCACCTATTCCAAAATGAATTCGCTAATTTGTGTCTTATGCCATTCCTTCCTTAGGTATCGTTCTCCTCCAAAATCTGTTAGGGGCTTCTCCCCATTTGACGTAAGTACCCAGTGAAAAGTGGTTTGGAGTCAGCGCTTCCATGTCAGCAGGGTCAGTCGAAACGTACGTCAATGGTCTGCAGTTCAAAATGCTTTCTACTTCCGCTAAAAAAGTTGTCAGAGTTCATTCTTTCAGTTTCTGTCCATTCAAGATTGTGTTGAATGTTTTCTTGACACTCCTGATCAGCATTTCCCATGTCCCTCCCATGAAGGGTGCACCTGGTGGTATGAATCTCCGTCTCTTTCTCGCAAGCTGAGATATTCCTTCATTTGGTCGTATTCCAATTCTTCCTTTGCTTTTTTCAATTCCTCCTTCAATCATATCTTCATAATGTGGCTTTTGACATTGACATAGATCTCAAACTCTAGTAACGCCAACTGGTGGAGAATGAAAATGACGAGAACCTATATTTTACCAAGCAGTCCCAAACCTCATTTGTCACAATGAATCACGTGAACATTATGAGGAGTTAGACATGTGGTTGAATTGCCTAGCAGTAGCAAGCCAATTTTTTTTTACATTTTCAGAACTAGAATGTGTAAAGACCTGGAAGCTGAAGGTATACCATGCACTCTTATTTTGGATTCCGCTATAGGGTACATAATGGAACAAGTTGATTTCATCATGGTTGGGACTGAAGGAGTAGTAGAAAGTGGCGGAATCGTTAACAAGGTATGTTAAATATCGACTTTTCATCATTATAATAATAATAATAATAATAATAATTGGACTTTATTCAATCACACAATATCATATAAGACATGAATACATATATCTCAAAAAACAAAAGAAACAAAAAAGATGTGACTGAATGGGTGAAGTGTCACTGTAAAACAGTGTTTTTCAACTTAACTCTAGAAATATAATTAACGTTAAATTATGGGTAAAATATTTGATAAATGATGAAATAATATAAATTTTATCAGAGGAATTCCAATAAATAAATCGATGATTATAAGAATATCGGGTCAGTATATCAGTATATGAACCTCCATTATGAACCAGAGACATGGCCGCGTAATTGTACATATTTGCCTACATGTTTGATAAAAGGTGATTTTTCAGTTTCTTCTTGAAATTAATTATAGTATAATTGGCGAAGTCTGGAGGAAGGGAGTTATAAAGCGTGCAAGCCACGTAGGAGAAGCTACGCTTGAAGATGGTAGTAGAGTGGTTAGGAATGACTAATAGGCGCCTGTTACGTGTCTGAAAATTATTAATATTTTTGAACCGTTTCAGTTTATCCTTCAAATAAGAAGGCTTTTTGGTGATTAAAATCTTATGGGTGAATGTTAAAAAGTGCAGTTCACGTAACAAAGGAAGTTTGAGTTTTTTGGTATCTTGATATGCCTGACTAATCGGATCGAACTTACGAATTCCCATAGAAAACCTCATACATGAGTTTTGTATTCTTTGTAAACGCTTCTGATCTGTAATTAGAAGATCGGGGCCATAAATGCAGTCGCAGTATGAGAGTTTAGACATAATCAGTGATTCACATAAATGTAATTTTAGCTCATTGCTAAGAATATTTCTTTGCGGGTATAAACTTCTCAGAGTATTATAAGATATTTTACTGAGATGATTGACATGTTTTGTATATCTCATATCACTGTCTAGCCATAACCCTAAATTTTTGCATTCCTCTACAACTGGCAATGCATCACCTGCTATTTGTATATTATTCAGTTGCTCGAAGACTAATCGTTTGTGTTTGGGACCAAATACCAAGAGCTTTGATTTGCTGGCGTTCAGTTTTAAGTTGTGTGCCGATGAAACATTATACAAAATCGCTAGATCAGCGTTGATATGATCCATAGCAAGGTGAAGGTCTTCTATTTGAAAACTAAGGTACAGCTGTGTGTCGTCTGCATACTGATGTACTTGACAGAATTTCATAAATTCGTTAAAGTCTGAAATATAAATAGAGAACAATAGTGGACCAAGAATTGAACCCTGTGGTACACCAAGAGTTCGCGGTTTCACTTCGGAAGTCTGGTTATCAACTACAACATACTGCGATCGATTTCTCAAATAATTGGCAATTAATTTGACAGACCTAGGTCCAAACCCAAAGCATCTGAGTTTTAGTTCCAGTACAAGGGGGTCCAGAGTGTCAAAAGCCTTGCTGTAATCCAATAAAACTAAACATGTCACTTCGTTCTTATCAGTACTGATGAGTATATCATCCGTGATACAGGCTAAAGCAGAAGTTGTACTGTGATGCTGCCGGAACCCCGATTGTGAAACAGGAATGATATTTTTTGTAAATACATAGTCAGAAATTTGTTTTTTATCACCATTTCCAAGATTTTCGAAAGCATGGGAAGAATACTGATGGGCCTCAAGTCAGAGTATGACGAGGAATTAGCAACTTTGGGTAAGGGAAGCACCATGGCACATTTCCACGCCTCCGGAAACAAACCTGACATCAAGGCTGTATTGATTATATGGGTTGAATACTCAACCAAATGAAAACTCACGAGACGAACATTCTTTTCGATATATTGTCGCATCCCACAGCCTGAGATTATAACTTCTTCATCTGTAGTAGATGAGAATTCAAAAGTTTCGCCTCGCGGAATGGTGGAGTATTTATCCAGCAATCGATATTGATCCTCAGTGTTATCAATGTTAGGTAGGCTGACGAAATGTGAATTTATATCGTGAGCTTTTATCAATTCAGGCGGTATTGAATAAGAATTGTTCTCATTTACAATTTTCAAGGATCTGAGCCGATTCCAGGTCAATTTGCTATCGTTTTGGCGTATCGCGAATTCAACATACGCTTTTTTTTCTCTGAGAATTGCGGCTGTGACGTAATTCCTCAGTTCTTTATAATAGTTCCAGTGAGCGATGTTATGACTTTTTTTGAATCTATTATAAGCTTTGTCTCTCAGCTTAATCATAACTTTAATCGTATATGTTAGCCAAGGGCCAGATTTTTTTGAAACTCTAGCTTCGCGAACAGGACAATGTATATCAAAAATCATTCTCAAGTTTTCTGTGAAAAATTTCAGTTTTCTTCGAGGCCAGCTATTGTATAAATGGAATCCCCATTGAAATCATTAATATGTTGATAAAATACCTCTTTATCAAAATTTTTCCAGCCTCGATAACTAATGAATTTGGAAGAACACTCCGAAGTTTTTTTCAATATTTGACATGAAACGGCACAATGGTCAAAAACATCATGTAAATTAGTCACTTCATAGGGCGGGACATTTTCAGTTGCAGAGGTAATTATGACGTCAAGTAAAGTTCGACTTGATGCTGTGATCCTGGTTGGCTCATTTATTAATTGAATCAGATCATAAGACTCTAGAAAGTTTCGAAAGTGCACTGTATTCAAGTTGTTTGTGAGGAGGTCTATATTTAAATCCCCAAGAACTACGATTTTATCACATTCAGGTAGCAATTGTGAAACAGAATCATCTAGACAGTCGAGAAAATTTTAGATAATACTTTCTGGGTGTCTGTACAGCACGCCAATAATGAAACATTTTCCATGAGCTCTCAGCTTGATCCATAATTGTTCTATATTTTGCGATATTTCCCTAAGAATAACTTCATATCGGATGGAGTTTTTAATATAAAATAGAACTCCTCCACCTCTACCATCTCTATCCCCTCGTTCCAGCTTATAGTGTTCGATACTAAAATAATTAGGGTCAACATTATTATGTGTGTTGAAGTGTTTTCTCAGTTAGATGACAATATCGGAAAAATTATTATTGTGAAGGCATTGAAAAAGTTTGTCGAAAAATGAGGAAGCATATTACAATTTTAGGTTGGGACCAATACAATGGCAGTTTGTGCGAAAGAAATAAACAAACCATTCTATGTTTTGACAGAAAGTTTCAAGTTCTCCAGATTGTTTCCTTTGGACCAACAAGACTTGCCTGAAGAATACAAGGTATGTTTATGGTAGTTAACTGACTATTTCCCTCTTATTCTCGAGAACCAATCACCATCGACCATTTTCACGGTTTCATGTGTATTACAGCGGTATTTTTTGTTTACTAAAAAATACCGGACTTGCTCTACCACTACAAGAGCCGAAAGACCCACACGTGACTAATCAACCTCGTTTTTCAGCGATAAAACCTTTGACATATAAAACGTCAATTATGTTGGAAGCCAGAATGAGATGCAGTTTGCACAACACTCGCGAGGCTCTCGTTTATTTTCCCAATCATGAAATTGTCATACGAATAGAATTCGTGATACTATTCTTCCTGGAAATATTCATCGATTGACATACTCCTGATTGCTCTCTTAATTTCTGTCATGAAATTGATGGAAAAAATGTCATTCGCGAAATTATTAGGCAACGATTAGCCAATTCCAGTGTTTACAGAGAGATCCAACAGTGAACCCAAGACAGAAGTTTCCGGAAAGCACACTATTGGAATGCTTAATCAATTCATAAGACTGAAATTCTTTCAAAATTCTTGCCTCACAATAAACTTTTCTACTTTTTTTTTACACTAGCAAATTTAATAATTCCATATATCATGTACATACAATAATGATGAATATAAACTCAATGTATAATCACTGTGTGTAAGGCTGAAGGATCTCGGTCGGTAGCCTTTTGGGTATCCAATAAAGCTCTTTAATCATTATTATTATTTAGGCAACAAGCTGTTGTAACAATCGCCGAATATTTCCGGAAAAAATAGGTTCACTGGTGGTATTCAATATTACACATTTTCTTCATCATCTTTTTCTTCATTTGTTGCCTTCAACTGATGGAGAATCTAACATTTATATCATGAAATACAGTAGTAACAAGGTCCTAAGCATGCTCCGTGGGATCCAGTTCGATCGATTTAGATAGTAGGTTATGTCGATATGCAAGTGGTGAATATTGTCTTCTGTAAAACTTATTAGATAGGTATTTTGTGAAACAGGTTGCCTTGTAAGATTGTTCTCGATTATTTATGAATTCTATTCTATTCTTACAACAAAGTGGAATTACGTCATATAATTGAACGATTTCCACTGATTCATTTCTAGAGAATTCGATAATAGCTATTTGTGTATTTAGAGCGCAAAGTGATAGATTGCCGCTCGACAAAGAAAGTTACCGCGCGATGCGGAGCGCGGTAATCTTTTGAGAGCGGCAATGACACTTTGTGCTCGAAATACACACAAGATTTTTTCTACTAACGCAGCTTTTGGAAATAACTACCCTGAAAGTATGAGCGATTGGAATAATCGAAAAAGTTCTCATCCATATCATCCCATATGTCCAAAGTAAACAAAAAAAGAAAATTTTAAATAACTGACGAGCCAGAAAAAAATGTCGGGCCAAACCGAGAATTGAAACTGGACCACCAGCGTGGCAACCTGAGCTTCAGACCTCTGAGCCATAGTACGATAAACTCTGCAATCAAATCGAACATTACTCATTGATGCAATAAAATAAAAATACACTTCATCGGGAGCTTCTTGTAGAAATTTGTTGGTATATATCTTCAGCGGTGAATGTTTTGTATTTTTCTCGCTTTATATCCAATAGATTGTTCCTTGAAAAATGCGATAAGTTTCAGATACTTATTAATTCCGATATTATCTTTAACATTCAAGCATGTATACGTATTCCATCGAATATATAGACCAATGAGTTGATGACTTCAAAGTCTTTGATTTTTTACCAAAATAAGCCAGTAAAACGTTTTCTGAATTCATATTCACCATCTCGGAGTGGCACCAATTTATGTATATATATACATTTTCTGAAGCACAATTAGAATCATTGTATAAATGTTGGTTGCCATAATTCGATCTTGAGAATAACTTCAAGTCCTCAATTGCTGGAGATCCTTGTTTTTGTAAATCGATGATATTGTTCATTATGAGCAGCCTCTCCAACCATATCTTCTTTCCCAACCCCTTCACTAGAATTCCATCTCCTTCATAAAAGCCAGTGATATTTCTTGATGAATTCAATTATTTCTTCATACCTATACCATATTGTTGTAATAGCTGATTGCTTGTATGGTTCCATTCCAGTCCATGCAAGTGTTGAGTGGACCATTCCGATCATTCCATATGTTTGAAAACTGTGGGATTGTAGTGTGATATCAATGATGAATACCACCATTGTCCACATCAAAATGGCAATTTCTCTGCACAAAAAGTAATTTTTTCCATACTGGAAACCTTGTACGTATTTCAAGAAGTCAACTTATTATTCACTATTTTGCAAAATGATTTGGAAATAACCAATTTTCAATGAGTGCATACGGCAATGTTTTTGTTGTTCATACTCAGTTGGAAATTTGACGTTGATTTGACATATAATAGAGCCATCTATTGGTCCGTGATTTTCGCGAATATTTCCGCTCCTCACGAGCGCAAATGCTGTCAAAGAATGACATTTCTGAGAAAACGTCAACTTTGTGCTGGAATTTTAAAGTGTCAAAGGCTTCTTTGTTAAGCGTTTGTAGAAAAAAATTCTTAACCAGCAAACAAACAAGACATCAAAAACGTATAGAAACTAGAATAGAAACTAGAAAAAGTGACATTTGAGTTTTTTGATATCGGATATTGGTTGGAATTGAGTTATTTCACGAATACTTATAATAAGAAATATTGAGTATAAATAAATACGCAAAGCTCAATTGAACGAAATTGGTAGATAACGAGAGAAAAACAACTACTTTCCTCGCTATATGCCATGCAGAACATTGAATTATATCCTTCCGAAATCTATGCAATAATTAGAGTAGACTATTAAAATCGCAAGTGTTTTCTTCCTAAACGCCGAGCTGCGCCTAAGTGGTTCAGGAATGCGTGACACCTGCAAAACGTTTTCGAGCTTTCGCCGCTCATCAGTGCAGGGCTGTCCCAGATAGCATTCATGACCGTTATCTAGTGCAAACCTGACCCAACGTAAACACATCCCAGCATTTATTACCCAAGAGGCGTACGCTATCCGCGAGACCGACACGAACGCCACCTGAGCAGGAAAGAAAAACTCCAAAACAAATTCCCATGAAATGGGAGTGGCTGGTTGCCCGACTGGCATGATTTCAACTATGGAAAAACCAAAATGCTCAAAGTGGACCGAAATGTTAAATAAATACGCGCGAACGTCATTTTCACTCAGGTAGCGTTCATGTCTGTCTAGCGGATACCGTACGTTTTATTTCTTTTTCGTTGAAATCTCTCCTTTTTGATTGTGTCAAAATAAGGTGAAAAAAGAATATTTCAAATCAAAAAAATCACAGTGTGTTTGGAATATAAAAAGCGTTTTCACAAAATTTCGTGAAAAAAAAATTGTAAAAAAATAAAAAAGCAAAACTTGGTTATTTGAATTTTCAACACAAATCTCGAGGTTATGTGAAAAAAGTTTATTCACAAGTGTTATAGATCTTTTTATTACCTATAACTTTGCCATTCAACTTTTTTCCGACCTCGGATCGACCGTAATTTATTTTTCCTTTCATTTTTGTTATATTCTCTTCCCTTTTAAATTGGTTTCATTCTGCTTTAATTTTTTTCGGTTTCAAAAATTATCGATCCTGGTCTAATATGCACAATTCACCAAACACAGACAACGTGAAAATGGTTGACGGATGATCAATAATAAGATTACGAAGAAGTCTGATGAAATCTACCACGAATATAGACAATTTTAATGCTCGCTTATTGTTGTGAATGTTGTTCGCCCATTCTCATGTATTGTTCTTGTTTGGGGAAGACGTGGGGGAAGGAAATATAAAAAAAAAATGTAATAAAACGGAACTGTTAAATCTCAGTTATTTCTTGACGGATTTGCATGTTTGACCTCTTGTTCTGTTCAGAAAAGACCAAGCTCTCACTTGTAAAAATATACAGTGCGACTCAAAAAAGTTCCAGCAAGTTTTCAATCTGGGCAAAGTTTCGGAGTGTCTGCCATTTTGTTTTATGAGTTGACGTTTGGTCTTGTTCAATTCCCTTTAAAACAAGACCAAAATCAATCAAATGGGTACTTTAATTCAAAAAGTTATTCTCCAAAAACAAAATTCCAGTTTTCTTTGGACAACCCAATACAATTGCGCTGAATTCGGTACTAGTATTTATTTTTTCTTTCAGTATACTTCAGAGGTTAGGAAGAGTTGTGATCTCAGAAAGATTCATCCTTTGGTGGACTACACTCCACCCTCATACATCACACTCTTATTCACGGATCTTGGTATTTTGACACCGTCGGCAGTAAGTGATGAACTTATAAAATTATATTTATAAATGGTATTCATGAGGTTTGAATTATAAAAAAATTAAAATCTATTCTAGCCGAACACATGTTATTTCTTCGCAGTCGTAGCATATAATTTTTTTTTTTTCATTTTGATGTATTATATTCTGACACTTTTCAAAACTGACAGACTGAAGATCTGCTAGATGACGTGACGGCAAATTTGTTAAAAACGACGTCTTGTGAGAAATTGATGGAGGAGTTCGATCAAAGACGTCAACACAATTTCTTCGTAAAAACCTCTGTAAAGTTTCGCATTAGTGGAAAATATAAAGTTCATTGTTCCTCTTCTAGAGTATGTGAGTCAATGTGTATACAGGGTGCCCCGAAATTAGCCTGCCACACTTCACCAGCATCTTTTATGATGAAAAATAGGAATAAAAGTTTCAATGAACATGAGCCGACAAATGTCTGCTAAGGGAGCCACGGCCACCTGAAAGGGGGCTCCTGAAGATGATATTTCTTGAATATTTCCGAAACGCCATGTGACAAACTGGTACAATGCGGTAAAAGAAATAAACTTTTCATGCCCAATGCAGTGAAATTCAAATAATTTCATTCATACAGGGTTGGACTACATTAAATATTGCTCAAACTTTTTAATATGCATATTTTTCGTCAATTCAATCTCAAATTATGGCAATCCACACCTCTTTACAGAAAATAGGTACATTTGTTCCGTATCGATCAGATGTATCATTTTCGAGTAAAATCGATTTAAAAATATTGTTACATCTATATAAGATATCATGCATAATATTGCATTATATGTATATGAAAAAAAAAACGCTCGAAGATTGAAGTAGATTTTCATCATCATTTTCCTATTTGACGCGCCTCTATGTGCTTTTTTGGTGAAATGAAGAGGTTGATTTTTTTATAACCACTATGATTTGAAAATTGGCAATGTTATGCATAAAATGTGATTGGAACACAATATTTTTAAATCGATTTTACTCGAAAATGATGCATCTGATCGATACGGAACAAGAATACCTTTTTCGGTGTGAATTTTTATAATCCCTGATTGAATTGTTTGAAAATATGAATATAAACAAATTTGGGCAATATTCGATGTAGTCCAACCTTGTTTTATACATTCGTGAATGAAATCTAGGAATGATTTTATTTTCACTGGTCATGGAAAGTTTAGTTCTTGTGCCGAATTGCATCATTTCGTCACATGGCGTTTCGGCAAAATTCAAGAAATATCATCTTCAGGAGTACTCTTTCAGGAGGCCGTAGCTGCCATAGAAGACATTTCTTAACTTATGTTCATAAAAACTTTTCTTCCAATTTTTCGCCGTAGAAGCCGCTTAGTGAAGTTTGACAGGCTTATTTCGGGGCACCCTGTATAGTGATTCTTTTTCTCCTATTCGCTATACGCTCCGCCTCGCAGATGCAAAATTCGCTTGTCAAACAAAGTGTCACTTTTGATCCTAATAAAACAATCTACTATTTCCTGCGGCTATAATACAACATTGCTATTGTTTTTCTGTTTTTGATAAATCAATGAGGTACATGTATGTCTTCAATTTTATTGGCTTATTCGATAATAACACAATAACTTCATTGTGTTATTATTTCACAATAAACGCCATCTCCCATGGAATGCCAACTTTCAAGCAATGACAGCTCTGTCCACATAGAGCATTACTTAAGAGAAAATCAGATGGCTACAAGAAATAAAAAAAAGCTATTAAGGGTATGTTCCGCAAATCAACTTGGTTATTTTGGTAAGTAGTTTTCCGTTCCGTAAATATGAAATTTTTGGTTGGTTCCTGAAAAAAGGTTATTTACGGAACTCGATTGCTGAAAAAGTGGTAGATTCACTGTCACCAGAACGACCGTAGATTTTATCTGGTAATTCAGTGTCGTATGTAAGTTCGTGTACTGTTAGTTCCCGCTTTTTTCATCAATTTATTTGTGGCTGTGTGACTGCCAGTGCTTGTCATAGTGTTGTGACAAAAAAAACCATTCAGTATCATCTATTGGGTTTGATATACATGCGGTATAGTTACTTTTCATGTTGCTAAGAAACTATAAAGTTTGTTAGCAAGACAAGTTGAACTGAAAGCCATTTGGGTTTTCAACTGTGAGATTGAATTATATTCGGTACCAACAGTCGCCTGGTTTCAGGTATGTACTATTATTGTATAAAATCATCAATATTACATACAGTAGATCTGATTATGCGAATATGTTTATGATATTAGCACTTTATTCAATTTTAGTTCTGTTGCTTGTCAAACCTGACAGACTGTTGTAATAAAATCCATATCTGAGTTTGCTGAGAACCTATTCAGTGTCCGTCAAAACAGCAGTATCCAGTACATTAGGAACTCTAGTTTTCTGTATTCGCTACTGGCTAAGATTGAAAGTTAGAAATGTTTTCCCGTAGTTTTCATGTCAACGTCAGATGATGACCTTGACTACCGCGATTTGAAACTTCTCACAGAATTTATTGTGGAATTTTTGACAGATTCCATGCAAATGACTGAAAATTCGTATACATAAAAACTCAGCTCAACAAACGTAAGTCCTCAACTCCAAATCACACTCTCTCAACTTTTTTCTCTAATGAAACATTATCCAACATAAAAAATGTATATTTCTTTCAATAAAAACTATTTTTTACATCAATCATCACAGTAACCAAAATCAACGGCACTCATTCAGATCTATTTAAAACAATGTAAGTAATATAAAAAAATCTTAAATCTATCAACATGGAAAATATCTCGAACAAGATAAATTGTAAATAGAATTTTTGAGCTTTTTTATAACAATTTTGTTACAACACGAGACTACTGATTGCACCAAATAAAAGGTTTTCAAAAGAACATTCAAAAACACATTTTATTATTCTATAAAACTAGTAAGAAAGAATCTTTGAAAAAAATGAGATATGCAATATATTTATGGCACTTAACCTCAAAAGTCTTCGAAATCAATTTCTGCATAGCTATTTTACAATTTGCTTTAAATTCTTCCAAACTTCGAATTCATTTTTCCACAATGCGTGGGTTTGATCACAGAAACAGTAATTGTGTACAGGATGTTCCGATATAACGGAGAAATGAAAAAAAATGTTCAAACCTCTGATCCAAATTCAATGTATTTAAAACGGTACCGTTATCTCAATTCAAATTCATGAAGTTTGAGCTCGAAGTTTGGCTACCCTCAACTTATATACGGTGGTCCAGATTCTTATACATTCACTTTGAGAGGTGATAACACTTGCAAAATAAGGAGACTAAACTTTATTTCTCTAGATCTCAAGCGGTGGAAATATTGTATGTACCAAAGTTTTGTTTGCGTTCTCTGAGTAATTTGGAACAGAGGTCAGAACATCATTATTGGGATCTATCATTTCTATATCCTAACAAAACGAAACCCTATAAGCTGCACAGAGGGTTTCAACAACACTATAGATTTGTTCGAAATTTGGCCTGCTCTCTGGTTTGTACTCCCAGCATCGTAGCATGAGTCTGTACATTTCGTCGGGTGTGTTTTCAGGTGCTGGCATCCTGTAACCTAAAAAAAAAATAAAAAACTGGTCAACACTCGACATGACGACTCTCACGAGAAACGAATTCGGTTGAATGGGAAAAAAGTTGCGCATTCCGAGGGTCGTACCAACGGCCTTCGAAAAATTTCAAAATGGTTTATAGTTTTTCAGTTAGGTATATCAAACAAAAAAGTGAATTTTTGAAAAATCTCATTTTAGTTTTTTTTCTACGTTATTATTAGATACTGAAAAACTAAAATTACTTTTCCATAGCAAATTCTGATGAGATTTAACGTGGTTGATCTCTTCACGAAGTTTTGTATTCGTAGAACCAACATCAACTTTTTTAAAAATATGTGTTCACATATTCTGATAGCTTTTTTTTATTATATATAAGTGTATATAAGTGGTATGAATGTGTTCCGGCATAAATTTTGCAATCTTCAATGTTTTTTCGATATTCCAAAGAAGAGTTCTGTCGGTAAATGCCTAGTTCGTGTATAATATCAATGTATCAAATAACCCCACATGAACGTTACAAAATGGCGTATTATTATGCTGCAATACGTGAGAGCTCATTTATTATTGCATATTTTCCATTCCTACCAAGTCAACTATATGGGGTTCAGCACCCAAACATACTCTCGTCAAATTACAGTGAACTCTTCTTGAAGGTCCTTGTCCGGCATTGAGTCGACATAGTGGTTATTTATTGAAGGTGGTGAAGTGCCATCAGTATGGTTTTGTTTGGCAAATAAACTTTTCTTCCTACATCGTCCATTTCGCAGTGTTTGATCTCTATGAGCATTTTGTTCGTGCGTTTTTGCGTGGTATAAACAATAAAATAAATATAGAAAACGATGATAATACTATGAAAATATATATGGAACTGAAATTGAGTTTGAGTTGCAACAAAAACTTGAAGTGAGAATATGTGTCTAGTAAATCGACCCCAGACCTACTGTAGCTAAAAGGCAAAATTTACGTGCTATAGTTCGTTACCTTCATTTACCAGAGCACTGGCAATTCTACCAAAAACTTACAGTATAGTTGTCGGCTCTTTCCTACCATGCAAATGTTAGTGATACTTGGCCCGCTTCCATTTTTTCATTTTCTTTTGTTTCTATTGAGAATATGTTTGTTTATTGTGCGTTTGATTACTTTTTATATGTTTTAATTATACAAATGAACAGCTTTGTCCAATTACAAAGATTTTCGTTCATAAATGGTTAAATGAATCAGTTTTTTGTGTCAGCTGAAAGTTTTTCAATTCAAGTCTACTCTTCGATTGAGCTGGACACATTCAACACTGAACTCTTCTTAAAGGCACTTGTCCTACATTTAGCCGACCCCGATCGACATAGTGTTTTTTATTAATGGGTTTGAAGAACCACCAGTCTAGTTTTGTTTGGCAAATTAATGAAACGTTTTTCCTACATCGTCCATTTCGCAGTGTTTGTTCTCTCGGAAGCATTTTGTTCGTGCGTTTTTGCGTGGTATTAACAATTAAATAAATATATTAAACGTAATACTATGAAAAGATATTTGGAACGGGAATTAAGTTTAAGTTGCAACAAAAACTTGAAGTGTCCGGTAGTTTATATGTGTCTAATGAAGAAAAATGGAATCGACTCCAGACTAACTGCAGCAAAAAAACAAAATTTACGTGCTATTGTTCCTTATCTTCATTTACCAGAGCACCGAAGTTCTACCAAAAACTTACAGTATAATTGCCGGCACTTACCTACCATGAGAATGCTAGTGCTACTTGAACCGTTTCCTTTTTTTCATTTTTTTTCGTTTGTATTAAAAACATATTGTTTATTGTGCGTTTTTCTTTCTTCTTAAATCGTTTTAGTTTGCAAATAAACAGTTTTCTCAAATCACAAAGATTTTTGTTCATAAATGATTATAAATAAATCAGTTTTTCTTTTTTTTTTTTTATTGACTTTGAAATGGGGACTGAACACATTCAACACTGAACTCTTCCTAAAGGTCCTTGTCCGACATTGAGTCGACCCCGATCGACATAGTGTTTTTTTATCAAAGGGTTTGGAGTACCACTAGTATAGTTTTGTTTGGCAAATTAATGAAACGTTTTTCCTACATCGTCCATTTCGCAGTGTTTGATCTCTCGGAAGCATTTTGTTCGTGCGTTTTTGCGTGGTATAAACAATAAAATACATATAGGAAACGATGATAATAATACTATGAGAAGTTATATGGAACTGGAATTGAGTTTAAGTTGCAACAAAAACTTGCGAGTGTCCGGTGGAGAATATGTGTCTAGTAAAGGAAAAAGGAATCGACCCCAGATTTACTGCAACTAAAAAGCAAAATTCACTTGCTATAATTTCTTATCTTCATTTACCAGAGCAGCGGAAGTTCTACCAAGAACTTACAGTATAGTTGTCGGCACTTACCATGAAAATGCTAGTGCTACTTGGCTCGTTTCCATTTTTAAAATTTTTTTTTGTTTGCATTAAAAGCATTTTTGTTTATTGTGTGCTTTTATTACTTTGCATATGTTTTTATTTTGCAAATAAACAGTGTGTCTGCTGAAAGTTTTTCTAATTCAAGTCTACTCTTCGATTGTCGACGTAAAGTTTTAGATGACTTTGAAATGAGGACTGAACACATTCAACACTGAACTCCTCTAAATCCTAGATCGACATAGTGGTGCTGCACGACATCACATCTCCCAGCAATAACGATTCCGCAGAATTATCCCCACCATTCGCGATATCATTCATTCATCCGTGTTTACGATTGTTGACGTCTACTGTTCGCGGGTGTGTATAGTATAGAATAGAACAGAATTGATTCAATATAGGATACATCCTAATATTAACAATTCCAATAGCATAACAATACACCGCATAACACTAACAGTTTCTTGATTAAATAATATAGAAAAATAAATATTAACTTTTTGTTTTTATATCATAGCAAGTCTCTTTGTCTCAGGTACTCCTTAATACATTATTGCAGTTTCTGACAGTCTCACATCCCTTTATGCTTTGAGGGAGAGAATTATATACTTTCAGTCCTTTATAAAACGTTGAGTTCATACCACTATTGGTAAGCATTATGTTTAGGTGGAAATCATCACGAGATCTCTTTCATGAATTTCTGCACTAAAAATAACAAACTGATCTAGATAATCCGGCAATAAGCCCTTCAATAGTTTGAAGATAAAAATCAATGTAAAAGTTGTCAGTCTTCCATTTACAGATTGCCATTGTAATGTTTCCAACATGTTACAAATAGAGGTACGCCTGTTACATTTCAAAATTATTTGCATTCCTCTGCTTTTAAATTTCTGTAAAGATGACCGAGAGTTATTATCTAATAAATACAGTATTGTAGTGCAATAATCAAAATGTGGCCGGATAATAATAAAATAATGTATTGTACACTGTTATTTTTTATATCTTATTTTTTATCATGTTGAAGTGTTTTTTAAATGACAGAGTTTCATCTAACATAACACCTAAGTACTTAAAGTTATGTACAATTTCTATTTCTTCGCCTTCGATAACTAAACTATTATCATTTGTATTTATGAGTCTGTGCTTACACTGATTTATTATGATCATAGCTTTTGTTTTTTGAACATTAAGTTTCAATTTAGGTATTTATTTTGAAATAGTTTTCTAACTTTGACAATTCTATATTCATCCTATTCACCATGTGATTTAGTGAATCACCACTAATAGCTAATAGGGTATCATCTGCATACAAATTCGTAAAATCACAGTTTATGTTACAAGATAAATCATTCAAGTAGAGAATAAATAGGAGTGGGTCTACAATACTCCCCTGTGGTACACCTATAGCAACTAGCTTTCGATTTGACAATGCATTATTTATTTTTACAACTCGACTTCTACCTGTTAAGTAATCATTCAGCCAGTCTACGACAACTCCCTCAAAACCATAGTGTCTTAGTTTAGCTTTTAATATACCCCTATCAATGTTCTCAAATGTTTTTTTTAGATCTATAAACATTGCCACAATATATTGACCTTTATCAATTAAGTTAGTCCAGTGCTGTCTCACAGCAGTGTTTGCTGCGGAAGCCTGATTAATATCCATGAAAGATATGGTCATTTACATAATTTATGATTTGATTGTATGCAGCAGTTTTTTTATTTTTTTGATAGGTTGATAGGTCTAAAATCACTAGCATTACTTGTATTCTTCACTCTTGGTATTGGTGTTATCGATGTCTTAAGTTTTGGGAAAATACCACTTTCAAGTGAAGCATTTACCACATGAAGCAAGTGTAAACCACTAGTGTCAAAAATATTTTTGTATATGTATTATATTTAGTCTGACATCTCGCTCACCGGTGTCGATTTTCTCCCTGGCCTTCGAGTTGCTCATGCCGCTGTAGGGCGTGCCCCCTCTGGCGAACACCTCCCACGCTAAAACGCCGTAACTCCAGACGTCGCACAACGACGTGTACTTGCCAAAGTTGAGCGCCTCGGGGGCCGTCCACTTTATCGGGATCTGCTTCATGCCGTCAGACACGATGTACTCTTCCTCTTCGCGCGACATGCCGAAGTCGGAGATCTTCACCACGTTGTTGTAACCTGAAAGGACGAGGGAATTTACATTTTTTCCTGGTTTTATTGGAATTTCAATCAATGAATCGACTTAACTTTATTATTCCCAAGAATAGTTATTCGTTTTACTAGGCAGAAAAGTAGTAGATTGACTGCCGCGGCTGATAGTTCATAGCAGAGCGTAGCGAGGCTAGGAATTCAGCCAAGGCAGATTTACATTTGTTGCCGTGTGAAACATAGAAGTTTTTCTCCAAACGATATAAAACCAATTTTGTGTATTTTTTTAATTGAAAACTCCATCATTTCTTGTTCACCCAATGTCAGTGTCAATTTTGATTACTAATTTCATTAGAATTTCTTGGAACGTTGCAGAGCAACAAACTTTTTCTGCCTAGACAGTTGAAGTACACGTTTTCTGCCTGTTAAACGGCAGTAAAAAGCCACTATCCCTGCCGCTTGAAGAAAATAGTAGATTGTTTTATTAGGATCAAAAGTGACACTTTGCAACCGAAACAATTAACTTGAATAAATATGTGAAGTAACCACCAATACCGTGCCATATGTATGCAATGCAACAAATCAAAATCAATGCAAAATCCGTGTGGTGAGAATATTATACCCGCATTAACAGCAGGTTTATTCAATTTTCAAGGATGTTCGAATTGTAGTTTCAACATAAATACAACCACAGAGTGACATATTTGTGTATGGACCGGGTGCTCTAATAGCAAATACCGCGCCAGTGCCAGGTATAGGAAGATGACGTGGAAAATGTTAGGTTATTGAGCATATTAACAATAATAATACCGATTATTTATTCCTCTCCATACTACACTGTGTTTGACTTAATAATCAAATAGAGGTAAACAATATCGTTGTTTGAGACAAAAAACTATTGCTTGCCGTGATTATTCAAAAGTTATCCATCCCCAGAATAACGAATGAAATACAGATCAAGCAAGTATGTGAATCTTGAAGGCTTCTCTGATCGGTATGAAATGCCAAATATGCCGAAATCGGAAACAAATCAGGTATGCGTCCCAACCCAAATAACCAACCTTGATGACGTCTAGTACATTCTTCTTTAGTTCCTAGGAGATAAAATTCAACTTTTGCTCCTAGGATCTAAATTTGAACTTTAGCTCCTAGGAACTAAATATGTTGCCTAGCAACATACCTATTTTTGTGTCAGTAATAGAAACGTCAATTCAAGACCCTATTTCGGTATTAAAATGGATGACTTCTGAGTCGGTTGCAGAAAAACAACATTTGTTTATAGCAGGGAACATGGGGAATATACAAGGTGAGTGATTAAAATGGGTAAGTGAGATAACGGCTTCGCTGTTTGAGATAAATGAACAAAAAATTTTGTGATGGTCTAGGTTCATTAGCAGCATATTTCCAAAATATTTCGCGTTATACAGGGCGACACAAAAATGCGTGACGTATCAGTTTTCTCATGGGACACCCTATATTTTATTGCATAATCGGATTCTCCTTTGTGAGCTGACTCCATCAATGCATCACACTTGGGGTCTAGCGAGAATGATTACAGGGATAAAGGGTGTTTGAAATCGAGATTTTTCAACTTTAGGATTTTTTTTGTCTCGAAACTATTCATTATTGGTCAAAACGGCCTACATGTCCCTATCTTGACTTCTGATTAACTATCTACTTATATTCAATTTGAACGAATACATGGTGATTCATAATTCTGTAGGTGTTGGAATTTTTGTTGAACATTTGGAGGTTATAAGTTCTTGGGAATACTTCCATTGGCAAAGAATCCCAAAGCTTAGCCGTTCTATAGACAAACGAGTGTTGTACGACATATTCAAAGGTTAACGACGAAGGGATCTGCTGACTGGGCCTGTGAGTTCGTCTGACTGGTATTGCTAGTGATGGAAATATAGCAGAGATTTCTGAGGAACATTTTCCGTGGAAGTATCTATAGGAAAGTGAAAGGTCGCCGACTTTCCTACGGTGTTCCAATGATTTCAAAGTGTTAGTGAGTGTGGCATCTCCCACATGTTAGGGCGCTGAACCCCATATGTGAGAAACGTATTCTAGAACACGTCGTATCTGTGCTTTGTAAATCATGAGAAGCTGTTGAAGTGTAAAGTAGGTTTTCGCAAGGAATAAGAATCCGAGTTTTTGTGAAGCAGCTTTCGCGATGGATCTGACATGATTATACCATGAAAGAGTATCGATGATATGAAGACACTGAGCATAAATATTGACTTGGTGGGAATGTTGGTATCAGCGAGATTTTACCTACTTTGAGTCTGTTATGGTTACGGAGATTCCAATGATACCCCTCGAATTTGGGACTCCCTGGCTCATGGAAAACTTGACATCTTATCAACGCTTGACATGGTGGTTTTTAGGTAATAATATCGTGCATGTAGAAAAATGCTCGGAAAGGTCAACTTTAGTAAAATTTTAATAGAATAGTCGAGTGGCACATCGTTCAAAGCCCTGTTAAATTCTATAAACAACGGTGTACAGTTTTTTCAATTGGGATGAGCCAAAAACTATACACCCTCGTTTGGAAGATTCAATGGGCTTTCAAACGATGTCCCACTCGACCCATTTTCCCTATTCATATTTTAGGGGTTGTTCACCCCACTGCTCGAAGTGACGGTACTACGAGTGGGACATTAAAATGTCCCCTTCGAAAGTAAAATCGACCTGTCCGAGCGTTTTTTCAAATCTACGATATACAGTATGTCTCACTAAGTTGGAACCATATGGAAATCTATTTTTTTATTATTCATCTTAGGATAAAAATTGATCTTCATGTAAAGTTCTAAAATTTAAAATACAATCATCAGATATACATTTTTTTAATTGTACTCAACATTAAAGTACATTTATAATTAACACAACGCTTATACGACTGAAAAAAAAAATGATATTTGATGATTGTATCCTTGAGTTTAGAACATGCTTACCTTTTTATGAATAATAAATATTTTCCCTAAGATAAATAATAAAAAAGTTTTCTATATGGTACCAACTTAAAGAGACATAAATTGTATTTACCTAAAAGTCCCATGCCAGGTCTTCGATGGCCCATTGTGATTCAATATAATTATGTACAGTTACACTCGATTTACCTCATCTACCATATTCAAATAAATGTGTGAAGTGTTCTTTGAACCTTGAAGTTGAGGTTTGGTTTGGGGTAATGGCACGGTTATAGTTTTGTGGGTAATGGCTAACTTAGCTGGGCGATCGATGTCAATTGGCAAGTGTCATTGTTGTACTTATTGTAGTTTGTTGTAGTAGTAAGGGAAGGCAAGTTGTCTTGAGGTCAAATCATGGTCAAATTGTTTATGTTTTAAAATTTTTTATCTTTATTCAATAATGGACAAGTGAGTTTTTGACGTATGTTCCTAGTTTTTAGAGGTATGTAATGTTCTAACAGCATTCTCAATTTCTTACATAACTACTCTTATATTTTGCCCAACCTGAGAACATCGATACTGTATACATTCTGTATACTAATAAATTCACCTCATGACCAATGATTTAATTCTCCCGGGTAAGACACTTTTCGTTTTGAAACTACATACACTTACATTGGCATTGCCAGCCAAATTGGGAAATAAAAGATCATTGATCAGCACTAGTCCGTTGTAGCCATAGACTAATCTCCTTCCAACCTCTAATCTATTACTATTCTTTGACATGCTGGGGAAACACTGTTTTGCCTAGTATGGCTCATACAAGGTGTAAATTTGAAAACTTTCAATGCGAATATCTCGCGAAAGAAAAAAGTTAAAAAAACGCCGTTTGGCAAAAATGCTAAAGAGTTAAGGGGAACTAGAACCACCAATTTCGGTCAAGGGATGAGTCACCCCGTCGGCGCGACACACCCCAACTTTGAAATGTCAAATGGCACTACCTCTTCGTGATGCCTCAAATAAACAGTCTCAGTCAGTAGTATTCACCTGTACAAGACTTTTTTTTTTCCCCCTACAGGGTGTACGAAAAATATAAAGTCGAATAAAATAAAATGAATTGTGTTAAAAGGATATTTTATTTGATCAGATGTTCAAAATGCATTCCATTCTGTTGTAAGCAATAGTATAATCGATACTCAAATGCCATTCTATCATTTTGGAACACATCTCTTGGAATATATCGGCATTCTGCATTTTATTTTATTCGACTTTGTTTTCCGTTCACCCTGTAGTGGGTGGAAAATAAGTCTTGTACAGGTGAATACTACTGACTGAGACCGTTCATTTGAGGTATCACAAAAGAGGTAGTACCATTTGACATTTCAAAGATGGAGTGTGTCGCGCCGACGGGGTGACTCATCCCTTTACTGAAGTATGGTGGTTTTAGTTCCCCCTAACTCTGTAGCATTTGTGCCAAACGGTGTTTTCCCAACTTTTTTATTTAGCGAGATATTCGCTTGAAAGTTTTCAAATTAAGACCCTCGACTTTGTTTTTCGTACACCCTGTAGTGGGTGGAAAAAAAGTCTTGTACAGGTGAATACTACTGACTGAGACCGTTCATTTGAGGTATCACAAAAGGGGTAGTGCCATTTGACATTTCAAAGTTGGGGTGTGTCGCGCTGACAGGGTGACTTATCCCTTCACTGAAATATGGTGGTTCTAGTTCTTCCTAAAACTTTAGCATTTGTGCTAAGCGGCGTTTTTCTAACTTTTTTATTTCGTGAGATATTCGCATTGAAAGTTTTCAAATTTACACCCTGTATATGTTTTCCCACGATCATTACAACTAAGAAATTACAACCAACAAGTGTCGAGGCGTTGAAAAATCGGTTTGGATAGTAGTAATACAGTGTGGTGTGAATGTTTCACTACTCCAAATACATGAAATTTATTAGGCATTCCAGAACCCGTGACCTAAAAATGGCCGCTGTACCTGCCCCGTTTCCGTCCGTACTTCAAACGTCAAAAATTTACTTCCTCTTCCCCTAAATTGCGAGTTTTAAGGTTATGATCGTCACTGATTTTGTTTTGATTTTTTGACATTTTAGTTTTCATCATGAATAAAGTGAATATTTATTGAAATTAGGAATTTCTGGTGGTCATAATATAGAGCGATACAAAAAGAAAATCAAAGTTATCGATTCTATTGATCCCTATTCTCTGCAGAATAATGGAAACCCAGGCTCTGATGTTTCCTGGAGTCACTTCAATAGATTAACTCCTAGTTTCTATACTGCAGAGCAAACGAGAGCTCATGAAAGTTTGAGTGGGTATACATTTTCTGAGGCATGTTTTGTACAAATACCTATGTGGAGTGAAGAAAATCAGTGGCATATGTTTGTTGTTCTAGGCAGTCATACTATGAGTGGATAATTGGATAGTACCTGTTAAATATTCAATATTTTTGTAGGTGAAACATTTTCAAATGATGATTTTACCCTCACTAGAAGTCTGGGTATTGTGTAAAAGTGATCAAGGAATAAATACAGAGCCATTACACCTGCATGGCTGGGCTGTCAGAAGTTTGTAGTCATGTTGTTGCTTGTCTCTATAGCTTAACATGTATTCACAACTGCAGAACTGCCAAGTCAAGTACCCATTTTTAGGCAAAATGGATGAAACCTAAACCTTCTAATGTTACTCTTGCCAGTCTTAAAAATCTGAGAGAAAATCACACTAAAGTTAGAACATATTCAACCTATAGAAGGCAACAGCTCTCAGAAATATTAGAATCTTCAAGAGAAATTGACCTAGCAAATATCTGATATCCCTGCCATGCATAAGCAATTAATCATATTAATTCCTCAATAATTTTCACACAAAACAGGCATATTATAGTGAGTGTAGGTACTTTCCTCCTTTGATACCCTTATACTTACAAGGACAACACCAATGCATATCACTGATTCCCTCCACTTTACCTATTTGTGCAAATCCTGTTTGAAAAATTTGTATCAGACTCCTGTAAGCTCTGATCTGCAAGGATTTAAACTATCATGATTCACCTCTAAATATCTAAAAATGTATACTGACCATAGTAACTCCAGAAAATATTTTGATGTTAATCTTGCTCTGCAATATCACTACTGGAAAGGACCCCGCACGGTTCTTATGGAAAATGGGTCCCAGTCGAATTGGCTCAAAATTTGGTGAAATGTAGTTCATGATGTCCTGATCAAATGTCTCCATGGTCACACTAAGATCTAATGGACAGTTTTTTAAATACAAGGGGTTAAACATGCGGAGGCAGGTTGTTACTTACCTTTAGAAAATCAGTTATGTGGCGATTACTTTGTTACAAAGAGTCAAGGATAACAAATTATAATCTTGATATTGTCGACACGAGTTGTAATGAAAAGTTATCAGATTCCGTATACAGGGATATTCGTTTTCTAGGTAGGTACTCTAGCCGCCAATATTGATTTTTATATAATTCTTTGACCAAACTCAGTCAAACGCAAAAGCTTGTAGAATGAGTGAATATCATTTGTTCTCAATATTGGGTGATCTCAGGTGACTATTGTACAGGGTCACTCAAAAAAATTGTTTGTTGCATCTTGTATGGATCCTATAATTCGGTTAGGGAATAGTCCGTATATCCAATGTTTGATTGATGGCCTGCGAAGCGTATCTATAAAACCATGTGACTAGACAGTAGCAAGATTTGATATTTCGAGCAGTATAGATTTACACGGCATTAATAATCATCTAGAGCATTTTCTTCTTGTTCACCTTGCGTAACTTCATAAAATGAGTATTATGGCTATGACGTTATTACATAAAGCTAAAATATCATATGTAACCTACAAACATGGATATTTTATGTGAGCACGCGGAATCATTAAGGAAAAACAGTAAACCTTAAAACAGACAATAGGCACGTGGTCTCATCTCGAAGTGTCACAGTAGCTTTAGATAGGACCGTTTTCAGAGGTTCACTTCCATCATCCAGTGTCGCTTTGCATCAACTCAGGAAGAACAATCCCAGTGGGCACACATAAGTTGAAATAACGTTGAAAATTGAAAGTTGCCAAACGTTTATGGTTGGTTAAAATGTCGCGGAAATAAACGTGTTTTTACCCATTAAGTTGAAAAATAACGTAATATCACTGAGTGATACGTTGAGTGGATTGTTATTTATACGTTTCTGAAACACGTTGGACACATGAACTGGATTGACAACGTTGAAAAATCAACGGGAATTCAACAAGTAACTTGAAATTATACCATTTAACGTTGAAACAACGAACGTGTACCCATTAGGGAGGATATTTTCTCAAATATTTTATTCACTTTGATGTTGTACAGCATCTAGGATGAACATATCTGGAAAATGTATATATGCTGTCTGAAAATTATAAATGACTGAGAAAACAATGAAACTGTAAAACTTCAACGCGGCCATTAGTAGACACTAACTGTCACTGATTTCATCTTAAAGCAATACGGTCAGGTGCATTCAAAGATAATGCCATCGACAGACTGGTGTCGAAGGTTTCAAAAAAAATTGAAACGTAATAGGGATGTTGTTAAGTTTTGTAATGAACAGTTTTAAGGATATTCACATAGCGTGGTTCTCTTTTTACGGGCGATGTGAGTAATTGTTTGTACAAAATCATGTAGACTTGAAACGTACGTGGATATAAATTAAAAAAACTAATGAATTATATTTTGCGGCTGTGGTCTGTTCGCTGCATCTTGAACGGATTCTATCAATTGAGTTGAGGGGAAGCGAATGTTTGCTTGATGGCGTGCGTACCCCAAGAACCATATTACACTAGCAATATGTGCGCAGGTACCGACAGTTCGAGCACCAGATTTACAGGTGCAGTAATAACCATCTATAGATTCTTCTTCATCAATCGTTCCCTCATTATTTGTTGGTCGGTATGAGATCCACAGTTGATATTTAGCTGCATTTCTGAAACGAGAGAATACTCTAACTCGTAAAAGCCCTGGCCATGGTAGTCTGTTGATATCTCTCAAAGTTTCAAACTGAAATTCTTCGCCGTGATCCCTCTGTAATTTGTCTTGGACATAAGAATGTGCCAACTTTACTTGATAAATTCCAAAAGTAAGCATTTTCATGGAATCAAGCGTCAGAATTGGAAAATCTTGCAAATGTTCGGCATCTAAACGCACCCATCTTTGAGCATTTCTAGTATTCAGATTCTCTAGCTCGACTAGTGCTTGAACGACATTTGGTTCTCTAGCCTTTTCGAGTAATCTTTGAGCCAATTGTGCATCGGCTCCTTCCATAAGGATAGGAGGGTGATACCTATTGATAATCGCTCCAGCTATCCGATAAAAATCCCCAAGATGGAAAAGATGTTGGATTTGAATATCTCGTTGTAGAAACTTGAACATTGATTTCATGTGGCCGTTTCTTGCTTCCACAATCCACCTCGACTTTGTAATCAAACGAGAGTCATTAGCATCTTCAGTTGAGAGTTGGTGTTGGTTAGGCAGCATAAGTGCTGGCATTTTATGCACAATGCCTAGGTGTCCAAGTATTCCAGCAGCATCACGGTACCCCCTATCCACTACTACAATATCATTTTCCTGGAACCATCTTCTCATTATACTACCATCTATTTCAAGTTCATTTTGCAAAATTGCAGCGTCATTATTTTTACTATCAGAGAAGTATGGTCCTTGAATGTCGATTATAAAACCGTCAGGTGCTACTATTAGAATAGGTTTCAATAAGTGTCGGCCTTTGTGTACACAATACGACTGCCGCAAAACTCTGAAATTGCTACTCTTTTGAATGAAGCTGTAAGTACCATCGATGAAAGTGATTGCTCGAGGAATTTGTGGCTCTGGATTGTATAGTACATTAGCAAAGTCCGTAACATGTCTCTCAATATAATTTTCTCTAGTAATTGCATTAAATCCTATGTTGGTAGTCACAAAACGTTGCATCAAAGATTTTCTAACGAGGGTAACGGAGAGACTTACTGCCTGTCTACTCGAATAGCCAAACATTATACGTAAAAAATCATCAGAAAGTCCATGACGCATTTTGCACAAAAACATCAAGAGGTCCTTTTTACTCACATATCTGTGATAATCTTCTTGGAGTACTCTATCGCAATAGGTGAATAGTTCTGAAAACTGCTGTTTATTAACAGGGTATAAATATTCAAATTCACTATCACTCAAACTATTTTCGTCGTATATTTTCGTTAGATTTTTTTTTGCTTCATGACGAATTCCTTGTAAGAATGACTGAAGGAATTCTCCTCTTATTACATATAAATGAATACAACAAAAAGAAATAATTTTGAGTGACCCTGTATAATAGTCACCTCAGATCACCCAATATTGAGAACAAATGATATTTACTCATTCTACAAGCTTTTGCGTTTGACTGAGTTTGGTCAAAGAATTATATAAAAATCAATATTGGCGGCTAGAGTACCTACCTAGAAAACGAATATCCCTGTATACGGAATCTGATAACTTTTCATTACAACTCGTGTCGACAATATCAAGATTATAATTTGTTATCCTTGACTCTTTGTAACAAAGTAATCGCCACATAACTGATTTTCTAAAGGTAAGTAACAACCTGCCTCCGCATGTTTAACCCCTTGTATTTAAAAAACTGTCCATTAGATCTTAGTGTGACCATGGAGACATTTGATCAGGACATCATGAACTACATTTCACCAAATTTTGAGCCAATTCGACTGGGAACCATTTTCCATAAGAACCGTGCGGGGTCCTTTATGTCAAAAATATTCACTTTGTTCTTAACTACTAGACAAATATGAACATTCACAAATAAGATATTGACACAATGCCCCCAAATATCTACACTATTGATGAAATCAATTATTCTTCAAATAAAAATTAAGCTATATTATAAATAGTTTCTTTCAACCTTATAATTCATTAAAACACTACACATTGCTTCATGATTTTATTCATCTTCACTATAGTTTTCTCAAACACATTTCAATGTAATACCTGTAATAATAATTATATAGTCAACAGAATGTGTTTCCAGAAAGTCCACCAAGTCATTTTTGTGAATTATCTTGAACATTTAAATGTCTTGTTAAAGTTTGCTGTATTGACCAACAATTCATTGAAAAACAGATCAACCTAGTTCATCAATAATTCTTCTTGAATTTTCAATTTAGAAATTTTGACAATCATCACAGTTCGAAGTATCTATAGATATCATCATCACACAAAATACTTGTTAATAATTACAAACATATGCTATCATAATGAGTACCTATCATTCATACACAAAATATTTATCACATTAACTCAATATATAACATAGTAGGTAATTCAGATTTTTTTAATCAATACTCATCAGTCTTAACACAAGGAATATTTTTATCAACAATTTGATTATGAATTAACATCCACTGTTCATTGATGTTTCATGAAAAGTTCGTGAAAATTGACCAAACAAAAGTGTTGGCACAAAGAAAAATCTCTTACAACAATATATAATAAATTTCAATCTTGTTCATTTGTGTTTTTGAAAAAAACTGAGTATTTCTTCTCCTGTGTTCCCAAATATCTACTACTTATCATGATTTATTATTTAGGTGAGTTGTGAGTGAGCAAACCAGTTTTGTTCAAAATTCAAAAACAGGCATATCTAAATAGCAATTTTGCAAATGTAATCTTATCATTATTTACTCTGAAATGGTGACTTCAACATATCTTATTTTTTAAATCATGATTAGCAGTTTGAATTCACTATTTTCTCCATGCTGAAAATAAAAAAAAATTAAGCCAATCCTGTCAATTTGAAATGTGGTGATTTTTTGCACAATATAGAGGTTTGGAAGCATGAGGAACAATATGAAGTTAGTTTTTATGCCAAAATATTCCTAATATGATTTCATAAAAATCAAGATATTGAGAGATACCAGTTGAGGGATATATAGGAAGGGGCTTTCAAAGTGAGATATGCTGTATATATTTGATTCCTACTTATCAAAGATTTGTCTATATTGCATAACAACTCTATTACTATATATCTTCATCAATCAAGAAGATAATAATAATATTCAGTCCAATTGAACAATTGGGGGACATATGTTGATATTTGCACAGCAAATTGTAATGATTTTGTGGAGAGTTTGATCATCACCACATTATAAGTGAAATTGCCATGTTGATCAGCTAATATCCTGTACTTCTGTTTCATTGCACCAATAATTCACTCCACATGAATTCTCACATTGGCAGTAGCTCTAGTTCCCACAATCTCAGTAAGATGTAATTGTTTCTTTCCTTTTGTAAAAGCTTGAATCTTCACTTGGGCATTTAAAATTTGTACATAGTCACCAACCAAAAAGCCATGGTCACCTAAAATCAAATCACCTACAAATTGAATTTGTATTAATTGAAAGTTGGATAGATACTGTTTGAAATTCAGATGAGTTCAGGAAGATTGTTAGAACAGTAGACATACATAAATAGATTGAAAGTCTGTACAGAAACTCACCTGGAATAATATTATCTATTAATTTTGAATTGATTGTTATGGGATAATCAGATGCTCTTTCTCCACAAGCCTCACTGATCAAACACACTGTTTCTTGTGGGGTGATTCCTATCAAATTATAATTAGATCAGCACTAGGCTGACAGCTGTGATATTTGTTTGTGAATATTTATCACATTCAGCATTCAGCAGGAACTATACTAAGGTTCTCATCTTGAAAATCTGATGATCCTACAGCCTGTTCATTAGATGACCCTGCAGCCTGTTTGAAATCAGATGGTCCTGCAGCCTCACCTTGGCATTCTGATGTTTCCATATCATTGATAGTTTCCTTAGATTGGTTGTCAGAGGCTAAGCTATCATATCCCAAAAATAAACTGGGAGCCCAGTTAGGATTATCAACATCTGATAGATATGCAGCTTTCCCTAAAATTTCCATTATACCTATTATATTTAGTACTATTCATTACCTGTTTCAGTGAACTCACCACGTAGGTAGGAAATGTTTGCTGCGAACTCTCAACATTTTGAGTTTCTGCTCCATCAAACCATTTCTATTCATCCACTTGTCTCTTCTTTTGATAATTCATTGTTCCAATTTATGTCTAAATTTCAAGACACTCAGGATTCGATGAAACTTCATGCTATCACGATATTACCGACTCTTACAATTGATTATTCCACAATAAAACATTGTTATAACACAAACACCAAGCAAAACCTATCCAAATAGTGTCCAGAATACACCAAAGAAATACACATCAACTATTCAATAATTTTCATAAAGATGATGCAATCCTAATAAAACTAAGTATATAAAGTTCAATTATCAACTAAAGAAGCGAAGAAAGCAGCATTTAACACATTTTAAATCCAATTGAAAATATGGTTAAAAAAGTCACGGAATGACAGCTATTTGTTTGGGTACAGCAACCATCTTGAATCTGATTTTGACAGCATTCCGAAATACCTAATATAATAAAAATTGCTCCAATTTGAGGTTACGTTGTATTGTTTTGTATGCATAAGGGGTTAATACACTGCAACCTGAAAGATCTTTTGTGCCCCTTTCTTTTGCCTTTTCCAAGGAGGTTAATCGCCGTAGCTAAAGCAATTTCTCTAATCCTATATCCCTCAGAAATTTCAGGATAAGAGATGGTTCCATGTAGAATACCTCTTCCTCCTCTATTATGTGTGCTCCTAAGTTTCTTGTCCTTGGGTTCAGTAGGGCAACACATCTATTAGCCTGTCTGATGCCTTGAATGTTTGTCCACATGACTGATGATCAGCCACTTCTTTCCTATTTTTTATTTCTGATACAGTACTGCTGGTGATCCTGCAGAAGGATTCTGGCACCACAAAGGGTGTTTGAGTTCATTTCTAAGCGAGTTTGTCCGCAACTTCATTTCTCTTTGTGTAAAATATGAAGTATAATGTAGTTGAATGAAATTCATTCTTTTCTATTATCTACACTGGAATGTTCCGGATCCCATGGAAGGGTAACTGTATTTCTGTCTGGCTAGCTCGTTCAGATTTTTCCGGCCTTCCCAAACCATTTTAACCATAGAGCTATCTGCCCTTTTAGACCTTCTTTATAGATTGAACTGTACACATATCCCCAAAGCGTGAACTTCCGCCTGTAATGTGCTTGGGAATTTGCCAAGGCTATCATCATCTTCGGTTTTGTAATTGTGTAATATACTACTTTATGGCTTCTTCTTTGAGCTCAGTACCCATGTATTCACTGTTCTGTTATTTTTTGTTGCTCAGCTTTGTGGTAAATCGTTCTACAGTGTTCAGTAGTCTGGGGCCACACAGCTAAATCTCATATCACCAGATTACAAACATTACAAAAGAAAGTCGCGAGAATGGTGACAGGATCTCCTTGGTATGTTCGGAATAACCAGATCGCCAGGGATCTGAAACTCCCTTCAATCGTGTCAGTCATTAAAGAACGAAACATCAAGACTTTCGAAAAAGCTGAGGTTCATGAGATTCAGCTTCTTCGAAATGCAGTTGATTATGACCCAGGTGATCAATCGAAGTTCAAAAGATCGAGATTGTCCATAAACTAGAGAAAATATCGACATTATGACCAAATTTACTATTCTCAAGTTTTTGATCTTTATTTTTTCCGTTCGATCTCTTTCAATTCTTAGAATGTATTTCTGAAACTTATTTGGGGCAGAAGGGCTGTTCGCATCAAACTTCAATACCGTTTTTATTTTGTTCCATAATAGATATCAGGATAAGAGGGACTCTTCCCTGGTCTGAATAAAATAAAAGAAAGTTCTACAGTGTTCTTCCTCTTCTAAGCTGAGCTTCCTGAGATGTCCTTTCAACCGGCAGTGCCCTGTTAGGACTCCCGTCAGTATACCGTTTTTATTTTTACTTAGACTCACATATGCGTTCTATCTTTTGTGGTTATATGTACTCAGCAGTATCTTAGCCTGTCTGAGACCTTGCAGATTTTCCCAGATGTCTGGGTAACGTCAGCTTTCATGAATAGGTATTGGAAATCTGATGTTACTTATAGCGAATTAAAGTATAATCATGAATCTATTCAAAACGTTTAGTATGTTATGTACCTTTTCTTCAAATAGTTCAACATCCTGAATAGGGAAAACGACGTATCAACACACCTTTTTTCAGTTGATGATTACTATAACCTATTGAAGTTCAGTTTAGTAAAGTGTGAAGGATCACACAATAACTATCGTTGTTCTCTTGGATGTCTTACCTACTAGACAGTTACGAGCTGCCAAATCTCTGTGAATGCAGTTCTTCGACTCCAAATACCTCATACCGGCTGCCGCATCCAGACACATTTTCATCAGTTGAGCTTCCGTGAGGTTGGACGATTTTTTCCTCAAGAATGTCAGTAGAGAACCACCTAAAACAATGAAACCGACTGGGGTATTAACGATGAACCAGGGATAAAGGCATAGAAATACGCCAAGTTACGAAATGAAATATTAGCGACTTCATTGAACTATACCTTTTTCAATTATGATTCAGAAAGCGTCAATTGTAATTCAGAGCTATCAAATGAAATTCAGAAAACTTCAATTGTATATCAGATTTTCCGTTCGGAATTTAGAAAGCTTCAATTGAAATTCAGATATCGTCATTTGTAATTCAGAATGCAACAATTGTAATTCAGAATGCAACAATTGTAATTCAGACTACGTTATTTGTAATTCAGATATGTAACTTGAAAATCATGAAATAACAATTGTAATTCGGATTAGACAAAGGAAATTCAGAAAAATTCAATTGTAATTCAGATTAGTCAAATGAAAATCAGAAAGCGTCAATTGAAATTCAGATTTCGTCAATTATAATTGAGAATGTTTCAATTGTAATTCAGACTGATGTATTGTAGGTAGGTATCCGAGAAGGTATCCATGTAGAACCAGCGACTTATTCGATTATAAATTATTTCCATTGATGGTTGATTAACATTAATTTAAATAGTTCAAATGAAGAAGTTATAAAACAAAATCGCAATTTCCGAAAAAAATAATGCTTTGTAATTTCTTACATTATGCTTGCTAGCTTGCTTAACGAGCGAAGGTAATACTGTTCCATATTTCCGAATTACGAATAAAGCTTTCTGAACTTCAATTGACTAATCTGAATTACAATTGATATTTCCTGAATTTCAATTGACGAATCTGAATTTCAAATGACGCTTTCTAAATTTCAATTAACTAATCTGAATTACAAATGAGGTAGTCTGATTTACAATTGACCCGTTATGAATTTAAAATGACACATTCTGAATTACAAATGACACTTTCTGAATTTCAATTGCCACTTTCTGAATTTCAATTGATTATTCTGAATTACTGTTGACGCTTTATGAATTTCAGTTGAATAATCTGAATAAGTAAGAGTTATAACACGATTGTAGCGGTAATAAATAATATTATTGTATGCCTCCACCGCGGGAAACATTTGAGGACACTTCGACGATACTCTGAGCAAAGATATATTTTACATACAATGTATGATCTCTACTCGGAGGTACGGCCGGACGACCGACCAGGAAGACGTCTTCTTTTACCCATCTGAGTGAAGTTCAGTCGACGTCGAAACGATGACGTGATTATCCCGTCATGGAAAGTACGTCATAGTGACGTCATAAATTGGTGTGTGACGTCTCTGACGAAAAATCACCAATTCGTCATCTGGTTGCCTGGGACACATTATTCGAAAATACTCATTTTGTTGTTGCCGAAAGTTCTGCTGCTCTTAAAGCCAGGTGGATAACTTCAACAGGAATGAATTCAATCGTATTACAGTGCAGTACGGTTTGAACATCGCCTGAACTTTTTTAAATCCACAGAAATGCATAGAAATACAAAATATCGAAAAATATCGATATTTCACATCCTGCAATAGGATGGTCAGAAATTCCAAAACTATTTCGAGATATTGACTTGAAGATTTGAGAAAATTGTTTTGGAGAATGATGAAAAAATTTCTGGGGAATACGGGAGCTCTTAAACTCTTATGCTTATGTAACACTCTTTTTGACCACTTGGTATTTCATAACTGGAAAACTTCGAACAGTTTCGAACAATGAATCCTAAACAAACTGGACGCATCTCTTGAATACTCCCAGACAGCACAGAATATTCTATGAATATTCTGACAATGTTGAAAACTTATTTTAGAATATTCTTATAGAATGTTCTCAGAATGATCATAGAATATTCTCATTCTGCAAACAATATTCTATAAACATTATATTTGAGATATTTTCAGAATATTATTTTTGGATATTCTGAAAATATTCTTTTTAAATATTCTGAAAATATTCTTCTTGAATATTCTGAAAATTTTCATTTTGAATATTCTGAGAATATTGAAAATCTTATCAAAATATATGATAATTGTTCCTATTCTTTCATCAATATTAATGTTTACCCTGATACAACCTATTATTCTCAAGCCTCAATGCTGATTATCCCACTGATACAGTGTTGTCATCTTGCTATTTATTTTATTTATCAATAAGGTTCGTGGCGAAGTGGGTTCGTAAAAATGCAATCATAAGATATTATAGGTTCGCATCTCCACCGGAGCAAGCTTTCTTTAATATTCTTCCTTCTAGTTCAATATACTAGAAATATTCTGAGAATATTTAAAACAGTCCATTTCCATTTGTATCACATTGTGAGAATATTCTGAGATTATTCATCCTATAAATGAAATTATGCTATATGGGATGCATTCCCATTGAAAATCGGTTCATTTGCAAAAAGGTATCGCGGCGCATTTCAAGAAACGTCGAAAATTCGAGTGGTCCACTTGATTTTTTGAGCACTTTATTTTCGAATTGCTCATCATATTAAAATTTCACTGTTAATTTTGCATATTAGGATATACTGTACAAACGAAAAATATAAGCAGATATCCTCGAGCTAGTTTTGAGGAACCTTGGGTTGAAGAATATTAAAAATTGTTTGCAACAACCTCATTCAATATCTCAACAACTGAGTCAATAAAAAATGTAGTTTTTCTACAATTACAATCAACTGAACGCCTATTTAATTACGTCGAAGTGAATGCTGTGTAAATTAAGGAAGTCATAACAAGAAAACTTGACTTTAATGCCTGAAAATGCGTTTTATGTTAAGATTTTTTTTATCGCTTGGAGCGCACGAGAGGGAATCCCTATAATGTTCAAAGAACACCTAGAGAAGATAGGAATAGGAGGTAGGTATTGGAATTTTTTTTGGGACCCTAAAAACAAAGAAGAAAATAAAAAAAGTAAATGCGAGAATTACGTTTGAGGAGAGAAGTTGATTCAGCTTGAACTTTACACAAGTAATTTATTAATTGATATCATTGCAGTTTTTGATGAAAAGTTCCACTTCATTCGTTTAAAGAAAAGAGTTATTGTTATTCAACCAGAAAAATAAAAATGTATCGGCAGATTCTTTCAATCCCTCGACATGAAATGTTGTGAAACGATAATATCAAGTAGGTATATTTTTACATACATTGAGGAACAATAATTTACAAGAAATGAAGGTCAACCTAACAGAAACAGCTCTTGTAGAATTGCATCCAATTTTGCCGATCTTTCCCCTTTCTTAAAAGTGAACGAACTGACTTTCTTCGCTTTTTGTCTTCTCTTCCGTATCCTCGTCACAGATGTGAAGGCATCAAAGTTTATAGCCCTTTTATATTTCCTCCTACTCATGATAATATCGTTTTCTGGATTCTCGAAAATAGTTTCGAGGTTCGAAGATTTCGGTATTTTTTTATCCAAGTAGTACTTTTTCGTATCGTAGGGCACCTTCTTGTCCCCTTTTTTGGTGGATTTCGTACGTCTTCTTACTGTTCTGGAACCAATATTGTCTAACGTATCATCACTAAGAGGCAATATTTCTGTATCATTTTTTTCTTCGATAATTTCATTTGGTTCAGTTTCACACACTGAGTGAGAAATGTTACTGTTTACTTTTTCTCCAGGTTGTTTTTGATTTATATGGCATTCTTCATCTTCCAGAGAAATATCATTACCATTATCCATCATGTGGTATTCTTTATTTTGACTTCTAGGTGTACAATATGATTTCTCTTCATAAAACATTTCTTCAGTAGAGTCATCTTTCACGATAATGGATTTAGTGGTTCCTGATGTATAGGAGCGTCTTCTTCTTATTATTTCCAAACCTCTGCCTTCATTCACACTTCTTTGATAGCTATGGTCTGTTTGCTCTTCATTACATAACTTCGTACTGTATTCGTTCTTATTTTTGTAGTTTGAGGAGCTGTACCTAGATTTTCGCCTTTTTTTCCTATTGTCTTTCTGTCGCTGCTCATAAAAGCATTGTGTTTCTTCATTGAGAGTATTATTTTCGTCAATTTCTCTTAGGTTTTGTTCAAAGATACTTGTAGATAACCTTTCAAGCGAAGTATTGTTGGTGTGTTCTTTATGTCCCTCATTGATATCATCATCTGCACTATCTTCTTCACCTTTTGTTCTATTCAAATAATTGGAACTTCCCTGTTTTCCATTTGAAATCCTTTGTTCCGTTCCGCTTTCTTCCTGAATTTGCTCCTGATGGAAACGTGCAGATGATCTTTTCAAAGAATCACTGGAACTATTGTGTCCATATTTCTGATTTCCATGAAGACCAAGCTCCACCAAATTTTCCTGGTTTTGCTCCTGGAAGCATAATAATGAGTTTTTTGAAATCCTTTGTTCCGTTCCGCTTTCTTCCTGCATTTGCTCCTGATGGAAACGTGCAGATGATCTTTTCAAAGAATCACTGGAACTATTGTGTCCATATTTCTGATTTCCATGAAGACCAAGCTCCACCAAATTTTCCTGGTTTTGCTCCTGGAAGCATAATAATGAGTTTTTTGAAGAACTACTCAAACTTTTGTATCGATACTTCTGTTTTTCATGAAGAATATTCGGTTCATCTAATCCTTGCAATATTTCCTTTGCTTCCAGACTTCGTTCTTGAAAACGTGCAGATAACCTTCTTGAAGATTTACAACTTTTGCGTCTATAAGTTACTTTCTCATCAGCACTATTATTTCGCTCAATTTCTTCGATTTCTTGCAGAGTTTGCTCCCACAATGACGAAGAAAGCATTCTTGAGTTACCGCCACTTACACGTCTATATCTATTTTCTTTACTAAAAATATCAATTTGCTCCGTGTCTTCCTCTGGATAACCAAGAAATGCAGTATTCAAATCTGGCTTTTTACCCTGACATCTTTTCACACTGTCTCCTGATGATCTTCTTGGTTGTTCTTTTCGTTTATTTCTGCTATAGGTTAAGCTTTCATTATTCCCAATTTCATTTTCAACAAAATTACATGTTTTTCTCCTTGATTTCTTATTTTTTTCAATATAAGGTTCTTCAGATATGACTATGTCCACGAGGGACATAGAATTTCTTCGTGAACGCCGTGCGTTTGCAGATTTTCGCGCCGAAATTTCTTCATCTTGTTTCAACAACGGATGTTTGATCAAGCCGGAATAACGACGATGTTTGAGATCGTTGTTTTCGATATAGATGTCTGCATTTATGGCGAAATCCATTTGCTTTGAATGATCACAGTTGATGCATAATTTTAATTTTTTGGTTTCAGCATCAATGAGTAAATTTTTTGTCATACTTGTCAATTGTGTGACTATGCCAAATCGCTATGGATACCAAACATTGTATGAAATACGGGTTTCTAATAGGTGTTCGTAAACTGTGGACATCTCAATGGGCATGTTTCAATGAAAAATTGTTTTTCACTATTTGGAAGAACAAATCCAAACTTCTTCACTGTTACATACCAATTTCTCCTCAGAGCACTGTACATTTTCTAAAGATGATTGAAATTCATGATATTTCATAACATGAAAAAACGCGGGATGTGGGGGAAAACGCGCGACGACACTTCTACTGTGGAAGAAAATTTTTATTTCTATGCTCTATGGTTTCCATGTAGAATGTGGAAATATTTTCATGGGTTGTCGAGCAATTAAACCCTAATAGTGCTAATCGGTATGTCACGTCATCGAGAGTTTTAGCGTTTGTGAGAAGTGATTATTTGATTAGGTATTGAAAAAAAATTTTATGATTTTAAATAATGAATACCTGTAGTAAACACTTTTAGTACATGGAATGAGCGAAATGGAATAGATATAAAGTGTATCTCATGTCAAACGCCCCTCCCTCCACTATACCGGGTGTTTCTCAAAAGTGACTCACCCCAGATAAACAAATAAAATTCGGTGTGTAAGTATAGTACAGGGTGATTCACCATAAATGTCCCCCCCTCTAGCTCAGTTATTTTTTAACCGATTTTAAAATTTAAAATATCATCTTGTATGATTTTCGATAAAAAAAAATTCCGCTAGATCATAAAATACAGGGTGCTCGGAACAAACGATCTACAGGGTACTATTTGATTTTTTAAAATGGAACACCCTATTTTTCATTGTATTTTTAGATTCTCCCTGAAGAGCTGATTTGATCAATGTATCACACTTGGGGTCTAGCGGTACTGATTACAGAGATAGGGTGTTCAAAATCGAGATTTTCAACTTTAGGATTTTTTTGTGACGAAACTATTCATTATCAGTCACGCAGTTTTCATGTCCGTATCTCAACTTTTGATTTCCTATCTACTGACATTTAATAATTGGAACAGATACAGGGTGACCAGAATTCTGAATCTTGAACCACCCTGTAAATGTTCCAATTAAATTTCACTAGATAGTAAATCGAAAGTTGAGATGGGAACATAGAAGTCGTTTTGACCAATTATAAATAGTTTCGGCACAAAAAAATCCGAAAGTTGAAAAATCTCGATTTTGAACACCCTATATCTCTGTAATCATTCCCGCTACACCCCAAGTGTGATGCATTGATGAAATCAGCTCTTCAGGAAGAATCTAAAAATACAATAAAATACAGGGTGTTCCATTTTAAAAAATCAATTAGTACTCTGTAGATCGTTTGTTCCGAGCACCCTGTATTTTCTGATGCAACGGGAAAAAATTTCTGAAAAATCATTTTAGATCATCTTCAAAATTTTTAAAACGGTTCAAGAATAAGTGAGCTAGAGGGGGGGACATTTATGGTGAATCACCCTGTACATAAATATGCATTATTTGACGTATTCAACTGCTTTCTTTCACTTCGAAAATAACCCTTATTTTCTTATTTTGAATGGGGCACCCGGTATATTTTCACTTATTTCGATAAAGAATCACATTGTGAGTATACAATGACATTCCATTTGCCACTTTTTGACATTAATAATCCTAAAATTTTCATTTTCCAATTTTCAATATAGAGTGCCATGACAAAGCAATTATGTGGTATCCAAGTGATCGTAACAAAATTTATTTTTCAGATATGGTATTGAACTACCTTTGTTGTATTTGAAAAAATTGAGTGAACATTTAATTACGATTTTGTAAACCTTAAATGTGTTATGTCAGGGTTGACAGGATGGATAGTTTTTGGGACTATTGAATAGTATTTATAATCGAAATATATATTGAACGCCCACAAACGTTTTACAGTTTATAACAAATGTATCTGTGAAACAAATGGAAAGTAAAACTTCATCGAAACTATGTATCCTTGGCAACTTGATTCAAAATCAACTTTAACTCATTCATGGCACTCTTGTTTGATGAATGAATGAAAATTTTGAGGATGATAAATGTCAAGAAGTGACAAATGGGGTATCATTGTGCTCACAATGTGATTATTTATCGAAATGAGGGAAAATATACCGGGTGTTCCAATTAAAATGAGAAAATTGGAAATTTCCGGTCAAACCGAAAGTAACAGTAAGAAATTGGATACGTTGAATAATGCATATTTATGTGATATACTACACCCGGTATATCAGCTATATTAGTTGTGTTGATCTCAACAAAATTTGGACAAGTATGAATAAGTATCAATATGACCAGTTTTTCTGAGACGAACATCATGTTGGACAGTGGCGTGCGATTCTATTAAAATGAAAAGGGGTAAATTTTTCATGTAATCATATTAGGAATTTTTTACAGGAAAACTGAAATCATAATATTGTACGTTCTTTATGGTTCCAAACCCCCATATATAATTGAAGAGGAATATTCTCTATGTGATGAAAATATCAATTCTTTCACGGTTTATTCAACAAAAAACATCTACTTTCCTGGCTAGTTGTTTTCTGTTGAATAAACCGAGACTGAAACTGAAACTGAGAATTCTACACCACCCTGTATTTGTTTCAATTACATACGAGTAAATAGTAAATCAAAAATTAAGACATGAACATGTAAGTCGTTTTGACCAATAATGAATAGTTTTGACACAAAAAATTCCCAAAAATGAAAAATCTCGATTTTCCACACCCTATATGTATCTCGGAAATCATTCCCGCTAGACCCCAAGTGTGCTAGGTCGTTGAATTCAGCAATTCAAGGATAATATGAAAATGCAATGAAATACAGGGTGTTCCATTTGAAAAAAATGATGTTCGATTTTGTGAGCCTTTCTTGTGCCCTCGTATAAAATATAGTAATTCCTGAAGTTAGCCCTCATAATGCGATATGATGTGAAATTATAATATTTTGAAAATTCCTATTGGTTCAGGAGATATTCAACTGTCCCACTGGTCTAGGGACACCCTTTTTTTATCGCTTGGAGCGCACGAGAGGGAATCCCTATAATGTTCAAAGAACATCGTGCGTTCCTAGGGAGGATAGGGATAGGAGGTAGGTATTGGAATTTTTTTTGAACTTCTGGAGATTATATGTTGTTGGGAATACTTCCTCAGGCAATGAATTCCAGAGCCCAGCCGTTCTATGGATGAAGGAGTTTTGATAAAGTGCTGTTCGGCATCTTTCGAGGTTGACAACGAAGGGATGTGCTGACTGGGCTTGTCTGGTCCGTCTGACTGGTATTGCTAGTGAAGGGATGATAGCAGAGATTTCCGAAGAACATTTCCCGTGGAAGTATCGATAGAAAAGTGAAAGGTCGCCGACCTCTCTACGGTGTTCCAATGATGTCAAAGAGCGAGTGAGTGTGGCGTCACCCACCAGGCGGATGGCTCTTCTCTGGATGGAATCTAAAAGCATCAGCGTATGTTTCGGTGCTGAACCCCATATGTGGGAACAGTATTCTAGAACAGGCCGTATCTGCGCTTTGTAGATCATGAGGAGCTGTTGGGGTGTAAAGTAGCATTTCGCACGGAACAAGAATCCGAGTTTTTGTGAAGCAGCTTTTGCGATGGATCTGACATGATTATCCCATGAAAGAGTGTTGCTGATGGAAATACCGAGCATAGATATGGTGGGCTTGGTGGGGATGGTGGTGCCAGACATTACAATGTCGGGCATACTGAGTTCCGCCTTTCTAGAGAAAATACAGGCTTGAGTTTTGGTGGCGTTGAATTCAACTAGGTTGTTGGTTCCCCAGGCTGTGATTTCAGCAAGGTTTTCATTGACAGCATTGACCTGCCTGCGCCGTGAGTTCTTAGTTTCCTGGGAAGAAATAGGAATTCTGGAAGAGAACGCTGTATGGAGGGTACTATCATCTGCAAAGCTGTGGATGGGGCAAGTTGTTGATATGAAGAAGGAATAAAGTTGATTGATATGAAGAAGGAATAATGTTGGTGCCAAAATTGATCCTCGTGGAACGCCGGAATTGATGCCAATTGTATCAGACGATACACCGTCCACCACCACATGAAGCGATCTGCCTGAAAGAAAACTCGATAAGAGATGGCATAGCTGAGGTGGTAAGCCGTATGATGGTAGTTTGTGGAGGAGTCCTTAGTGCCAAACACGGTCAAATGCTTTCGATATGTCCAAAGCGACAGCTAGAGATTCCCCGTGTTTTTCTAACGAAGCTTGCCATAAATGAGTGACGTAGGCAAGTAGATCTCCAGTAGATCTTCGGTGGCGAAAGCCGTATTGTCTATCATTGATGATTCCCGAGCTCTCCAGATATTTGATGAGCTCAATGTTGATGGCTTTCTCCATAACTTTGGAGATTACTGATAACAGGGCAATGGGCCTGTAGTTGTTGGGCAGGTTCTTGTTCCCTTTTTTGGGGATTGGTTGGACTCTAGCTGTCTTCCAGCATGATGGAAAAATACCCGACCTGTACGAGACGGTAAACAACTTGCAGAGAATCGGTGTTAATTCTGGTGCACATTTTTTGAGGATAATGGGTGGAATTCCATCAGGACCGTTAGCCTTATTCGTTTTGAGACCAAGCAAAATTCGTCTGATAGTGCGTTGGCGGAAGACGATTTCGGGCATTCGACTCTCAACGGGTGGAATGTCTGGCGGCACTTTTCCTTGGGAATCTAAAGTAGAGTTTGCTGCGAAAATCTCTGCAAAAATATTTGCTTTCTCCTGCGATGTTGTTGCTAATGTGCCGTCGGATTTGGACAGTGGTGGAAATGAACTATTAGTGAAATTTCTTCCGACCGCTTTAGCAAGGGACCAAAACGAACGGGAGCCATTGGGACAATCTATGAGTTTTGATCTTATCTTGGCATTGTATGTTTCTTTCGAAGCATCTATTGTTTGGCTGCAGTTATTTCTGGCATCAACGTATTCTGCTCTAGTCGCGAGGTTAGGGTTTTTGCGCCAGCGATGGTAGGCTGTTTGTTTCAAGGCAACAGTTCTAGAACAGTTTTTGTTGAACCAGGGTTTCGATGGTGATGATCTTTTTGAAGAATGGGGTATGTATGTGTCCATTCCGAGCATGATGATCTCGGATATTTCCTGTATACAGAGAAGTGCACAATAAACGGCCAGTGCTGTAACTTCTGAATCATTTGATATAGGATTTTCGAAGAGGGTGGGTAGCAAGTATACCAAATTGATCATTAATTGACAAACCTATTTTTGTTCTATCGGAAACGACCCTAACTTTTGATTTTTAAATAGGACACCATGTATTTTATTCCATAATCGGTGAGGGACTATCATAACGAATTCAGCAATACCAGATTTGATAAAGTTTTTTCAAACGATTACGAAGATATTCGCGTTCTAAGTTTCCATATGCTCAATGGGTGTGACTTCGCAATATCGAAACTTCTTTCTTTGTCTGTCTCTGACCAAATGGAAACTTAGAACGCGAATATCATCGTAGTAGTTTGGATTAACTCAATGGGTGTGACTTCGCAATATCGAAACTTTTTTCTTTGTCTGTCTCTGACCAAATGGAAACTTAGAACGCGAATATCATCGTAGTAGGTTGGATTAACTCAATGGGTGTGACTTCGCAATATCGAAACTTCTTTCTTTGTCTGTCTCTGACCAAATGGAAACTTAGAACGCGAATATCATCGTAGTAGTTTGGATTAACTCTATCAAACCCGGTATCGTTGAATTCGTCATAATAACGCCTAACCGATTATGGAATAAAATACTGGGTGTCCCATTGAAAAATTAAAAGTTAGGGTCGATTCTGGTGAGACCGTAGGTGATTGAACAAACATTGTTTTGTCAATTAATGAACAATTTGGTATATTGCTACACATCAATTTTCGAAATCCGATCTAGAATTATTCAGAAGATACAGCACAGGCTGTTTTTTGTGCACTTTTCTGTATATCCATTTTTTATTGTTCGTGATTTCATCTGAGAATATTCCTTTTCAATACTTTCACCCAATCAAGGGGTTCAAACTTGAACGATGAAAACTTTTTATTTTTATAGACCTTTAATCGCAGATTCCATTAGGTTTTCTCAATTCAGAGTTTCTCTCCACGTCCTGTATGATGAATATCAATTTATCACCCAAAAATAAAATATAAGTGATATGCGTAGTTGAAAATACAAAGGCCTACCTGTTCCGTGAGCCCAAAATGTAATCACGGCCAGGTGTAGTTCCATTTATAAAAAATCGTTTTTCCATATTATTTCGTTTCTGGCACGGCGTCCGTTTCTATTTTCACACCAGTAAACTAGAGTCACTGGAAGGTATTAGTTAGAGAACAGTTCGGATACAGAAACGACAACTGTTAGTGTTTTTGAATGTTGATATTTTTTGAGTTACACACCTCGCATTGTGACAAGAGCACCATAGTCGTACTGCGATTTTCCTTTCACGATTATTTGAATTTGACAATACATTTCATGAACGTCAACATTGAAATATAATTTCATAAACTATATGCTGCTGTGTAATGAATTGTGGGAATTCTGAAGAAAATGGATTTCATTTATTCATGTTTCCAAAGGAAGTATCAACCATTCTCGTATGGAAGGAATGTATGAAACGGCCTGGATGGGAAATTAATTGTAAGAGAAGCAGAATTTGTGAGGTAGGTACATCAAAATTTACATTTTATAACAGCACATTAGAATGAAACAATATTTTAGGCATATTTTTTAACAGAATATTTCAAGATCCGTTTGATCCATCCATCTACAAAACAGACTTTTTAAAAAAAATCTATTATCATCATCACACGAAATGCAAAACAAAATTATTATGGAGAAAGAGAAATTGAATGCAAATCTACGTAATGAAATTGATTTGAGAACGAAACTGGCGATATCAAGTAAATTGCAACATGGTATACAATGTGTCCAAGATAAGAATATATATCATGGGAATCGTTTTTATTACTCCCATTTTTGAGGTTCTACAAAATAGCATTGATACATTTTCATTTTCCCTACGACATTTCGATTCGGAGAAACTATCACCATCTATTATACCCCGTGATAGACATCCTTATCTTGGACTCCCTGTATGTCATTGAATGGCGTTTTCCATACCGACCGAACTAGCTATAGGTATATCCATATGTGTCTATTTTGTAATATTAAAATGTTGTTACATGCATTCTTCTCAATTTTATAACTGTTGTTCTGCGAAAAGTGCCATGAAGTGGGTGTTAATACCCTAATTCTATTTTCCATGTATGGCTCTGATTGATTTGACAGAAAATGTAACCTCTAAAAAATATCTATCAGGGAAATTTAGAAGACAAAGATCAGAATATATGTCTTATTCATTTATTCACTCAAGCATAGTGATTTAGAAAGTTGAAAAGGATTGAAGTTCAGTTGTGTCTGAACTCTTATCTACTAATACCATCCAGTAACTCTACGATAAGCAAATGTGTGTTTTATCTTTACAAGTTTCTAAAATTTATGCTTCTTTTAACTTCTGGATTTTATCTAAACCTCATGTGATTTTTTTTTGTTTTTTTTATAAATACGCCTCCGAAGTTTGTGATTGATTGACTTGACTCCTGAGTTAATTCACTCATTTTTATATCTATTCATTTTGGTCAGTTTGGATATAAGTTTTTACACTCTTGAATTTTTGTACGAAGATTTATATTCCGAAATTATTATTGTTAGTATTGTCAGTAATTCCATATACATATATACGTCTCCGAAGTTTTTGTGATTGTTTAACACCGAAGTTCTTTCATATCATTTATTTTTATATCTATCCATTTTGATTATTTTGTATATAAATATTTTACACTCTTGAATTTTTCTACCTACTTAGTTTCATATTCCAAAATTATTAATCTTAGTATTTTCAATAATAGCTCGTCAAACGAAATTCAAACTTTTTCACCACGTACAAGCAGCATTTGCTGCTTCTTTGGGTTTTTTAATGTTTATTTACCTAATGTTAACTTGCTATCATGATTTCTCCCATTGTATTCTGATTCTGTCGAAATAAACATTATAATTATTATTATTAAATAATACTCATTTTTTTTCACAGAAACGAGGAGTAATTTGAAAAATTAACTGAAAAAACTACTATATTCTACATCTATACATGGTGAGTCATTAGTGTGGCAAGGTGAGATAACGGCCTTACTGTTTGAGATAGATGAACAAAAATTCCAGGAATGATCTAGGATCATAAGCAGCACATTTCCAAATTATTTCGCTTCATACAGGGCGACTCAGAAATGCGTGGAGTATCAAAGTTATACTTTTTCTTATAGGACATCCTGTATTTCATTGCATTTTACCATTCTCCCTTGTGAGCTGATTTCATCAATGCATCACACTTGGGGTCTAGCAAGAATGATTACAGAGGTATAGGTTGTTCAAAATCGAGATTTTTCAACTTAAGAATTTTTTTGCGTCGAAACTATTCATTATTGGTCAAAACGGCTTTCATGTCCCTATCCCAACTTCTGATTCACTATCTACTGACATTTAATTGGAACAAATACATGGTGGTTCAAGATTCACTATTCTGATCACCCAAATACATATGGTGGTTCAAGATTCACTATTCTGATCACCCTTGTATCTGTTCCAATTAAATGTCAGTAGATAGTAAATCGAGAGTTGGAATAGGGACATGAAAGCCATTTTGACCAATAATGAATAGTTTCGACGCAAAAAAATCCTAAAGTTGAAAAATCTCGATTTTGAACACCCTTTATCTCTGTAAAATCATTCTCGCTAGACCCCAAGTTTCATTGATGAAATCAACTAACAAAGGAGAATGCGAAAGTGCAATGAAATATAGGGTGTCCCATAAGAAAAAGTATAACTTTGATACTCCACGCATTTCTGAGTCACCCTGTATAAAGCGAAATGATTTGGAAATGTGCTGCTCATGATCCTAGGTCATCTCTGAAATTTGTGTTCATCTATCTCAAACAGTAAAGCCGTTATCTCACTTTGCCACACTAATGACTCACCCTGTATATGTTTTTTATCACTTGGAGCTCACGAAAGGAAACTCATATAATGTTTCGGAACATAGTGCGTACCTAGGGAGGATAGGGTGAGGAGGTAGGTGTTTTTCTGAACTTTTGGGGGTTATAAGTTCTTGAAAATACTTCCATTGGCAAAGAATTCCAAAACTTCGAGTGTTGAATCGAAAATTTGCAAGGTTACCGACGAAGAAATGTGCTGACTGGGCCTGTCGAGTTCGTCTGACTGGTATTGCTAGTGATGTATTTATAGCAGAGATTTCTGAGGAACAATTCCAGCGGAAGTATCTTTCGAAAAGTGAAAGGTCGCCGACTCTTCTACGGTGTTCTAATGCGATCAAAGAGTTGGTGAGTGTAGCGTCACCCACCAGGCGAATAGCTCTTCTCTGGATGGAATATCTAAGAGCATCAGCATATGTTTGGGCGCTGAACCCCATGCATGAGAACAGTAAGCTGAAAATGGCCGAATCGGTGCTTTGTAAATCATATGGAGCTGTCAAGGTGTGAAGTAGATTTTCGCACGGAAAAAGAATCCGAGGTTTGGTTTCGACGGATCGGACTTGATGTTCCCATGAGAGAGTATTGCTGATGGTAATACCAAGGATAGATATAGTGGTATTGGTGGGAATGGTGGTTCCAGACATTGTTAGAGGAAATACAGCTTGAGTTTTGGTAGCGAGCGTTGAATTCAACTAGGTTGATGGCTCTCCAGGCTGTAATTTCCGCATGATCTTTATTGTCAGCGTTGGCTTGCCTTCGTCGTTAGTACTTAGTTTCCTCTTTGACATCATTGGAACACCGTAGAAAGGTCGGCGACCTTTCACTTTTCTATCGATACTTCCACGGGAAATGTTCTTCGGAAATCTCTGCTATCATTCCTTCACTAGCAATACCAGTCAGACGAACTAGAGAAGCCCAGTCAGCACATCCTTTCGTTGTCAACCTGGAAAGATGTCGAACAGCACTTTATCAAAACTCCTTCATCCATAGAACGGCTAGGCTCCGGAATCCATTGCCTGAGGAAGTATTCCCAACAACATATAATCTCCAGAAGTTCAAAAAACTTCCAATACCTACCTCCTATCCCTATCCTCCCTAGGAAAGCACGATGTTTTTTGAACATTATAGGGATTCCCTTTCGTGCGCTCCATGCAATAAAAAAAGGGGATTCTAGAAGAGAACGCAGTATGGAGAGTACTATCGTCTGCAAAGTGGTTGCTCCCAATAGATCGTTGAAATGAAATGAAATTGATTCTTGTGGAACGCCTGAATTGATGGCAATGGTATGAGACAATACACCGTCCACCACCACATGGAGCTATCTGCCTGATAGATAACTCGATGTGCCTATTTACAACAACTTTTGAGTCAAGGAGATATGAATGCTTTATAATGACAATTTGGAGGTGAATCAAAAAACTATACACTGTGTACAAGGATGTCTATGATATAAAAACGGTTATAATGATAATTTGGAGGTGAATCGAAAAACTATACACTGTGGACAAGGGTGTCTATGATATAAAAACGGTGAAACTTGTATTTTTGGAAGAGAAAGGAAAGTTATTAACTATTCGAGATATTTTGAAAATTTCTGGTCTTAATTCTCAATTCTATTCCTCTTCTGTTATTTTTCAACCTGGAAGAGAATATGAAAATTTCTTCACAGTAATTTCTCATGATCCTAAACAATTGAGTATTACATGAAAAAATGTTTCAGACGATATTCAACTTACCCGGTACTAATTCCATCACAATCATGATTGGCTGCTTCTGTACACAAATGCCAATCAACTTCACGATGTTCGGATGATCGTACTGCTTCAATATCCTACCCTCTTGAAGGAATTTCTTCTTGTGGTCTTCTGGTAGAGTCACCCTACAAGTTTTGACGGCCACCATATCGTTGCTGTTTTTCAGTTGCGCTCTGTATACATCCCCAAAATTACCCTGGAATATTTTCAACAGTAATCAAATTTTGTTATTTCGATCACTATGCCTACACCATTTCCAATTTTAGCTCAAAAAGCGCCAAGTTGATTTCAAAAAGTATCAATTGTATTTCAAATCAGTCATTTCAATTTAAAAAAGTATCAAATGTATTTCACAATTATCAATCGAATTTCAGAATGTAGGTATTTCAAAATTATCAATTCAATATCAGAATGAGTCAATTGTATTTCAAAATAGTGATTTTAATTTCAAATTATTCCATTTCAAATTGAAATAATGAATTACGAAATACATTTTAGCGTATATTGTATTTGTATTTTCAAAACTAAGCGACATTTGAAAAAAAAAACCTATTCTACATTCTTGTCTTAAAAATAAGAGAGGATTCGCTGCTTTCATTTTGTCAGAGAGTTTAGCGAACCACCCTGAATAATACATGGTTGCATTATTCACGATGAAAAAATATTTCAAAATCTTTAAACACAATCAGTTTTGTATTCGAAAAAAACTAATTGATGATGGTTCTACGAATTCGAAAAGTTGCATAGAGAAATCAATATTTAAACGTTGCATCTAATCAGGAGTCGCAGTGAAAAGGTATTTTCAGTGGTATCTCCAATAATAACGCATGAAAAAAGTTTCATTCAACTAATCTAGCCTGTAACAATGTTGCTTACCCTTCCGATTTTGTCGTTGAGGATGACGTCATCGTTGTTGAGTTCCCACCTTTCACGAGGAATAGGTTTATGCAAGATGGCGCCAGATCGACCCGTCACTGGTGAACCGCTGTTATACTGGTACAGGATTAGTTCTTGTATACTAGGAAATGCTGGGCCTTCGAATCTAAAGTGACCCTGCACAAGAATAGTCTCACTGAACATATACCACTGTCATAACCTACTGTTCTAGACCGCTAAATGCCATATCCCAGTAATCCGAAAATCTCATTAAAGGATCCAAAATGTCATTCATGAAATCGACTTATGTCACTTGTTCAGAAACAGGAGTAGGATTCAGATATATGAAAGGTTCTAAGTGCCAAGAACTGTTCTAGAGCTATTGGCTCGAAACAAACAGCCACCATCGTTAGCGCAAAAACCTCGACCTCGTGACTAGAACAGAATATGTTGAAGCCAGAGATAACAGTAGCCAAACAAAATATGTATTAGAAGAAGCATACTATGACAAAATAAATTCAATACTCATAGATTGTCTCGCTGGTTCCCGTTCATTTTGGTCCCTCAATAAAGCAGTCGGAAGGAATTTCACTAATTAGTAACAGTTCATTCCCACCTCTTTCCAAAGTCAAAAGCACATTGGCAGCAACATCGGAAGAGAAATCATTATGCAAAAATGTTCACAGAAACTCCACCTTAGATCATCAGGGAAGATTGCCGCCCAGCAGGGAGATTCTATTTGACGTATCGAGTCGAATCTGCCATCTTTTTTCGATATTTGGTATTCTGTTTCTCGAATGAATCTTGTAAACTTGATTCGATTCCTCGATAGCTCAAGAGAAGGATGGAGATCAAGAGGAGTGGAATTGATGCGTTTTGTGAATGTATTTTTCGACCTGTCTAAAGCATTTGATTGTATAGATATATCAATTATAGAAAGTAAACTCTATGCACTGGGTTTTAGGGGAAATTTTTTAAACTGGTTATCCTCCTATCTTAATATGAGGAAAATATGTGTGAACATTGAGAACAGCATGTCTGAATTCAAAGATGTTGAGCAAGGTGTTCCTCAAGGGTCCATTTTAGGACCTCTAATATTCCTGTTATATGTGAATGACCTCCCTTTACATACAAACGCTGATTATACCATACTGTATGCTGATGACACCACTCTGGCAGCAGATGCTGAATCATCCACCGAACTTGTCCATAAGCTCAATCTATTAGCTGGAAAATTCACTATGTGGTGCAGAAAAAACTCTCTGATTGTGAACTCTACTAAGACTGTGGTCATGCAGTTCTCTTCAAGGAACAAGTTAGTAAATAACTTCACTGTGAAAGTAGAAAGAGGGGATATCCCTCCATCCGTTGTAACGAAATTTCTAGGTGTAATGCTTGACAGTAATGTAAGTTGGGCCTCAAACATCGACTTTGTTTGTAAAAAAATAAACTGTGCATACTATGCTATACTACAACTCAAGGCTGTATTCAATATCAAACAACTTCTCCTAGTCTACTATTCACTTGTATACTCCCATCTATCATATAATATTGTTCTGTGGGATAAAGTACCAAATGTGAAAAGAGTTTTTATTGCACAGAAACGAATTATCAGACTGATTTTCAATCTAAATTTCAAGCAAACCTGTAGGGAACATTTTAAACAGCATGAAATATTAACATTGCCGTCGATATATATCTACAAATGCATTTTATATGCAAAAAGCAATTCATCGGAATTCTCTAAAAACCATGACTTCCATAATTACTCTACAAGATATGGTGATAAATTCTGTGTCCCCAAACACTCAACATCTCTCTATCAGCTCAGTCCACACTATAATGGAATAAGTTTTTTCAATCATCTCCCATCATCCTTAAAGGAAATCAAAGATCATAATCTTTTTAAAAGATGTCTCAAAAAATTTTTAGTAGAGAAGTGTGTGTATGACATATTTACTGATTTTATGTGCTAATGTGTTTTTTGTAATGATTATACTAGCAGTTTTATATATATTTTTCGTTTTACCCCTGACATGTCTTATATCAACTATATGTATGATCAAGAAAGATGAATAAATTTATTATTATTATATTATTATTATTATTATCCTTATCTATCATTGAATGTCTCTTTTCATCTTCATCTCTATTTGAGGTTAGACCATCTTGTTTATGTAAAAGTGTGTTATCAACTAATTACTTCATGAATATAATGTATAGATCATTTTCGACGTCGTTCAAACTCGGAGATGTCCTCTGGGAAATGTTAATAACATTTTTAGAACACCACAGAACAAGGCCACAGGACGATTTTCAGAGTCTAATCATTGTGAAATCAATATAGAACTGTGTATCAGGCTGTCAAGTCAATTCATTGGGGCTTGACGAATGAACTCCTGAGAAATGGCATAAGGTAGCATCTTTGGTATGATCCAGTTGCATAACACCTTAATGCACAGAATATTTTAGATTCTGTAGTAATTCCCTTAATACCTTGACCTATCCAATGACCCTTTTGTTCATTCTAAATAGTTCAATAAATCTTTTTTCAGGTAAAGAAAAAGGGTTAGGTACTTCTGTTTCATATTTATTGGCGTCGACGAATTAGATCCAAATTTATTTGTCTATCTTAAGCTTCTAAAATACCATCTCGAACAATTAGTAACATTTTTATTTTGAATAACTGAATAAAATTCAAAATCATCTCCACGACAGTTTACTATGTGAACAATGTCACATCAGGGGGAACATGTTTTCGGACATACTGTCCATCATCAGCCTATAAGAAATTAGTCCTACAAGAGACAAAAATGAGTGAAATTCTTACCATACATTCTTACAACCATCATATTTCGATCAAAATTAATAAATCTATGTTTCGTTCTGAACAAACCTGAAATATTACATGAGTGAGGGCGGGAAGTGAGGGTGGGAAGTAGTGAAGGGCGGGAAGTAGAGGTGTGTAATGTGACACTTCCCAACCTTCAATGACGTTAGTAATGACAACATTACATATATGGTTGTGAATAAAATTTATAAAACCCCAGCATTAATTCATGGTGGGTCAAACACGAGCCGTTCCCATAGCATTAGGGCCACCGGGATAATAATGAAAAAAATTATAATTTTTTTCATAAATTTCACTTAACACTCATTTTTGTCTCTTGTAGGACTAATTTCTTATAGGCTGATGATGGACATATGTATGTCCGAAAACATTTTCGCCCTGATGTGACATTGTTCACATAGTAAACTGTCATGGAGATGATTTTGAGCTTTATTTAATTATTAGAATTACACTCCACTTTGAGAAATGTTGGACTTCTACCAAAGATTATTTTTATTTTTGTCTTGAGATTGAAAAAATCGGTACTCGTTTGCTCGTTTCATTTCATTGGATCTAAATCTTATCCCATTTCGCCGAAAAACTGACGATTTCCGAATTCGATCGCGACTTGATCAAGAAATGGAATAGGAAATAAATTCGACTTCGAGTTCATCATCGTATCGTACGACAATCGACATCGTGAAACAGAAACCCCCTGCAGATATTCCTCCCGGTAAAAGTCAAATGCCCGAAATCTTCTTCCGCCAAAGCCATATCGGAAGCATTCTGTTTGATCTTGAAATTAATAAGGCTAACGGTACTGATGGAAATGCAAATTCACCATCTCTTTCAAGTCGAGTGTGTATTTCCATTATGCTAGAATCTTCCCAATCCCCAGAAAGGGGAGAAAAGACCTGACCAGTAATCAGCAACTATAGACCTATCGCGTGGTTTTCTGTTATTCCGAAGTGATAGCCATCAATATTGAGCTCATCAAACTTCTGGAAAGTTCAGTATTCATAAATGACAGACAATATGGCTTTCGCCACCGAAGATCAACTGGGGATTTACCTACCTACGTTACCCATATATGGGGAGCTCCATTAGAAAATGTGGAGAATCTCTAGCTGTGTCGTTAGACATATCGAAAGCATTCGACCGGGTTTGTCACTAAGTACTTAGCCACAAACAAGGATCATACGGCTTACCACCTCAGGCAGATCGCTCCATGTGGTGGGGGTTGGAGTATCGTCTGATAACATATAGCCATCAATTGCGGCGTTCCACAAGGATCAATTGAAGGGCCCGGTGCAAAAATCGGTCAACTCCACTTTTTCTCCAAAAAAGGGTTTTCGATGCATCCTATGCAAAGAATTATTCCGAGATTTTCGGTGCAAGAATCAGTCACTTTCGATGAATATTGATGAAGAAATGGGAGTTGACAGAACAGCACTTGGGTGCAAGAATCAGTTAAATCCTGGAGATGACCGTTTCTTGCTCATTATTGAATGGCAACATTCTTCAGCCAAAATCTGGCATCACGTATGTTTCTCGGTTTGAAGCGTACGCACGATGATAGAGGGATTCTCTTTCATGTTCTCCAGATGATGAAAAAAAAAATGGAACCCGGTTTAATCTCGTAAAACTTTTCTCTTATAGCATTAGCTGTCTAGGTAGTATGTTATGTCTGAGATATCGGTGGACGAACTGCCAATACATTCTTTATATCTGGAGTGAAACTACTTCATTATTCACTTACCTCATTTGTTGTTTGTACTATGAAATGCTTGTGTCCTCCCCAACAGACTGAGAGCACTGTTTGACACTCGTCGTTCCTTGTGGTCTCTCTAACCAAGAAGTCTCCGTCTGAAGTCAGCAACCTCACGACTTCTTCTCTCGGTAGAACACCGTGGAACCATTCTTCGTCTACTAGTGCCTTATTCGTAGTGAGAGCTACCTATACAGAAAGAGTTGAAGTGAATTTTCATTTTTTTCCTCGTTAGAAATCATTCTGGATGGAAAATGAGGTCGATGAAAAAAAAGCTTCGGTCAAAATGCCATAAATTGTTGCTTAACAATTATATGGAAATTACGTGAACGTTAGTATGTATGTTTGAAAACCATCAAGCAAATTAGTAGTAAAATTCATTAAAAGTTAGATAGGGTTCCAAATTTTAAGGAGATTTTTTTGATTTATATGTTAGTATATAGGGTCTGTTTATTCATCATTCTTAACAAAAAATAGTACATAAGAGTCGGCAAGCATTTGAAAAATGCGAAAAAATGTATTTCACTGTGAATATTAAAAGCTGGAATATTCTTTATTAGATACATACAGGATATGGTGAAACACTGCAAAATAAGTTGTGTTTGCTTAGTAAGAAATTTGAACTAGAACATTTAACCTCAAAAAAGTTTTGTTTGAAACTATTAGGTAATAACCCTCTATGAGAGTCAAACTAAGAAAGAAATTAAAGCGATGTATCAGCTTCTAATCCATATATTTCACTTTTCCTCCATCACTGCAAATGTAGCCATATGTGCTGTATTTTCATAAATTGTTATAATTTATGTTGTTAGGTATAAGCTGAGTAAAGATAGTGATGTATATTTCCAGAATTGTATACCAATTCCAAGAAGACATCAACTTTCAAATTTCATATCAAACACACCCAACGCCTAAACTCAAACGAAAAATCTGATATTTTTTATAATCACTTGAGAAAACTGATGGTCATTTTCTCACGTTCCCCTACCTCTCACTCATCTCCCACGGGTTAGGACTTTTAGTATATTGTTCATGGACTTATTCCCTCTACCACAAAAAAAAATTGCTATTACACAATTGATTTTTCCTATTTTTTTTTCGTTCACTGAATTTACTGACTGCGGGACCCTAAGTTAATTGGTTCGGTAATTTTGGCAGTTAACTTTAGCAGCCCACTTCACTTATCATTTAAAGCACAAATCTTCAAGAAATTAGACTACAAAATGCAAAAATGCTTTGATCGTTTGTTCCCCTTTGTTTATGATCGGAGCTGGTCTCGTGAAAGTTCACACGATTTCATTGGTCAGAGGCGGTCAGAGGTGAGTCAGAGGCTGTTGGATGTTGCCAAGTCGGAAAATTTTCATTCTATTCTGATTAATTTTTAAGTGGGAGTAATGTTAACCTTAATTCTGAAATTCTGTAGATTCATGAGAAACAATTTTTTAAATCAGAGAATGTAACCGATCAAACGACTGTTAGCTATTTCTGTTTATAGTGTGAACAAATGAGTGCTTTGAAATATTGAAAATACAAATTCCTGAGACAATTCTAAAACAAAAAATCTATACAGACTAGAGTCCGGAAATGCTGCGTTTCGGAAATACAGGGTGTTGAAATTGATTTTCTTTAAATAACTTCTGCAAAAAATAAGTTTATCGCACGAAATTCGGTCTCCAAGTTTTTTTTTTGGGTGGGTGATCATAATTTCGTATTAATTTTGCATAACGTAGTGCGTAACGTCCTCTGAAGTGAACATTTAGTTTCTTGGTGTCTTTGAGAAAAATTGAGGAGTTTGGTCAATATTTCATATTGTCAATTTATCACCATACTTATGAATCGTTTAATGATTTTCAAAATCATTTTGAATTCCTTACAACTCCACATACGCGGCCCCCACCCTTTGGTCCACGATTTATATTCGGCGACCTCATTAACGTTTAGTGGAAGGTGGAATTTGGGTGGTTCTTATACTGCTGAGTGTGAACAAATGAAGCACGTAGTGGGCCCCCGATCTAATATTCTCGATATGTAGGTAAATTTTTAAAAAAATATTCTCCTCCCTGCTATCGAATTTATTCCAGCTAAAGTGTTCACACTGTATTAGCATATTCATGTTTGTATATTCTTGAGGAGGAAGCCTCAACCTCCGTTGCCAATATCCAATCAACAGCAGGAATACAGAATCGATAATATAGTGTTCTAGATTATCGACAAAAATATTTCTAACCAATCACAAAAGTGACTTTGAAATAAGTTGAATGATCCTGGAAACATACATCATGACCTACTCCCAAGCATACTCACCTAGAATGCCAATACATGGAATGGAAAATTTATCGACCAAAATTGATTTCGTGGACGTGCACTAGTGAGCTTGCGCAGTTTGCAACAATAATACCGCGTTATTGAAAATGAGGTCAGGACCGGCCTCCAAAATTCTGTTTTTTGTTCAACATACAGACGTTTAATATCTTGAATTCATACAGAAATGTGTAGTTTCCAATATACATGAAATCTCACTCATGAAATAAATCAGTTAAAACGTTAACCAGAGCACAAAATTCTGTTAACTAGTGTGAACTGTGACCCAGACCACCGAGACCAGACCTGTGCACTCCATTTGACAGCTATGACAATGCCCTTCATTTCACACATTTTCGCTGCATGGATGCTAGAAATTTCAAGCCCTTTGTGCTCATAGGGTGAGTGAAATTTTGGAATCATGCCATCATTCTGACTGGTATTGGATACCATCAGCCCAAAATGTCGGGGATGATGCAACAAGAGAACATTTCTAATGCAATCTTGAGAAGTCTAATCGTTGGTTGAATGACCCAAACTTTCTGAAACTGAATGAAGATGAATGGAATTTCGATAAATGTAAGAGAGAAGTCGAACCTGAAGCAGAAGTCTTTCCGGAAGTAAAGAATGACTATTCGTTTTTAATAAACATGTGTGGAAATGAAAATACAAATATGGCTGAAGTACTTCCAGATATTCGCAGATTTTCTTCCTAGTTGAAATTAAGAAGGAGAAAAGCGTGGATACTACGAATATTCAAAAGACGAGAAGAAGACATTGTTATTTGAATTGACTCACCAAGAGATACAGAAAAAATCAGGCTGAGATTTTCCCAACAGAAAGATTACAAAAATGAAATAATGCTGCATAAAAATTGTGAAAATGTTCTGAAAACCAGTAAGATATATCAATTGTCACTGTGTGGATACGAAGTGTTTGTTATGTGGAATTTTCCAGCAAAATATTCATCGTGCATATAATTTTACATTTTCTTGATAACTGTCCTGGAGTTATTGATGAAGATTTCATGTACCTTTTATATACTCTCCTCCATGACATAAACCATTTCAGATTTGACGTCGATGCTGTCGCAATGGGCAAACTCAGAAGTGCACGTACCTATCTGTAGTGTGCAATGTTGTTTTCGCGTATCCGTATGGATTGGCATTCTAGGTGAGTATATACAAGGTGTCCCAGAACAAAATAGGCCGATTGAAACCAACTTACCTCTATACGAAAATGCATGAAGAACAATTTTATTTCCAAATTTTCTTCAATTCAAAATCTTCTAAAGGTATTGCTCAGAAATTTGTAGGGCATTTTACTATAGTGAATGTGTATGGAAAATATGTACCAATTCAATCAGTATACAGGGAGTTAGGTATTTAGCATTCTCTTTGATTACAATTAATGTAACTTTTCCTGGAGTACGACACTGGCCACATTTAAAAATTTGGATGAATTACAAAATCAATTATCCCACATTTTTCTAACTGCATTGTTTCAATAGTTTTTCTAGGTTTTCGAAATATCTATCAAAATTGATTCTGGTGCTCCTCCATACTTGTTTATTGTTAATTATTGTTTATTGAGAAAATAGCTTCCAGTCAGAAATACAATTTTGGTATGAACTGAAATTTGCAAATGACCATCTCCCAAATCATGAACTCTACACAGAATAATGAAAATTGTAAAGAAATGGAAAAAAATCTAGAAGATAATATTAAGTACTTGATAATTTTTTGAGGATACTGTTCAGAAACGATTTTAATAAAATATCTGTACTAAATAAAGAGATATCGAAAGTACTGTATCATTCACCATATGATACACCAACAAATCAATTATATAAAATAACTGAAACATTCTCATTAGAAGAAATGTTCAAAATTGAAAATTACATACAATAACATAAATAAAAGATCGAAATCCAATTTTATTTTAACTCGAAACATGATTATCAAACTAGACAACATGGTATATTTCAATTTGATTTCGCTAATTATTCTATGGGCCAAGAAAGATTCACCCACGCTGCTCTTTTCGGATATAATGAATTAGGTACTAGATAATATAAAAAATTGCAGAAATAAAATTCTAATACGAACTTAAAAAATTTATCATTTCTGAACGAAATAGATGATTTTCTTTTCAACTTTTGATTCATATTCAAATTGATTGTTGCTAACTAATATGAAATGATTTGTCAAAATTTGATACTTAATGTATTCAAATATTACATTATTTATGAGTTGATTATAATTGTATAGTTTCAGGTATAATTTTTAACTACCCATACTTCCTTATACTAGAACTTATTTCTGACTGGAAGTCACATTTTCAATAAATAAAATAAAATAAAAATAAAAATCTCAATATAAAAAACGAAATATGGCCAGGGCCGTACTACAAAAAAGTTACATCAATTTTTATTAAAGAGAATTCAAAATATCTAACTCCCTGTACATTAAATTGGTACGACATGTTTTCCATGCACATATATTAACTATTGTAAATCTGTCAACGAACTTCAGAGCAGTGTCTTTCAAGCATTTCGAAATATTGAAGAAAATCTGGAAATAAAATTGTTCTTCATCGCTTTCTTACTCTACGGTGCATTTTCGTATAGAGGTAAGTTGATTACAATCACCCAAATTTGGACTCTAGTTCACCCTGTAGAATTTATGGTAACTTGCACAATTCTGTGCCGCAAGGCTGAAAAGCATCAGGGCCATGCCGTCAAACGTCAAACAACCCGGCCAAACCTACGGGATCGCCCCCCTCGCTGGCCGCCCCCGACTCCCGCCTGCCCGCCCCGCCCCTGGAGCGCGGCGGGGCGACGGGCGACGAGGGCGCTGACTTCCGGCGGAAGGGCTTACGCAGCAGACCGAACATCCTGTGCGGCTCGAAGAAGCCCGCTTTGGAGACGGCAGAGGGCGCGGCGTCGCCCTGCAAATGGATTAGAGACAACAATCCAAGGGGGCTGGGATCGTTCTAAACTACTCAACACTAATTTCGTCGCACACCAAAATGTCGCCCCTGTTATAATGTGAATAACTTTTTTCAGTTTAGTACAATTTGAATTTAGTTCACACTGTTCGATAGCCTAGTCCTTCAGCTATCATCTGGTACTTCATTGAAACATAAGGGTATTCACATAAAATCTCTACATGGTGTTTTCCGACACTGTGCGAAATTTCGGAATATTAAAAAGGCTCTCAAATGGTGAAAAAAATGTTTTTCTCAACTTCGACAACAGAAACATGAAGATGATCTCATTACCTCGAGATATTTCGCGAATCAACTTCCTATCTCTCTTATTTACAGAGTGATCTCAAAAAATCAACTTTTTGGTTTTGCAGCCATAACTTTTTTCCACGTCAACCGATATTGGAAATCTCAGGCTTATTTTGAAGATAAAACTTCAGATGAAGAGATCTGAATATCAGAATTGACTCAAGATGGCTATCAAAGATCTAGAGTTTTCTTGAAAGTGACCCAAATCTGGAACGCTCTTCGAATCTTGGTTGGGAGGAGAATTGAATGAAAATCAATTTGTTCTCGGAAAAACAATTCATTCTGGATGCGTCCATATTTTCCTCGCTCTCAGTAGTCAAGAATTGTGCGTGAGAAAACACAATTGAAACATGTTCTTGCAAAAACATTGGATCATTTCTCCTCTGTAATGCATGGCCCGCCGTAACCAACGTTACAAGAATCACAATGAGTGACTGACAAACCCGACCAGCTGAGGCTCATCATAAATGGTGTACCAACAAGAGCAACGGATTTTCATGTTTTCAATAAAGTGATTTTTTCAACAGTTGTCACGTACATAACATGCGATTTAAGAATATGGAGAAGTATTCAAGCAAACAACGTTTATTTATTGTAAAAACGCATTTCAAAAATGGTGAAAGTTTCACGAGAACAGTTTGCCAATTACCGTAAACCGGGGTAACTTTGGTTCGAGTTTTCATGTTTTTCTTGAATAAAACTTGATCTTGCAAAAATAACTGGGTTTTAAGCACTGAATATCAATGTACCAACATTCCCAAGTATGAATTGGGTCGGAAACATAATTTATTTATATTGTACTTTGATATATTTGGCCTTGAAAGTGTCACAATCTTACCCCGTCAGTTGGGGTAACTTTGGTACACTGGCTTTTCAGACGAATATTTCGAAGTTATGGGCCTGTGTTCCAAAGATAGACATTGCAAATCGAATAAGAATGAAATAGCAAGCATAAAATATATTTTCGCATTTTTTTATATGTTTTAGGGAAAAAAACACCATTCAAAATTTCTCAAGAAGCTTTAATCGCTAGATAATGATAAAAAAACATGATATTATTTGTTTTGAAATTCATATGAGAAGGCATAATTTTGAACCACATCTTTCAATTCTGGAACATCGAAAACTTCTCGATGACCACGACGTTCAGGTGTTTATATAGGCATTATTATTTCTTAATTGCTATAAAATATCTCGTCTTTGTGAGTTGGCCATTTCCATTGCTTTCCATAGGGTGTCATAACATTCACAATTGCTCCAAGATTATGAATTTCCGTGATCTGTCCGGGATAATATTTCTCATCATAAGTAACCAAAACGTGATTTCCAAATTTTTTTTATTCATGGAAGATGCAGGTTCCTTGACTGGTTCTACACTGACATCATCATCGGACAGTTTGGGGTTGTAAAGGCTATCGTCACTTTCAGCATATTTGACGCTCTGAATGCTATCATCTGAGCTCTCTGAATCATTTCTTATTCTTTTGGATTTCTGATTTTTCCTTTCGATCACAGGTAAGCTGTCATCAGAATCTGAAACGCCAAGATGCTCATTTGAGCTCCTCCTGTTCTGGATTCCAGAAGTGGAGGGCTCTGACGAATCTATGAGAGGCTCGGTGGAAGATGCATTCTGTAGATCGGCAACCGTTATTCCTTTACCAGGAGGCACTTGGAGTTTCTTACTCCCACGAATACGAGGTGCAGTGGTTTCATGACGGGTTTGGGCAAGATGTCCCAGAAAGCTTTCGCCTACAACTTTTTGTATTGCAGGGTCCTCAGCAACCACATTTCCATGCAACCTATTCAAAACGATTTCCTTATTGAAAGGGTAAATTCCGCATTTCCTGAATCCAGATTTGAGATTCTCAGCACCACGCTCGTACAATTTTGACAGCAGAGTTTTCCAGCTCAGTCTGGAGATTATCAAAATAATGGTTAATCACAGCCTCGTCTGTTCCTGCTCGTGCGTGCGAAATATTTTGGGAGAACCTTTGACTGAGTTCTGACCTGCGCTTCAAAAATGATGCTACCCAGTCAGGATCTGGATAATTGTTTTTGAAACAAGGAACTCTCCTTCCCTGCCTGTCCAAGTAAGACTTAACAGAAACTCTCAAGTCTTCAGCTGTTATTGGAAAACCGAAGGCAGATAAAGCAATTAAGTGTCCAGCGAAAGATTCTTCTTCATCTTCCGAGAAGACCCTCGGCTTACCATGTCTACGAATATGCTTTCCATGAATTTTATTACTCCTGAAAGATAAAAACAACGGTTGTAGAAAACTTGGACTTTGGAAAACGTGCAACTTTGGTACACAACGTTCTATAAATTAGATTATACAACAGACATCTGCTGTCTAACTTTGGTACATGTACCAAAGTTACCTCCACATGTTACAATTTTTTATGTAAACAAAGATGATATTTTTTCAGTGTTGATAATTTGTTTTGCTATATTGTCAAAACATAGCCAAAACATAAATGAATAAGATGTACTCACCAGAAATAACGTGGATTCAATTGTTTCGGCTGCACAATACCTAGTTTGCAGATCTTTAAAAAACGTGTGTCGAGACCCGTTTTATTCAAATATGCACTGTTTCTGACAGAACGAATGCAATGTTGCCAAACTCATTTTTTTTACCTATCATCTTCTTATGAACAAGACTGAATACCAAAAGTTGCCATATTCACTGCTCAAATATTTTTTGAATGTGACAGTATTATAAAAATACCAGATGTCCCAAAGAAATACCCAGATTACAAAGTTACCCCGGTTTACGGTACGTAAAGTTTTCAGCCGCAGTAATGCGCCGAACGAATCGACAGTAATAACCAAACAATTCGTGTCGGAGATAAGCCCTTTGAATGGATCGGACTGTCGTGTTTAGCAGATCCGCGATTTGGAGGAAAGATAACCCTTGTTCCCTCATTTTCGGAATCAGTTCCAACTGGTCGGGCGTTAGATGCGGCATCGGAACTATCAAAATCTGTTTATGATTCGAGAACGACGTCACCATTTGAGAGCCTTTTGAATATTCCGAAATTTTGCACAGTGTCGGAAAACACCATGTAAAGATTTTATGTGAATACCCTTATGTTTCAATGAAGTACCAGATTATAGTTGAAGGACTGGGCTATCGAACAGTGTGAACCAAATTCAAATTGTTCTAAACTGAAAAAAGTTATTCACATTATAACAGGGGCGACATTTTGGTGTGCGACGAAATTAGTGTTGACTAGTTTATATTGCTACTGTTTTTAGTTCACAGATACCGCGATTCATTTATCGATCATTCAAAAGTATTCGCCGACAATCCTAAATGCCAAACACGGATAAATATTTGAATTGACTCGGCCGTTACTTGATGGAAATCCGTGGCGAATGTAAAAACTCCAAAAACGATAAGATTTCCACAGAATTCTCGAGCACACGCCATGTTTCGCAAACAAAGTAGCTTCGTCAGGTCCCAGTTAACACGGATTGATCTCAAAGATATAAGAGGGCATCATTTTCATGCCACACATCACATCCGTGACTCGTATTGAGAGTCCTAGTGAAATCACAATGACTGCTATTCTCGACCCTTTTGATCATTTTATGATTTAAATTATGATGTCAAATGAAACTCACAAGACGTATTAAGCGACTTCTCATTCAACATCAAAATTGATTGATTCCGTTTGTTACATAATTAGACAAGAATGTGAGTTTACAATGAGTCTCTTGGTTGTTAGGGAGCCATATAAATTCCCCTAATCATAAGTCTCAAATCTAATGAAATGTGAACAAATTCAACAGTGGTGATCTATTGAGGTGTAATTGATCGTTAAGTAGAATGTCAGAATTTTTGAGTTTGTTGATTTCTAATGATTCAGAATGATTGAGTTTCTTTCCTTCATTTACTACGTGTAGAATTTCGAAATTATCATCAAAACTATGGTTTTCTTCTAATATATGGTTGGCGTATGTTGGAATTTGTATTCTTTTTCATTTGAAATCAAAAAACGTCTGGAAATCGGCATATTCCATTCGATATTTCAAGAAGCCAGATAATTAGTCCGGCCCGGTGGTCGTATATAGCTATATCTCTCTGGTACATTCCCATTATGCAGTGTTGCAGTGTGATTGGTCAGCTCAAGGACAATAGGCGTGTTGGGACTAATACGTCACACAAGTCACGCCAATGAATTGACACCATTTCAAATGGCGCAGGAATTGGGTGTCTTGAAATGAACATAATTCTTTTTTTTATCGTCCTATATAGTATGAATGAAAAAATTCAAAATTATATTTACTAGTCGTTTTTGCTTTAGAGCTCACGATGAAAATCAGTGGTCTCCCTATTGATTTTATTCATATCTATGAATTTTATATACAGTGTGACCCACTTGAGACCGAGGGCGCTGACTTCCGGCGGAAGGGCTTACGCAGCAGACCGAACATCCTGTGCGGCTCGAAGAAGCCAAGGGGGGCTGAGATCGTACAGTATTGTTACTCTTTTTAGTTCACCCTCAGATATATTACAAAAGGTGAAGATTTCTACTAGCTGCATATACGTAACTGATCAATAAAATGAAGAGATTTTGTATTTCCTGTAAAATTTATTATGAAATCGCAAAGCACTTTCGGCTAAAAAGCCATCATAAGTGCTATACCTGCAAGTAAAAAATATTTATGAAATTTCATAAAGACAAATCAGAAAGTGTAGATTACTTCCCAACAAACAATGAACTACCGGGAAGTTATTGGCCCAATGCTTTCTTTGCTGGGGGAATGACTTCAGCGGCAAAAATCTGTTGGCCTTTCACATTCTTGTAGTCACTTTGCCAGTGAAGCAAATAACTATTAGCCCTTCATCGTTTTATTGACTTTGGTGTTGCCGGGAAATACAACAACTCCGTTTACTCAATCTTTAAAAAGGCCAATGCTGGGCATTTAACCTATACGTTTCAGATAACACTGTATGGTCATTGAGTATTCTCCCAATCATAGGAAAGAATTCATATTCCTTAAAAACATGAAATGTATGTTCCAAGAATTTTTTCATATTTGAGGATAATCATAATATGGGATTATTATGGGATCATCATATAAGATCATTTCAATAGTCGTGAGTATGATCTACAGAAAGGACCCCGCACATTTAGTACGTAAAATGGCTTTCGGCTAAATTTTCTGAAAATTTGATATGTTTAAGACATTATTGTCCTTATCACACAGTCCAATTAACAGATCGATCCTATGACCGGTTTTCGAGCTACAGGGTGTCAAACATTAGATTTTGGCTATTTAGAATATTTTGCATCAATTTGAATTATGTGCTCTAAGTCGTGATTATTCTTCAGTAGGAATGAACTCTTCACGTCTAATATCTACCTCATGAATCCCTCTATTCGGTTAGAGGATAATATCACATACAGAGTATTGCATCCCATCATGACAAGGTAATATTCTTGGGAAAAGACAAATATTGAAAATATCAGAATTTTGATTTTTATTCAATCACTGAAAACTTGAAAACAAACGGCTAGAATCGGCCAATTATGTGACACAGTATGGGTCTTGATCATAAAAATGAGGATTCATATGATAACCTCTGATACCATGTCCGGTTGGCCATATATAGGGTGATGACAATTTGTTCACCCAGTTCGAGATATCAATAATAATACCACTGGAATGTATTTTCACCAAGCTATTCAATGAGATGATATGCGTTGGGGTGGTTGTGACTCATCAGGGGCTTGGTGGGGGTGGGTTATTTCATGAGACATTTCATTTTCCACTTCATATATTATAGAAATGTATCTCATGTTGTACATGAGTTACATCAATTCTATAAGCTTTCAAATTGTCATCACCCTATATATATGGCCAACCGGACATGGTATCAGAGGTAATCATATGAATCCTCATGTTTATGATCAAGACCCATACTGTGTCACATAATTGGCCGATTCTAGCCGTTTGTTTTCAAGTTTTCAGTGATTGAGTAAAAATCAAAATTCTGATGTTTTCTATATTTGTCTTTTCCCAAGAATATTACCTTGTCATGATGGAATGCAATACTCTGTATGTGATATTATCCTCTAACCGAATAGAGGGATTCATGAGGTAGATATTAGACGTGAAGAGTTCATTCCTACTGAAGAATAATCACGACTTAGAGCACATAATTCAAATTGATGCAAAATATTCTAAACAGCCAAAATCTAATGTTTGACACCCTATAGCTCGAAAACTGGTCATAGGATCGATCTGTAAATTGGACTGTGTGATAAGGACGATAATGTCTTAAACATATCAAATTTTCAGAAAATTTGGCCGAAAGCCATTTTACGTACTAAATGTGCGGGTCCTTTGGGAATTTTTGACATATAACTCGAAACATTGAAGAGTATAGGTATGATATCAGCATCATTGATTTTAGACTTTGAAGAATTTTAATGAGAGATGCTTCTTTCCTCGCTTTTTTTCACAAAAATAATAATAAAATAGTTTGCGATTTGAATCGATCAGAAGTTATTGTAAGAAATAATAATACGTGATTCTCATCGTGAATAGATGTTATCAGATATCTGAACGTAGTTTTCCATAGTTTTCAATGCTATATAGTGAACTTTTTTGTATAATAATGATCTTCGATATCATCGAAAATAAAAACGGTACATTATTTACACTTGAACAAAATTATTTTTTTGTACATACCTCGTATACGACTGACAAACATCGATATCTGATATTTGCATTTTTTGATTCAGGCCTTGCAAAAGTTTCTATGTTAAATAATTTTTTTCCTAAAATTAATAATGAATACGTTTTTAATTCATTGTCAAGATTTTCAGACATACTGTATATTTTCCTAGATGGATCGAAGATTATCCGAATGGAATGATATAATGGATTATCACTCTCAGAATATCAAAGTATTAGTTGACACATTATCATCAAAATATATTAGTTTGAAATATTCTCTTATATGTTTCGATTCGTTTACATCTCACCGATACTCACAACATGAGTTCAGATACTAATACGAGTAGCTATAGTCATGTTCTCATAGAGATATTCCAACGATATAGCCGTTGCAAAAATACGACTGAATGGATAGGACAACTGGAGAATGGACCATCAGCGCTACCAAGTCACGAAAATGTATGAGGTCAACCTCCAAAATGAAGATCTTATCAGATCGCAATCTTATCATCCGAAATCGAGACAGTTTTTATACTTCATTCCTATGCCAGTATGGGGATTTGAAAGCCCATCAATAGAATGAATGCCGGCTGATTGACCGTCGGGAAACCGTTGGCCAGGGTGTCCTTTTCTTGATGGCCCCGTACCAACGCTATAGTCATTTTGCCGCAACATCTAGTTATGGGAGAAATGTATTGGGCCTTCAGTTTACCGCAAATGTATGTTTGCTGGGTTACTCGTCGTATTTACAAAAAGGTCCAAAAATTAGTTATCGACGAACGACGACATCATTATGGTACAAACGAAATTAGGAACAGACATACATTTAACAAAACCCTAATGGGTTATTGTAAAAATTTCAAAAATACATGTTAAAATTGTTTAATTTAGGTCCAAGAAGAGTACGAGGGACCTTAACCTCAATTAATCTGACGAATATTTGACATTTTTAACCATAATAATATTGTTGATAGAGACTGAGTGTCAATGTCCATGACGGAGTTAACATGAGTATGAAGTAGACAAGTAACATAGTGATCACAGTGCGTGGGAAAGAATTGTCAAGGTGAACAAATAAACTGTTTGAAATTTTGAAAAAAAAAACTGAAATGGACTACATTCCAGGCCAAAGTGTAAGAATCTTTGTAGTTATATTGAAAGAAAGGCTTTCCAATCAAGACTCAACAGTCCTGGTGTTCAAGCTGGAAGTCCAAGCAAAACTCCTGATGTCGAAAGCCTCATAATACCACCAGAATACCTCTCGACTCAGAGCGAAGACCGAATTCAAGTCCCAAATGCATCCTGCGGATCCTGATTGCAATTTTGTTTGTGTTACGTGAAAATTAAAGAGCAGAACTTCCATTTCGGGCTGATTTTCAGCTATATTCAGTGACACGAATGACATACATATTGTCGTCATTAATCAACTCACTCTAGGTGCAACCATCTTGTCTTTAACAGAAATGTCCGAATTGTTTTGTCATTCAAAAAGTTTGGTTTTGCTGGTCCACATAAAATGGAATCATCCACCTTGTTTGTTTACTCTGTGCGCACTGCCAGCAGTCTTATGGATGAAGATGTTTTGTTCATTATCAATGATGTTCAATTGAATGTCCACAACATTGATTCAGCATTGAACTGTCGTTTACAAAGTTATTATTTTTAATCATTCCTAAGTCAACAATTACATGTTTTCAATACGTGCACATCAGGATAGCTTTCTATAACTCTCAGGTAATTTAGAATTTACGGTAAATGCTGTTTATTCGTACTTCTGTATCTCAACCATCATTTCTTCATCATCGATAGTATCCGAAGAATTTATGATTTCGGAATTTGTTGGAATAAACTTCAATGAGACATTCATATAATTATTCAAATTTTAAATCTTTTCCCACTCGAATATTCAAGGTTCAAGGATCGCACCGTCGCACAAGCACGGTTCTGAAGAACTTTGAGCTAGCATCGAGTAAGTTTGAAAGCCAGTGGATATCATTTCTCGACAAAAGTTTGCTCTTCTTCTCAGTGGACCACGCAAAACGCGCTCAGTGCCGAAAAAGTTCGAGCTAGTGCGACGAGTGGAAAACGCAATTAAATTCAAATGTTATAGTTCTTAGTTCCACGCTTTGACTAAATAACAATAGATATACATCACCGAATACGGATAAATGAATGAAATCGCCAATGATGGGGATCGATCGATCGATCGGGGTGGACAGGGACCTTTTGGGAAGAATTTAATTCAATGTTGACAGTGTTCAGCCCACAGACTGAATAACAAAATATATACACCCTAATTCATTCATGTATTAATAATAAGTATACGCCAACTACCCTAAACGCGAAAACGAATAAATGAATGGAATCGGGAATGGTGGGAATTGATATCATTGCCAGAACATTGTTATTTTTCATAGATATATTTTAAATACAGAGTGACACATTGGAAAACGGGCCACTCTCATAGATTTTTTATTTATGAACCGAGTTTGATGATTTTTTTTTTCAATGTGGAGGGCGAAAAGGTGTATTTTGGTTAAGTGGCGTCTACTAGGGCCTACTGTATCTCACCGGGCCGTAGTCTATCCCCTCCCTCTCGACGTTGACGTCACACTAGTAGGTTGAGATTTCACATCAGTCCGTACTGGTACGTTCGTAATTGATAGGCTATAGCTCATTTACTATACATTTTAGAAGCACACTCAATCGAGACGAAATGATCCCCAACAAATTCCTCATCTTTTGGTGAAAAAATGAATCCAATAGGATGAATCAATACCGAGTTATGGCGTTGTAACGAAATTCCATTTTATTGAAAATCAGGACGTTGTACTACAGAATACTATTTTTTGCAAATTTGGAATTGGAATAAGATAAAACTAACTCAATATATCAAACTACGATAATGAATCAATTGAATAGTGAAAAAATTGTAGAGTTACCTACAATGAGTCCGAAAGAAATTAAATATAAAGAGCGCGTAAAAAATGGGCCGTTATACCTACCTACCCAAATTTCGCTGTATTACGATTTCGCGGTAATTCCTTGGACCTGTAAAGGGCGATATACTTTTCATTACTCATTTTATTTCTAAATGGCGTATGGTTCAGACCAACAACTAATATTGGTGTCTGAAAAATTCGAAACAATATTTCTACAATGTAAGTCACAACATAAAGTTTTGGAGAATTTAGCAGAGAAAATCTCAATTATTCCGAGAATCGATGTTGCAAAACAGAAATTTCACTAAACTTTCAGGATGAGATATAGTTCAGATTTCAATTTTTAGTTTGTGATGAAGATGATGTATATATATATTTTTTGTTGTTATTGTATTTCATTTTGTGATATCTATCAATTTTTTTTATTTTGTTATGTCGATCATTTTTAGAGTTTATTTTGTTTGGTTTTGTTTGTGTATAAGGAGTCAACGTTTTTTTTTCATTTTTTCCTTATTCATTCATATATCGTTTTTCTGGGTATTTTGTTATTCAGTTCATTATATTCATTTTTATATCTCTCATTGTTGAGATACATATTTTTTCAATTATTTTGGTTAGGTTATGTTCATATGAACTCCACATATTTTGTTCTTTTTAATTTTGATAGTTTGCAAATATATCCAAATCAAATTTTTTTCATGAATTTAACGTAATCATTCAAATATATACTCTTCAGCAGAAAATAATTGATACCGAATAGGCGTTTTTGTGTAATAACACACTGGAGTGATGGGATTTCTAACGTCATCAAAGTGCGTCCTGATCATCTTTAGAGATAAACGCTGCTAAAACCCTTCGAGATAAAGTGGATGTGTATTACACCGATTTGTAGGCAATCAAATTTCCTACAAAAAAGTCAGTAACAGCATATATCCATAGTTGATAGGATTAGCATGGGAGGCGTCCGAACTTTTTGCACTATTCTGTAATGAACACCTGAATCATCGTTCTACTTGAATTGAAATATCGGTTTGTTGTTGGTTCTTGGGAATTTTGAAAAAAAACTCAGTCAATCTAGATACTATGCGAAATATTTTCATGATTGAATCATTTCTGTGAATTGAATATTGGAATTTTGGTAGCTGTTTGAAAAAGGACAATTCTGAATGGCGTCAATTAATTTTGATATGCCATATTTCTGAAATTAATGATCGTAAATCAGTGAAATTTGATCCATCTTCTGGAGAATTCTTTTCTGTACATATTTGACCTCTTGATATTTTTTGCTAACTGTGACCGTTTTCCCGAGGTAAATCAATGAAACGGGAGAGACAATTTCCACTGCGTCGATTTTGTCCCTACTAGTGTGACGTCACGAAAGCGATGCTCCGGCCCGGTGAGATAGAGTAGGCCCTGCGTCTACTCTCTTCAAAAAACCTAGTTGTAGTTGTATATTCAATTTACGCATTTTTGGAGATTTCGCGTTTTAACAATTGTTGAGGCTGATTTTTTTTTCATAAAAATTGGTGCAGATCTATTTCAGAGGATGCCACCAGGGCATCAAGGAACGCCTTTCGCCCCTCCACAGGAATCACTCAAACCCCTATTCCATTTTGATCATTTTTAATTATAGCATCGTCATCCGCTAGAATAAAAAATACGATAAAAAAGTCTTGTCCTTATTGTGGATAAAAAAAATGAGAAAAATGATTCGGTAACACGATATTTAGGTGGTAAACTTGATATATATGTTTTACGTTTGACAGAAACCCGGAAAGGCCAACTGGGGTTCAATGATGAACCGTAGCGTGTTTCGTGATAAATGTTATTCCACCACCTAATGAATAAGCTCTACACACAAGAACTACACAGTCACCTAGCTACCTACAAAATACCTTTTGTTGGGAATCTCCAATTATTATTTCTTTGTCAATATAACAAATTTTAGTTCGGCCATAACTCGAATAATAATAATATAGCTAATTATGTTTCCTCATTACTCACGAAATGGATTCAATTCTCAATTTTTGAAATGGATACATTAGAAAATACGTTGAGACAGCAGTTTAGTGAGTATCCATGAGGCTTCATCAATTGCTCTCGGTCTGCTAACAATCATTTAACTTTTATCGCAGTTTGGTTCCAATTGAAAAAATTGGTACACGTGCCTTACATAACGTATACTGATTTTGAAGATTCCCAGCAAAAATAAAGTATTGAACTAAATCTCATAACTGAGAGATCTAGGAAGAACAGAGTTGTCTCAATTGTCAGTAGGAGCGAGACAGTACTGTTTCGGCCACCAGGCCTCATCAACCGCGCTCGGTCTGCTGACAACTGGGCAACTCTACATTTCAAGTATATCACTCCGTTGGGGACGCAGAGTACATGATGACGAAGTCATGTTATTGCCATCTAGGGGCGTTAACTCTAAGGTAGGACCTTTCGATCATGTGATACACAGCATGACACTGCTATCTATAGTCAATATGTGGACACCCTTACGTATTCATATTACAGAGTGATACTACAAGTCCAACACTCTGCTGACAGATGGCACTACCTGAACACTTGAGTAGAAGATCTAGTTCAATGAATAGGAGTGGTGGATTTTTCACCAAAGTAGTCATGTAGTGCCATTTGTCAGCAGAGTGTTTTACTTGTATCAGCACTGTGTAATGTGTAGACGTAAGGGTCTTCACATGTTGACTATAGATGGTATACCCATGCTGATGCTGTGTATGACGTGATCGAATGGTCCTACCTTAGACATAACGCCACTAGAGATGCCGATAACATGACTTCATCATCATTCAAAAATATCTACATTTTACATTTTACATTTGACTAAAGCCTCAGCCACAGAAAATCCACGTGTTACACAACCACTATCCAGCACACATTACATCCCTGGTAGGTTGTTGTGATGTCTCAGTTGGAATTTGGAAATGCAATAATATTTTATCATTATCTAGATTTATTTTTCTATATGACACTCATATCATATGTCACACTCCCAAAAATGCCTCGAAGTCTATGCGATGAACTCTGAGACGTCCCTATGATGTGTTTATGCGATGAAAAGAAGACATTGTGATGTAGCAGGTGCGCAAACGCAAGGATATGACAGAGACGCGCACTCATTCATGTGAGAAATCATCTTCAGAAATGAAGAAGCAGCTCCAGATTTATAATATTCAAAAATTGAAATTGTTTCCAAGGTTGATCGGTGATATTCATAATAACAGACATCTCTCGTTATCGAACGTTATTCACACGAGGACAGCATCTGAAAATTCTGCGGGGAACATCCAGACACACGACATATACTGGGATCCGAGACTGTGGGAGAAATACCAAGAACAAAGATGGACAAGACAAGAACATATCGAGAAAATGTTGATATAGCAAAAGTAAAAAGTATATGGGGCACAATAAATCAGGTCGCAGCGCATCTGTCACCATCCATATCTACTAACGCCAACATCTGTTATCCATAATGAATCATGCAAGTCCAAGTATACTCTCTTCCACTGGACATCACAACTGTTACATACCTACTCCGAATGTTATATCTACTGTATATCACACTGGCGTGATGAAGTAATTATGCAGTGATATCTCAAAGCTGTCAAGATGGATGTGTTTGCAGGATAAGAACGATCAACTGATCGTGGACGACTTTTCTGTGACTGAGGCTTTATATTATATGATTTATCGATATCCACATTCCAGTGGATCGTAAATATTTTACCTGTTCGGAAGAGTTGGTTATGAAGGTTTGGTTGTCGATGGACAGGTCACAAGCCGTCGGAGCTTCTTCGCAACCCAGTTCGTTCAAGGCACTCCTGATCAGCTCAGTCTGCTTGAGCATCTTCCTCTCCTGGCATTTCAGTTCGTTTATTTCTTTCCGCGAGATATCTACACTTGCAGTCGATAGTCTGAAATACATAAAGAAAAGTTCACACATTTGTTATCTCGGCTGATGACTGCAAGTCATTTTTTCTGTCATGCGTTTTGTAAACGCAGTGAACTGTATAGACGATTCAAAATGAGCGATACGCCCTCTTGCAGATATTCGAGTTAACCAATGAAAAGTACATTGAATGTTTGTTTACAATCAAGATTTAATGCATTTTATCGAAAGTTTAGTAGTCATTCTGATATTTTTCGAGTTTGAATTCTTCAGTAGAGTATCCTGAATCAATATTGCTTGGTTTCACATGTTATTCATGAACGTATTCTGCAATTCACAGAAAATTATGATTTCAATCAGTGTATAATTGAAAGATATTCTTTATTGATTTCAGTTGCATTTCATTACCAGAAGTGGACTTACAGAAGGAATTTGAAAAAATGAAATCCTTACTCAAAAGCAAAGCACATCATATGTTCAAATTTTTTTATTTGGGGTAGATAAATTATTCGCCCATACATCCAGCTTTGAGGACTCTTTCTCTTTCATATAAGCCCATGTATGTAAGTATAGATGATTCGACTACAATATATACATCTCAAATACCCACTCTGTGAACTTCAACTTCATATTCACTCCACTTATTTTGCAATATTTATTTCACTACTGAATGGGCACGACATGCAAACTAACCTCAAATTGGAACATTTATATTCGATGTAGAGAAACACACTTTATTGAACAAAAAATTGCTGAAAAGCTCTCGATTCACAAGAGTACACAAATAAACAGTCAAAAGTGAACTTTCTTTTGCTCAAATCAGTACCAAAAAATCTAAACAATACACACAAGCATAATGAACCATTTCAATACAATGTACTTTTATATAGTTCACAACCGGTCACTTTGGCGCGATGATCTTGAATTCAGTTGCCCATACACATTACACATGTAGCTGGAAAGGACGACGATGTAAAAGAAAACAGGATATTAAGTAGGTAACTCCCAGCTGTGGTATTCTCATCTCTTTCTGATGCATTGGATTCAATAGCAGAAAAAGTTAACATTGAAAAATGTTCCTTTATTGACCTTCTATTTTTTTTTCACATGATTTCAGGAAGTGGACGTATGTTAAAGAGAACATATTATTTGTAAACATGATCTTTCAAATGATATAATTCAAATTGTGCATGATGATCCTCTTTCTCTAATGAATGAGATTCAGTTGCAAATAGATTCAACTATTTCCCTATTTTCATCGTTCTATATTTCATCGAATGTTGAAAATGAATATTGAATAAATGATACGTTTCATGGAACATAAATGATGGATTACGAAGATATCTCCAATATTTTCAATGAATTGTCATTCTTCAATGAATTCCATGAACATGAAAATATTTTCTGTAGTTTTATTTGAAATGAACAGCTCGTGATTCATTGTTTCTTGATATTTTAACAACATGTCAACTTACTGAAACAATACTATGCATATCATTAATACCTGTATTTGAATACGTAATCATTGATATGCAAAACACATTTGAGTTGATTTCAAAAATTCAACTGATTGTTTTTCTCGTAAAAATTGAATGATATGCATATGACAATGATGTTTGGGAATTATTTCGTTCTAAAATTGTTCTATCCGTCTTCGGCTGTCCCCTTTTACGAGCAACCCTCAGAAGTCTTCGAGAGACTTGTTCCAGCAAGGAATGACGGGGGCCTCACCTTTTAACGTGTGATCCCAAACACTTTCTTAGACCATCAGAAACATTATTTCTGGAGCGGGGAATTGAACCGACACCGGCAAGCGAACGCGGATTAGAATACTGACGCATCTACCACGCGGCTATCTGGCCACCAAGCTTCGAAAATTCAAGTCCCAGACAACACATGTGTGTCCCATGGATGTCCATTATGTGTCCATTAGGACCGGGATGTCCATGGACATCCGTTGGATATTTATTTTGTAGATGTGGGTGTACAGCCAATGAATGTCCATGGTGTCCAGACATGGAGGTCCATTGGCTGTTAATTGGACATCATTGTATTATCTAGGGTGGGGAGTATCATAAAGTGATATGGAATAGTTGATGAAGCAGACAAGATAGCATCGTCGAATAGACCACCCTGACCGTAACCACCGATACAACAAGGCCTGCATGCTCCGTGGGTGACGTCACTTAGTGAGGCCTAACCAGCGGCTCGAATCGACAAGCGCTATAAGGCGACCGCGTATTTCGATTTTAGTTTTAGATCATCATTGAGCCGATTTTGCCGTGTTTTGAAGGGCTTCCGGTTAAAAAAGAATGCCAGTCGTCAACTGAGCCCTTCTTCGCACCCCATTCGATTTTATTATGGAAAAACGAAGTTTTCAAGCAAAAACCAGGATAAAACACAAATATCCACCTACAGCAACCCATTCGAATTGAATATATTGGCAAAAATTGTGGTGAAGGTAAACTTCACACCTACTTATACAGGGCCCGCAGAACATAAACTTATTTATATAGAAAATTCAACAGGAAATATGATTTTTATGGCGAGTTTTCCATATTTAGTGAACAAGCATTCCAGATGACGACCATTTAATCAATAGTCAATCAAAATACGAGATGTCAAATGTCAATAGATTGCTTTCGAATGACATTACACACGCCATTATTTTGAATGATATTCTTCCTTCTTTTCACTAAATATGGATTAATCTCAAGAAAATCATATTTATAGTTGAATTATATATAAATTGTCCAATATGATGAAAAACGAAGGGAAATTTGTTCTAAATGCCATCCAGAAGACAGGTGAAAAATAAGGTGAAATTTGGAACTTTTTAGTCAAATATCTTCATGATAAATATCATCATAAATGCAGTTTTACCTTTTTAAGTAGAGTGTTTGTAGTTCATATTAATATGATAGTTGCAATTTGATAATTGGAATGCATTCATTGCCACGAGGCAAATGACCGTTTTCAGAAAGAAATTTGAGAATGAGAATAAAAAATGCCCGTTTATTATGAACATTCAAGAAAATTTCCTCGAATTCAGAGATGATTCTGTTGACTATAATATACGAATACAAAACTAACTGCACAATCAAAGCTTTTCTATTTTTCCTCTGCTTATACTTTTTATGAGAGAGTAATTGTCTTCTATTATTGATTCATCATTATAAATTGAGCTCTGTTTACTACTGAACTTATATGGAGTAAAATCCTCTTGGTGAATTGCATAAATACCCACATTTTCGATAGCTCCTCGTCCAACGGGAAACTAAAAGCATGAACTTTTGAACCACCCACATAATTCCCCCGACAAAAGGGAACACAACACTTGAAAGGCATTGTTATTTCGCCGATCACAACACAAAATATTTCACAAAACAGTAATTTTTCCGCCAATTATTTCAAAAACATACGTGAATCACCGATGAATTAACACGAACTGACGCGTTAGTCGACAAGCGATAAAATAAAACACTGCCTTGTTGTATCGGTGGTAACGCCCTGACCCACCTGTTGTTCAGTTCTTGGTTCGGCGAACTCTTCCCGTTCGCCAGTCCCTCCTGGCTCCCCCTGATCGCCGTCCGCTTCTCCTGGTTCTCCTTGATGCCGGCCTCCAGGTCGTTCAGCTTGGTCCGCAGCCACTCCACCGTCAGGTTGTCGACGGTCAGCTGGTCGGGCAGCAGTTTTCCGGCGGAATCTTCCACCAGGCTCTCGTCGAAGGTGAATTTCACTGGTTCCGTTGGTGTTGTTCTGCGAGAAGGAAATTGTGAATGTTTTACGGAAATAGTCCTGTAATGTTCAGAGAACATCGTGAGAACCAAGGGAAATAAGGTAGGAATTGGTGTTCTTCTTAAGGACCCCGCACCGCATCAATGGGAAATTGGCTTTCGTTGAATTAACTCGAATTTTTGATATATTGTAGAACTCGTGGTGATGATCAAATGTCTCCATTGCACCAACGCTCTGAAATCGACAGTTAATATTATATAGGGTTATAAAGTTGACTTCCAAAATTTTAGATAGAAATTGAAGTGACTTTTCAATGACACTTAACAGGCAGGAAAAAAAGGTTTGTTGCTATGTAACGTTCCAAGTAATAATTTGAATCAAATTGGTTCTTAATTAAAATTGAAAATTACTTTGGGTGAACACACAATGATGGATTATGAGAACTTCACATGGAATTGGAACGAATTTAGAGAAAAAATTATGTTTGAGCTATTATTCTAAATACCAGTGTTTCAACTAGTCCAGTCGTCAAGATATCACCCTTCACTTTGATATTTTGTTTCAACGTGGATGGCCTATTAGAAGTATCTGGAGAACGAAAAGACAGAACATTCTGAAAATTGGAATGCTCTGATTATTGAACATTCTCTATATCCGTCTAAAATATTTTCATTGATACAGTGTTGCCACTTCTGTCAGAAACAACTAGCAACTTTGTTATTTCAAATGGAATACCCTGTGTTTTATTGCATTCTTAGATTCTTCCTGAAGAGCTGATTTCATTAATGTATCACACTTGAGGTCTAGTAGGAATTATTACAGTGATATAGGGTGTTCAAAATCGAGATTTTTCAATTTTAGGATTTTTTTGTGTCGAAACTATTAATTATCGATCAAAACGGCTTACATGTCCCTATCTTAACTTTTTATTCACTATCTACTGAAATTTGATTGGAAAAAATACAGGGTGCTTCAGAATTCTGATCTGATCTGATCTGAAATGTCAGTAAATAGTGAATCGAAAGTTAAGATAGGGACGTGTAAGCCGTTTTGATCGATAATGAATAGTTTCGACACAAAAAAATTCTAAAATTGAAAAATCTCGAGCTTGAACACCCTATATCTTTATAATCATTCCAGCTAGACCCCAAGTGTGATGCATTGATAGAATAATCTCTTCAAGAAGAATCTAAAAATGCAATAAAATACAGGGTGCTCCATTCAAAATAACGAAGTTGCTAGTTGTTTCTGATAGAAGTGGCAACACTGTATCGATGAAAATATTTTAGACGAATAGAGAATGTTCAATTATCAAAGCATCCCAATTTTCAGAGTGTTCTGTCTTTCCATTCTCCAGAAACTTCTAATAGGTCATCTACGGTGGATCACCCTGTATATGTTCTGGAACCTATATTTTATTTATGTTATTGCCTGGCTATATTGAAAATATGTGTGTGTTCTTTCACAATATGATGTGAAAAAGTAGAACCTATCCAAACTTTTGAAACGGGGGTCGGCAAAATATGTGCTGCTCAAAGCGCCATTTCTAACCCGGGCCTGGTTAGGCCATGGATGTTTGTGTACGTAGCAGATATATTTTGCTCAGAAGAGGGCAAATACTACAATTTGCAACTTTTTGAAAAAAGCCAATTTTTGAGGTCCTTAGGCAGCCATACTCTATAGAATTTTGGGCTAAAAACCGAAATTAATCGAAAAACTTCGAGCACCACACGTATCAGTTATTGCGCTCTGAATATACAAATTGCTATTAGTTATTTCAGATAATCAAATCAACCATATAGAACTTACTTGTGTTTATCAGTGAAATCATTGTATTCGTCACAGGGTTTGATATTTTCGAGACTGGTCTCTATCCTTTTCTGTATCTCTCTGAATTTCTCAGAGGTCAAATCCGAATTACTGGTAATTTCTTGGAAAATCTGTTTCCTGTAAGGAACAAAGAAATTAGTGACTACCAATATTCATTATATCTTTTATGAAAGAAATAATGTGCAAAATTTTATCACATGCCTAGAAACTATTATTTTTCAAGGCACAACCAAGGCCCTGTAAAGACAATTTATACTAATATTCCACGTGGCAAGTAAGATCAGAAGGATCATCTTAACTGCCAATGTGTAGACGAAGACCACTAAGGTATAGAGTCCAGAACATAAGGAGGTAAATACACTGATAATACGTGTTGAATACTAGCATAGTTTGTCTAATCAGTTCTGAACTTAGTATTTTTTTATACTAGTAGTTTGCAAGGGGTAATCCACTCGTCCAAAAATGTACATGGATTGGACAGAGAGGGAGAGGGAGGAGGGAGAGAGTGAGGGGGGGGAAGAGAGAGAGAGATGAATCATCGAAAAGCCAAGACAGGTGCGGGCCTTGGCTCGTGGGGCATCGGGGGACATGGAATACCCCCAATGAAAGGATGAGACTGGGAGCCCTGACCCGGAAAAAAATTGAAAATTAGGTGTAAAATGGCGATTATTGTCGGTCAAGATACGCCACGAAAGTGAACATAACTTGAACACTTCAATGTACATTTTTTAGTCAACAAGAAAAGATCTAGTCAATATTAAGTACTTCTCTCATAAGTAAATCTTGAATACATCTTTTTTGAAAAATCAAATGTAGTGCTAATCATGTTCCCTTCAGTCACTCTTGCTGATTAGTTTCTGTTTGAGCTTGTCCATAATGAAGGCGTTTATGATAATCTCATGGTTGACTTGTCGCAGGTGTTCTATACAAAGCAAGACATTGGATCTAATATCATTCTGAAAATTTGGATACTTGAATACCCGCACGTGATCTAACGATTGAAAATATTTACAGCGATGCAGCGTTGCCGTTTATACCAAAAAGTAGCATCAACTTGAATAATCACATTCTGAATCATTTTATCTGATAATTTCATATACCCATCTCTAACGATTTTCGAGTAAATAATTATTTTCCATATTCTTTTGTTCAGAAAGTAGTAGTAGTAGTTAATTCCCATTCCTTTAGAATTATTTTGTAGGTTAGCAGGAATTGCAGGTATGTTAATGTAATTTTTGGGGTTCGTAGAAAAATCATAGTATGTAACGCGTTTATAAACTCTTCTAGACACTCGTTTATTAAACACTCGCTCCGCTCTGCTCCGCTCGTGCTTAAACTACTCGTTACTAAAAGGACGTTTATAACACTTGTTACATAATATACTATTAATACGTCGGTGACCCGAGTTCAATGCCTGCGACGGTCGGCTTTTTTTTAATTCTGTTTTCTCAAGTGATTTTTCGAATAATATAATTTTAGGAAGAAGGTTCACTTGGCCGCTTAAGGTTAAATGGTTTTAAAAAAAGTTGTGTCTTTTTTTGCAGGAGGGATATTCTCCTTTTTTCCTGAGAAAAACTACTGTCTTTTTAGGAAGAAAGATAATTAAGGCCAAGAAAGGTTGGATGCTTCAAAAAAAGTAGTATTTTTTATGCAGGATGGATATTTTCCTTCCTTCCTGAAAAAAGGAATGTTGAGAAAAAGTGTTGACAACATTATTTTCTAGAGTAAAGTTTTCTTCCATGTGAATTCATGAAACTGCTATTTTCTTCTTTTCGGCTTATCCTATCAGTTCAAGAGCATTGAAGTACTTTCTTCTTCAAGTTGAAGAAAATCAGCATAATCCCAATAAACACAGCTACGTGGAAAAAACGTTGAATTGTTCAAGTAACGCCTCTATTATTCATCGTTGACAAAACGGCAAAATGTCGTTAGGCAATACGTTTTATTCTGGTTCTACAGTAACGTTACCTCTTCACGTTGATTCATCGTAACTAAGACGTTGCACACGTAGCACACGTAATGTGAATTCTACTGAAATATACCGTTTTATTTCAGTTCCGACGTAACCATACAAATCAACAGTTTCTCAACGTTTTCTATACGTTTTCAACCGATTTCAATATATAACGATACATCTTGGTTTCAAACTTGGTTTCAAAGTAACGTTGCTGAGATACGAATTCTGAACGTTGATGTTAACACTAACATTAAACGTGAAATTTCAGAATTCGAGTAACGTTGATCTTCTAGATTGAATCAACGATGATTTATCTTATCGTCGAATCGATATTACTAAAACGTTTCTAAAACATGAGGTGGAGTAACGTTTCCATTTTTACTACGGATCAATCTTTATTATTATTGCAAATTAATTAATGATAATGAAAATAACCAAAATACAAATACAAGATTCATAATGTGTATAGTCATACTAGAAACCAATGAAATCTAAATCAGATAGGTATAACTATTTGGTTTCGACTCGAGACTTGATGGCGTAATTCATTCGTTTCTTCGCAAACTTCAACTAGTCCTTGGTTGCATCTGCAATATGGACATCAGATGCTGCTCCAAACCTCCTTTCGACAGCAACTGCATAAATTATTCAATATAAATATTATGAAAAACGAAAAAAGAAATGTACCTACATACCATAAATTAGTTGGATCACCTTTGTGTCCTTGAGTGCAGCCACTTTTCCTTTGCCTTTTTATTTGTAAAGACGAACTAGCCCAGTGGTTCTCAAAATCCTCCATGTGTTTTCTTCTGGAGAATTGCCAGCAATCGACTTCAATTTTGTGATCTGAAATTTCGACTCATTTGTGATCGAAACAAACTCTGGCAAATCAATAATAATTTTTTATGAAATGTCTGCCTATTCTCATCATTTCGATCAATGTTCCAGAATATTGAGTACCGTTTTTCAACCATTTTCATCAACACATTCAAAACGTGATTCGTCTACCTTCCATACATGTTTTATCACCGTTATTAGAGGTGGTTAGACAAAACGACTCCAATAATGAGATGTTATTTTTCTCGACCGAGAATTTATAACTATGAAATATAATAATAACTCCATAATATAAAGTTGTGCAAATTGGACTCAGTACCTACTATATGAGAGTTTGTGAACCTTCCGACATGACAGAATCGAATAAGAAGGTATAGCTCTTGGTAGGTGTAGGTACTCATCAAGAGATGACCATTGGATATATTCGAAATTTGCACAATACATAGGTAGAATTCAATAATAAAGTGGGTACTTACCAATCTCATATCTTTTCACATCCACACATAACCTCTGAAGAATCACAATGAACTGTTAACCGTAATGGCGTCAGACAAACTGTGAGCATACTGGCGAGTGGCGGTGGCGGACTGCCGATAGGTCAGGTTCATTCAATACGAATACTTTTGAATAATGAATCCAACGAATCAAACACGTATTTTCAGAACGTTCAATAAACGTAAAAAAATTGTAATTGAAACGTGGTATAAAGGTTGCTCGAAGATATAGTTGTTATCCAATAATTCATTCAACGTATCGTACACGTAATTTCATAACGTTTAATGAACGTGAAGAAATAAGTGGACGAAACGTGGAATAACGGTTTCTGAAAGATATAGTTGCTATTGAATAATTCATTCAACGTATCATACACGTAAGTTCAAAATGTTTGATGAACGTGAAAAGTATCTATTAATTTCAAACTGGAACATTATAAGTTGCTCGAAGATGAAGTTTTTATTGAATAATTCATTGAACGGACCATTCACGTAATTTCATAACGTTCAATAAACGCGAAAAAAGTAGTGATTGAAACGGGGAATGAAGGTTGCTCAAAGATATATTTGCTATTGAAAAATTATTCAACGGGTCATACACGTAATCTCAAAACGTTTAATGAACGTAAAACAGAGTAGTGAATGAAACGTGTAATATAGGTTGCTTAAAAATATAGTTGTTATAGAATAATTGAATCAACAGACTTCATACGTGATTTCGAATCGTTGAATAAACGTGAAAAAAGTACGTAATTGAAACGTGAAAAAGAGGTTGATCAAAGATTCAGGTTGCTGAACAATATCATACTTGACGTTATTGTGATGTTCTATGAACCTCATTGAATATACGTTGAGAAATCACGATGATGACACGTTGCATAATGGTGGCTATATAGACGAGTTGAATCATCATCGTTTATTATGAGTTGAATCAACGTTTGGTTGAATTTACGTTACGAAAGTAACGTTGCGAAATTCAACGAGTAACGTTTAATCAACATCGACTACTATATATGAACGTATATCACACGTGTGTGTGTTTATTGGGATCCAGCAACATTGATATGACTGACACGGGATTACGCGAAGTCCCCACCACTATTTCATTTTTTGACGCCGCAGACGCAATTCTAGCGAGCAGTATATCTTTACCATGTGGCAATGTACGCTTCTTGCAGCAGCTGCTGATGTTCCAACAGTCCTGGAAGCAGAACGGTCCTGAAGTCCTTTTCGAATTCCACCGCCTCGCAGAGCAGCAGAACGTATTCGTTGTGCGTCAAGTGCAACTTTCTGCACGCTTTTTGGTATTTGTCGCGCACGTCGTCGAGTTTGCGCCCTCCTCGTCCAGCTGAAAGAAAAAAAATCTGATTGAATTACTGATCGGCAACGGCAAATACACCTTCCATCGAGTTCGGTGTGGAATTTTTCTTAGAAACATGGAATCTTCCTCTAAGAACTCTTGGAACAAATTTGCGGATGATATGTCCACCTTATATTGACCTCTGATTGTATGACCAACCTTAGGTCCAGTGTGGGTGAATGTGCTAGACAGGCTTTTGAATACAGCACTCGAAATAACTTAGTTCTCAATTTGTCGAAAACAGTGATGATGGTTTTTAGTACTAGAGACAATGATCAGTCCCTCTATGTTCATGAAAATGAACATACAATCAAACAGCTATCAACTACCCAATTGGAATCAATATTGATATGAGAAGTTGTCATGGTCTTCACATGTCGATTTTTTTTTCTGAAGAAGCTTTGCTACCACAACTTTATCATTTGGTAATTCAGAAGCTGTGTCGATAAACATATCTTTATTCTCTTTCAAGTTATGTAGTTGTGGTCTGGGGTAACTAGTCTCGATGGTAAAGGGTAACTGCAGTAGAGTTGAAGAAATGTTACTGGCATAAAAAAGAATTGTCAGAAGTATGCTTGGTAAACCTCCTCATTGAAAATTTTCAGATTGTTGGCATTATGCAAAACACTGAGAGACTACAAAAAACTGGTTATTTCCCAGCATAGGTTAACCTTGACTAATAACAGCTGTTACATCATGCCACTTAGGATTTATAATCACTTACTCATGAATGTACGACACATTGACAGTAGGTATTTACAAATTCAAAAGAGAGCTCAGGAGAATTCTTATAAAAAACATATTGTTACGTTATTCGGGTTCAGAAGCGAACACGACACTATTTATTTTCGAACTGATTTATTTGAACTAAAGAAACACTAATTTATATCTAACTTATAACTACTATTTATGTAAAACGATTTATATCACGCGGTATATAACTGTCTCCCTGACACTCGCTGCTTGACTGACTGACGGCAGTTGTTCGGCTGTTATATATATAAGATCACTTGGCAGGCTTGGGTTCGAGAACGTTCTCGAATGATCTTCCGTTTCCTTCTTTTTGTTGTAGAAGCTTCTTAGAACAGAACCTCTCTCTCTAATTGTTCCATCGATTGTTTTCAGAACATTCCAGAATCTTCTGTGACGTTATTTGTCACTGAGGCATATATTGAGTGTTCGGAAATAAGCTAGTGTATGTAGGAATCATTGGGAGGTTGAAGAACAATCTGGGATGCGTGATACAGGATGATCGTTGTACTCCTGTTTTACTGATGATGTTACTATAGCCCCTCTAAGGGGAATATCATTACAATATTTTATGTGCTCGGTTAGATGAATTCTTTGGTCACTCATTCTAGGTATAATTTTATTTATATTTTATATCCATATCTGTAGTTAGGAAAAGGTACTATCATTATTAGTTGTAGTTGTGTGTTGTAGTCTTGTGTCATGTATGTTTAATTCAAGGATTTGTTATGACAAACCCAATGTCCTGTAAAGGAGACCGATACGGTGAATAAATGAATTGTATTGAATTGAAATTGATCACCATGTAGTTCGAAAAATTGATGATGAATATTTCAATCATCATATAATCTGACCAATCACAAACAAGAGACAACGTGTGCTTATCGAAAAAACATTAGCTATCTTTCAATTCTGATTGGTCTGACAGCGTTCATGTTTTCAACGATGTAGACAGCGAATCAAAGTCTGGATGTAACCATGGATAGCGAGGCAAAGTCTGTCAGTTTGGCAGAAAATGATTATGGCTGTTCTTGTCAGAATGAATCACTCATTAATAATAAATGTTCTTTATGCTTCGTGAACGTGAAATAGTCTAGCGAAATACCAAACTGTTCTAAATACCTTCACAAAATCTTCAGTTTCATAAAGAATACAAAAGTTACGCATATCAATATGTTAGGTTAATTAATTATACAAGAATTCTTAGAATTGCGTAGTTTGCTTTTCTAATACAAAAAAAAACATCAGAAAACTGATAACATCATAAGTTCTGAATATTCGTGATAATCCTGTCTTTCATTGTTAACTTAATTATTGTGTTGCGGTACAGCACGACCACTCGTCCTGACGGACTCGCAGTCGTGTTGCTCGGCAACACAATTTCGTGAACAATGAAGCAACAGAATTATCACGAATATTCAGAACTAATGATAACATCCGTCAACTTTCAGAGTTGTCTGATGTTTTTTTTTATTGGAAAAAAGAACTACGCAATTCTTAGAATTCTTGTATAATAAACTAACCTAAAACATTGATATGCGTAACTTTTGTATTCTTTATGGAACTGAAGATTTGATATTACCAGATAGAAGACTAGCTGATCCTTCATTCCGAAAAATATCCGCCTTATATACAGTGTGTTACAATTTCGTTAATGCCACCTCCTGTAATTTCGTATTCTTTAGACGATTTGAGAATTTCTTCTTCTCATAATATACTACTCAAAATTATCTACTTCGTCGAGCAAAAAAAATTATCAAACACAATTTCTTGGCCTACTGCGACCACAAAAACTTCAGCAAAGTTGAAGAATACGGATTAGACATTATTTTACAAAAATTTATATCATGACAATCGATTCGGACTAGTCACAAATACTCATATACCAAATTTGAAAAAAATATCTCATGAAAGGTGTTTTTTTATCAACGTTACAATTTTTGGATAATTGCATTTTTCGAGTCACCGTGTATAATAATTCTTATAAGAATTTTAATGATACCAGGGGTAGTCAGGGGCTCGATCAGGGGGTCAGGATTAGATCATCTGTCTACAGAGTGAGATAAATGACGTAAAATCACTAGAAGTTGAAGTTTTTTTTATCAAGAAATAAAAAGAAGAAAAACGAAATAATACCATCAATCAAAAAATAGAATCCAAAATTTTGAAAAAAAGAAAAACTTGAACAGCAACCATTCCTAACAAGTTCAGATTTTTGTATTCTCGATCAAATCTCCTTCATTCTCTGTACACTTTACATATTTCTTTCGAACATTATTTTCAAACTCTCCTCAGTTTTTCTAGTGGTACCTTCTTTGCAAACTGTTATTAGTCATCGCCGCAACTCTCCTCTACTTCTTAGCCTGAATTTTTCACTCTGTAGCCAGATGATCTAATCCTGACTATGGTCAGGTCTGGTACAATTCAAATTCTTGAAAGAATTATTATGCACGATGACTTGAAAACTGCAAATATTCAAAAATTGTAACGTTGATAGGAAACACCCATTATGAGTTATTGCTTTGAAAATTGAATAGGTATTTGTGGCTAGTCCAAATCGATAACCATCATCAATATTTTTGAAAAAACTGCCTAATCCGTTTTCTTTAATTTTGCTGGAGTTTTTGTGATCGCTGTAGGCTAAGAAATTGTGATTGTTAATTTTTGTTTGCTCGACAGAGTAAGTAATTCTGAGTACCTAGTATATTATGAGAACAAAAAATTCTCAAATTGTCTTAAGAATACGAAAGGAAAGATGTCAAATAACTTCCTGAACACGATTAGATAGTTGTCTGATTTTGTAGCATCCATTCCAACCCTCTTTCACCCTCATATCGATATAATTTAAATTCCAACTTAGGGGTCAGGAACACATTTTTGGAACCATTTTTGTGAAATAGCTTCCTGAATTGAATTATATTGTTAAGAGGGTGAAGGAGGGGTGAAATCGATGCTACACAATCAGACAACTATCAGATCGTATTCAGGCGAGGGGTAAATCTCCAGGAAAAATGTGTACACCACACTTTCAATGAACAAAGACTTCCAAAGACTTCCAATGACTCCCAAATACTTCCAAAGACATCCAAAGACTTCCAAAAAATTCCAAAGACATCCGAAGATTTGAAGACTTCAAATGACTTGACTCAGTTACTACCAAAGACTTTGAGCCAATATCAATGACTTCCATGGATTTTCGAAGCCTTCTATTAATCGATTGAAGCACATTAAACAATTCAGCTAGTTCACTAAATGTTCATATTAGTAGTTCAGTTTCAACTATGTTCGCTTCTACAGATATATTATGATAGTACAGTTTTCTGTTAATAATATCTCAAAGATTGACTATACCAGTATACGAAATATATGTAGGTCCAGATGCTTACGTAATTATATTAATTTGGTAAGTTTTCTGTTCGTGCGAGAACATTTCAATATAAAAAAGGATAATGTTTAATTATTTCCTTAGAATTTCAAAAACTGTCAATGACTACCAAAGACATCCAAAGACTTCCAAAGAATTCCAAAGAATTCCAAAGAATTTCAAAGAATTCCAAAGAATTCCAAAGAATTCCAAAGAATTCCAAAGAATTCCAAAGAATTCCGAAGAATTCCAAAGAATTCCAAAGAATTCCAAAGAATTCCGGAGAATTCCAAAGTATTCCAAAGACTTGCAAAGACTTCCAAAGACTTCAAAATGACTCCCAAAGACTTCCAAAGAATTCCAAAGACTTTCAACGGAGTGTACATCAGACTTCCAAGGAGATTTAGCCCTCGTATTCAGGAAGCTATTTTACGTCTGTTTTTTAAGATAAAATTCCTCCAAAAATTCTTTCTAAAGCTCTAAGTTGGAATTTGTATTAAATTGATAAGAGGGGGAAAGAGGGGTGAAATGGATGCTACAAAATCAGACAAGTATCTGATTGTATTCAGGAAGCTTTTTGACATCTGTTTCAAGAGAAAAATCTTTCAAAAATTCGTTCCAAAGCTCTAAGTTGGAATTTAAATTATATTGATAAGAGGGTGAGAGAGGGGTGGAATGGATGCAACAAAATAAAACAACTATTTGATCGTGTTCAGGAAGCTCTTTGACATCTTTGTCAAGAAAAAACTATTGCAATAATCAATTCCTGACCTCTTAGTTGAAATTTGAATTATATTGATGAGAGGGTGGAAATGGGGTAGAATGGATGCTACAAAATCACACTATCTGATCTTGTTGAATGAAATGTTTTCTATTCATTATAGCAGATTAAATCGTGAAATGAATAATATTTTCATTTCTAATTCGATTTGAAATAGTTATTCAACCAACTAGTGTATTAATGAGGGCGATTAATGATCGAGATATTTTAACGTGCGAGCGAAGCGAGCGCGTTAATGTTCGATATCATTATTCGCCCTTTAATATACGAGTTGGTTACAAAATTTTGTAGTCGACCATATTTTTCATTACTCCTGCAATGAAGAAAACTTGGTTAGCGAATTCATCATTCATCCGGAAACGAGTCCGGAAACTACTAAGAATCACCCAGTAGCCTTGTTACTGACATTAGTGACATTTGACATCTGTTGAAATGATCAACATAGAAAATAAATTCCTTGTGTTAGAAAACAGAGATTAAAATCGTTTCAGAAACTTGAAAAGGCTTCGATAAAATCTATATTTTTGATTAAAATGCAGATTCCGTAAGTTATAGCATAAACAATGAATGCACGCGGTTTATATTTGGTTGCCTATAAAACAATCGTGCATTAATAGACAAATTGATCAATAATAGGGGTCATTAATAAACGATTTCATAAACATTAAACTTACTCGTTATTACGAGGTCGACGGAAAAGGTACCTACGTTTTATAGCTAGTGGTGGAATAGTTATTTAACCAACTAGTGTATTAATGAGGGCGATTAATGATCGAGATATTTTAACGTGCGAGCGAAGCGAGCGCGTTAATGTGCGAGATCCTTAATCGCCTTTTAATACACAAGTTGGTTACAAAATTTTTCCGTCGACTATATTTCTCATTTCTCCTGCAATGAAGAAAACTTGGTTCGCGAATTCATCATCCATCCGGAAACTGCTAAGAATCACCCAGTAGCCTTGTTACTGACATTAGTGATATTCGACATTATTTGTGGAAATGATCAACATAGGAAATAAATTCCTTATGTTAGAAAACAGGGATTAAAATCGTGTCAGAAAAGGCGAACCCGTTAACGGAAACTCGTCGATGAAATCCATATTTTTGATTTAAATGCAGATTCCGTAAGTTATAGCATAAACAATGAATGCACGCGGTGTATGTTTGGTTGCCTAAAACAATCGTGCATTAATAGACAAATCGTTCATTAATAGGGGTCATTAATGAAAGATTTCATATACATTAAACTTAGTCGTTAATACGAGGTCGACGGGAAAAGTATATTATTAGGTATGTAAACTTTAGTAATCGGTTTAGTTAGTCCAGTCAGCATACCAATAAGACAAATAATATAATTCTATCATTATTACTCACAGAGTGGTAATGAAACTAAGAAATGTTTCCACTAGAAAACTTGATCACTTTTCCTTGACAGAGCAGCTGTAACAGTTCCTATACCATACTACGCAACAAACTAAATCTAATTTCCTGAATTTACCTCTTATCATATACCTACCGACGCTGATGCTATACTACCTACACGCCAAGTTCTATTTTTAAGAAAAAACAGCGAGAACTTTCTTGAAAAAATGCAAGGCGGATGCGGGCCTCGTCATGATTTTCTCTTACGTAGACGCGGTACTGATGATAGAATAATATACTGGAAATCTGAATGGAAAAGCGTACAATCACAGTTTATGAAATGCGGATTTTTTCATTCGTTAGGTAGAACCAGGAGCGGATCCAGGGGGGGCATGAGGGTCATGGCCCCTTCCTCGCGAACCTCATGATGTAATGGGTGTTTCTCAATAGTGGCTCACCCCTTCAACTTTTTTGTTTCTACAGATGAACACATGACATTCGCTGTGTGAGTATAGTACATATATAATATGCGTTATTTGAATTATTCAATTGCTTTTGTCACTTTCGGTTTGACCGGAATTAGCCCTTATTTTCTTATTTTAAATGGGACACTCGGCATATTTTCACTTATTTCGATAGAGAATAACATTGTGCGTACAGCGACACCATACTTGCAACTTTAAGACATTTATCATCCTGAAATTTAAATTTTCAATCTAGAGTGCCATGAATGAGTTAAAACAATTGATTTTGAACCAAGTTGCCAAGGAAAAATATTTTCAATCAAATTTTACTTCCCATTTGTTTCACAGGTTGATTAAAAATTCTCTATACAGCGTGTCTCACTTTAAACGGCCCCCCCTCTATATCTCAGTTATTAGTCATGCGAATCCAACCAAATTTGGTGTGGTATGAATAACCATCAATATGATCAGTCTTACAGAGATGCACATTATTTTGGACAGTGCCGTGCGTTTTTATTGAACTAAAAATGGGTCGATTTTTCATAAAATCATATTAGGCATTTTTTACAGGAAATCTAACCTCATATTATTGTTCCTCATGCTTTCGAACCTCCATATGCAAAAAAAACACCAAATTCCGAATTAACAGGATTGGCTTCATTTTTGTCATTTTCAGTCTCGAATAGTGACTTCAAATCAACTACGAATTTTAGAACGTTCAATGGCTCCGGTAGATGGAAAATCATGATTTGGAAGGAAAAACGAGTTATACTTTTTTATGTTGAACTCACCGTTTCCGAGTAAATAATTATTACGTTCGCTAAAATGCTGTTTAGAGGTGCCTGTTTTTCTGAAACCCTTGATAGGCATCTCATGAAAATCCACGTATGTGGTTTGAAACCATGAATAACAATATAATTAGGTCAGTTTTCCTGTGAAACAATGCCTAATATGATTTAATAATAAACTGACCCCTATTCATTCCAATAAAAATGCACGGCACTGACTGAAATGATGTTTCTCTCTGAAGAACTGGTCATATTGATGATAATTATTCATACCGATACAAATTTGGTGAAGATCGCACAGCTGAGATATAGAGGGGGGCCGTTTGAAATGAGACACGCTGTATATCGTAATAATTATATGATGTTAACTCAATTTTTTCAAATATAACAAGGGCGGCTCATAACCATATTTGAGGAGAGTATCCATGGCCTAACTAGGATTCGAACCTATGTCTCGGTGGGAGTCCCCATACGAACTCAACGCATTCACGCTCTCGACCACCGAGCCGCGTTGATACCACATAATCGATATTTTGAATCAATATCCAGTATCATAATCACTCCAGATGGAAAATTGAAAAATGAAAATTTCAGAACGATAAATGTCACAAAGTGGCAAATGGGGTGTCAGCGTACTCACAATGTAATTCTTTCTTTATTGAAATAAGTAACATTATACCGGGTGTCCCCTTTAATATAAGAAAATAAGGGTAATTTCCGGATAAACCGGAAGTGACAGAAAACAATTGAATACGCCTATCAATGAATGAGTGAGTCACTCTTGAGAAACATCTGGTAGGTACAGGGTATTCACGTATATTTTGAACCCCCACGTATGTATTTTTTTTTTTCAAGGACCGTTTTTTTATATTTTTTCCCGTACATTTTATATCTTATGCCAAGAGAAAAACAGTTTAACATCTCGAAAAATACTTATGGGCAACATTTATTATTTTTTCAATAGGACACCCTGTATTTTATTGCATTAAGATTCTCCCTGGTGAGCTGATTTCATCGATCTATCACAATTGGGGTCTAGTTGAAATAATAACAGAGATAAAGGGTGGGAAAAATTGAGATTTTTTCAATTTTAGGAATTTTTTGTGTCGAAACCATATACGTATTAATAAACAATACGGATCATAACGGGTGCCAGGATGAAGCCAGAAATATGAAACAAATGAATATCCATAAGGATTTGGTGGCATGATACGCATGCGCCATGCGCTATTATAGTAGTCATCAAAGACATGCGTTTCGGTGGACAATGACGTTTACTAGCCTTTCAATCAAAGCAGTATGTGTCTGATCGTTTCGAAACTTTTCCTTATGGATAGTCATTTGTCTTCAAATCGGCTTCATGTTTCGCTATGGAAACAGATAGAGATTATCCGTATTGATTATTAATACGTATATGGTCGAAACTATCCATTATTGGTCAAAACGATTTTCATGCCCCAATCTTAACTTTTGAGTATTATCTACTGACATTTGATTGAAACGAATACAGGGTGGTGAAAAATCTAAAATTCTGATGACCTTGTATTTGTTTCAATCAAATGTCAGTAGATAGTCGATCAAAAGTTAAGATAGGGACTTGAAAACAGTTTTGGCCAATAAACTGTTTTTTCTATCTCTATCGCAGCCTTGCAGCTATGGTCCGAGCGAGCATAAGTGGGTCACCTTGTATATTAAGGGTGATTGTCATAATAAGTTTTGTATCATCTGTTTTTATTTCCGAAAAATAAATATTTTCTCCGTGAAGTTGAATTATTATAATTATCTATCCCACAAATATCAAAGGTACGGACCACTAATAGATGTAGTGTGACGTGTGACCTGTGTGACACTTGTATATGACCTGTTAGTGATTTTCAAGGCGATGTCACATTTCATGTCAAAATGACGTCACAGTGAGTGATGTTCCTTGAGTCGGTAACATGTTTGTGACTTCAAATTCGATATTATTATCGCATGTCACAAAGAGATGTCGCGTATACATCATTTATACATCTAATGGGTGGCTGGGTTATGCCTACCTTACATGGGTTATTGGAAGTATTTTTTTTATCAACGAAAGGAAAATGGAGAATACGAGAGAATGAACGAACATGAATTTCGTATGAAGTATACTCACATTTTACATAATGCTCCTCAAATTTACACCGCATCAATTTGTACAGCTCCAAATATTTCTGGTACTCGGTTTTCTTCCTATTCACCTCGTCGGATAACTGTAAAAAAGACAAAAATCTCATTATGAAATATGAACTGTATACAGGGTGGCGTGCGAAAAACGTTCATGTTTCTCGCGGGCTCAGCCGCTTCAATAAAGTGGTTCAAGATCGTGTTTTTTGATATCCCTATAGACCTATATTTGTCGATCGACCGTGTGCATCCTGCCTCCCGTATGGTTTATAATCGCTCCCCGTGGCGGAATCCCGATGGAAGTCGAATTCTCACGTGGATTAATGCCTTCCAGGATACTGAAAGTGTGTCTAGAAAAAGAAGAGGCCCCAGAATATCTTTACTTCAGAAGACATCAATACCCAATTCTTACGATGCCCTATTCCCACCATAACCAACTCTTACCCTTTTCAATATATATGTATACCTAATTTTTACCACGCCTTACTTCCGCAGATTCTGACAATTCTCACTAGGCCCATTTTCTTCGGATTCTCGCCATTCCCACTGAGGATCTATGAATGTGGGTATAGTGAGAATCAGCGGAAGGTGGGCAAGGTAAGAACTGGGTATGGTGAGAATTGGGTACGATGAGAATTTAATGAAAATTCGGATATTTTTTCAACCTGCTGGAAAACAGCTAGATTCCAACCAATCCCCAAAAAAGAAAAAACCGCCCAGCACCTAAAGGTGTATCGCGTTGTTGAAAGTTATTTCCGAAATTATGAAGGAAACTATCAACATTGAGCTCAAAAACATCGGGAAAGCTTATGGATCATGAATGATAGACAATATGGCTTTCACACCAGCGGAAATCAATTCAATATATCCAGCTTCATGATATATAGTTTCAGTTATATTAAAGAGAGATGTTACTGAGGAGGGTTTGATACCAGAAATGAGTTCGTTCGAATAAAGTCATATAACCTGTTTGTGAGAGATAATATTCCCATATCACTGATACTGACTGATACGAATGATTTTTGGAAGTTTCGAGCTCATGAAGATAAGAGTTTATACAAGTATACTTCTCCTATACATTTCAATTTTCATTTCGAGTTTTCACACCCTATATTTCTGTAATTGTCACTGTTAGACCCCAAGTGTTATAGGTCAATGAAACCAGCACTTCCGGGAGAATCTGAGAATGAAATATTACACAGGGTGTCCTATTTAAAAAATCAGAGTTGTTGCTACTTTTCAATATTAGCGGCAACGTCGCAGCACTGATAATATTTCAGGTCGATAGAACACAACTAATTAACCAAGGAATCGTATTTTCAGAATAATCCCAAGATTCCCAAGTTACGTTCTCAGAAACGTCTAATGTGCCTACCACCGTGAATCAGCCTGTATACAAATGTATTCTGCGAGGTATTCTGTATGCTAAGAATCCGAATTAGAATCATTTACCGAATTCCCTGAAAACATAGATTTTCATAAATATTCAACAAGAGATGGTAAACAATTTTGTGTCCCTAAACATTCAACCACCCTATATGAGCAGTCCACAGTATAATTGGAATGAAATTCTTCAACCATCTCCCACTATCCATAAAAACCTTGAATGACCAAAATCTTTTTAAAAGGGCCCTCTAGAAGATTTAAATTGAGAAAGTGCGTGTATACATTTTTTTCCACCACTAGCTATGAAACCTACGAGGAAACCCACCATTGTTTACTCCTTTTAGTAGTAGTAAAGTGTGTTTTTACTACCAAGGTAGTTTTCGCCATTTTATGAACCATTAGTAGTGAAAAAAATGTAATATACATCTTGTTAGTAATAGTTATTTATGTATCAAGGGCGTAAAGTAGGCGTTTATGGCCTGTGGCGTGAATAATGGCCCGATGGCGCTAGCATATTTTATGACGATTTCATGAGGCAAAGCATTAGTATTGATTGTAAGCTCATGCTCAATAATTATCCCATTTTGGAATTTTTTTTCCATGAATTACCAAGAAGTACCATGAATTACCAAGAAGTATAATGAATTACCAAGAAGTATCATGAAGTACCATGAATTATCATGAACTCGATCATTATAGTTATTTATGTATTAAGGGAATTATGAGGGCCTTAATTACCGATGGCAAAGTTTGCGTCCCGAGGGCCTCTGGCCCGAGGGACAGCAATTGCCTGAGGTTATTAAGGCTCAGTAATTCCCGTGATACATAGATAATTTTATTTCTGACTGATTTCATTCATTAGATACCTTCCCGATTGGAAGCTAGACATGTTTTTCCGTATAGTTTCAATGTCATCAGAACGTCAGATGATGATCTTGACTACCGCGAATATAGGAGATTCCTTATTGCTATACGTTATTGCATGGTTGTTGCTATGCATTTCTTGTTTAATATCAGCTAGAGGGAATTATAGCATCTATAACATCCCAAGGGAGTTATGACCCTCATTATAGATATCGTAACTATGACGATATAAGCTTATAATGTCACTGTCAGAAATAAATTACTTTATGAATTACAAGAAGTCCAAGAACTACTGATGAATTCTCGTGGAACTTCAGTGAAATCCATGATTACCACAGAAACGTGAAGTCTGGTGTACAAAATATTATCAGCGGTTCGCCCCTCGGCCATGGATGTTTGTATTTGTATGCTCACCTAACCTAGCACAAGTTTCGACTTATGGGGCGTTTGGTCCCAGTGCTGGGACCAACGAGGTAATGCAATTGCAAAAAAAAATTGTAACAGATAAATTCAGTAATCAAGAGAAACGTAATGTTCATGGATGATTTACATACAAAAATTATCGCACGAATATTGGAATCATCGTGATAGTCGATCCCTAGAAGAGATTCATTCTCCAAAATCTTACAATATGCATACCCAGTATACAGTATATATATACCTATACCTAATTCTGACTGGAGTTCCCAAATGTACTTGACAGTTGACACTGCTGTTTTGACGATTTTTTGATATACTTGACCCTGCTCTTTTGACGTTTTTTGATATACAAAAAACGTCAAAACAGCAGTGTCAATAGTACATTTAGGAACTCTAATTCTGACGTTGTCAAGCAAGCTGATGGTTGTTGTAAAGGTGGATATATGTATGGTGAAATAGCTCCCTCTTACAAAACTCTAGAAATTTTTGTAGACCTCTGGCCTACTCTTGATTATGTCGAATTCTATCACCGTAGTAAGGCCGCGCAAAACTAACGCTAGATGGCGCTGTTCCCGAAGTGATCTTGCTACAGAATGGTTGTTTTGTTGTTTACATTTACGTATATTAATTCGTAATTTAAAAACATTGAGAAAAAGTGGTTGATTTAATGAAAAAGACGTGAAATTTCCATTAAATCTGTGAAGTATATGTGGCACGATGTTCCCTACGCCATCTACAGTCAATCCGGTGCGGCCTTGCTACGGTGTTTCGCGGTCTACACGTTTTGGAAAAAAACAATTGACAAGTGGTTACACCAGTCTATTTTCATCATGGTTGTTGTCTATAGCAGTGATAGCAAAATACATCCAAGAAACAAGCTGAATTGTCATTCTTTGACTGAAAAAGAAAAATTAGTGATACATAATAATAATAGCGAGACTATGGAATCGGATTCTATGATAAACCGCTGGATATATTAGAATCTAGGAAAATGATTATATATAGGTTTTTCATAAATTGATATGTGGATATAGGGAAACAGAGAACAGCGGGCGGTTGAGTGCACTTTACGGGGCCCGTGGGCCATAATGAGCCCGCGGTAAAGTGCAACTTAACGCCCGCAAAACTGGGCGGTAACGTGCACTTGACGGCCCGCTAGTGCATAATAGTTATTTATGTATCAAGGGCGTAAAATAGGCTTTTATGGACCGCAGCGTGTAAGTAAGAGACCGAGCGATAGCGAGGACTATTAACACGCCTAGGTCCATAAAAGCTAGTTACGCCCGAAATACATACAATATTTTATGCACGACCTGTATATATTTGATATATCATGTAGGTATCTCTTCACCCCTCAAGCACAATAAAAATACATCACGGTTGCAGTGAGACTGTATTGTATCCATATCGCAAATACAATTAATCAAGAAGTATGGAATCAACGTTACCATGGCAACTCAGTCAATTTTTCGAAATAGGAATTGATAAGCCAGTAGCCATATTTACTGTCAATTTGTGTAATCATACATAATTCATTAGTGATTTTAAAATGAATTCTAGTGATGAAGAAAGTGTGAATTGGGTAATTTTGCACTTATCATGCGATGGGTTTTTTTTCGAAAATTTTTGTTGGTACTTACGTATTTTTGTCTGAAAAACACGAATTTGATAATGAAAATGTGAACAAACCATTATTTATTGAGATATTTCACTATAAAGTTTCAAATTTCACCTTCTTCTCCGCCTGTCTTTGGGGCGCATTTAGAACAATTTGCCCTTCTTTTCCCATCATTGGACAATTTATATATATCACACAATGTTGGACACATATTTTTTATTATATGAGTCAACTAGAAATATGATTTTCTTGTGATTTATCCATGTTTAGTGAAAAGAAGGAAGAATATCATTTGAAATAATGGCGTGTGTGATGTCATTCCAAAGCAATCTATTGTCATTTGACATCTCCTATTTGGATTATCCTGTATGATCTAAGGGATTACCCATCGATTAAATGGCGGTCATCTGGTATGCTTGCTCACTAAATAGGAAAAACTCACCATAAAAATCATATTTCCTGTTGAATTTTCTAGCTTAAAATGTGTCATTGAAGTACATCATGAGTATATGAAGTGTCCAATGACAAAATAAAAAGAGCAAGTACCTGTAAATGCATCCAACACAAGGGGGAAAATAAGGCAAAATTTCGAACTTTTTCTTGAAATATCTCGATATATAGTGGTTTGTTCACATTTTCAATATCAAATTCGTGTTTTTCAGACAAAAATACGTAAGTACCAAAAAAAATTTTCGAAAAAAAACCCATCGCATGATAAGTGCAAAATTACCGTGAATTGTACTCCACCAGAAATTAGTGAGGCAGCTGAGGAAGCAGAATCGAGTTTATTGCCAAGTAAATCAAAAAAAATATACGACAAAGTATACGAAGAATTCGTAAGCTGGTGCGATATGACAGTGACATTGGCTTCACCACCAGCTCAATGATATTATGGCCCGCCGGGCGGTAAAGTGCTACTTTTCGCCCGGTCGTGCATAATAGTTATTTATGTATTAAGGGAATTATGAGGGCCTTAATTACCGATGGCAAAGTTTGCGTCCCGAGGGCCTCTGGCCCGAGGGACAGCAATTGCCTGAGGTTATTGAGGCTCAGTAATTCCCGTGATACATAGATAATTTTATTTCTGACTGATTTCATTCATTAGATACCTTCTCGATTGGAAGTTAGACATGTTTTTCCGTATAGTTTCAATGTCATCAGAACGTCAGATGATGATCTTGACTACCGCGAATAGGAGATTCCTTATTGCTACGTTACTGCGTGGTTGTTGCTATGCATTTCTTATTTAATTTTAGTTAGAGGGAATTATAGCATCTATAACATCCCAAGGGAGTTATGACCCTCATAATAGATATCATAACTATGACGATATAAGCTTATAATGTCACTGTCAGAAATAATAGTTATTTATGTATTAAGGGAATTATGAGGGCCTTAATTACCGATGGCAAAGTTTGCGTCCCGAGGGCCTCTGGCCCGAGTGACAGCAATTGTCTGAGGTTATTGAGGCTCAGTAATTCCCGTGATACATAGATAATTTTATTTCTGACTGATTTCATTCATTAGATACCTTCCCGATTGGAAGTTAGATATGTTTTTCCGTATAGTTTCAATGTCATCAGAACGTCAGATGATGATCTTGACTACCGCGAATAGGAGATTCCTTATTGCTACGTTACTGCGTGGTTGTTGCTATGCATTTCTTGTTTAATTTTAGCTAGAGGGAATTATAGCATCTATAACATCCCAAGGGAGTTATGACCCTCATAATAGATATCGTAACTATGACGATATAAGCTTATAATGTCACTGTCAGAAATAAAGAATATTATTACCACGGGACCTAATACCCCTCCCTCACTACCTTGGTGTATAAATAACTATTTAGTGATTATATGTCCTGCACTATTGAATTTGATCTTAAGGTATTTTCGTAGCTGTAATTCTAACATGTCTTATATCATTCTGTGTGATCTTGAAAGATGAATTAATATTATCATTATCATTATCTTTGCCAAAAGAACTATTTCCAAGAACTTGTAATTCTCAAAAAATGTAGGAAGATCCAATACCAACCTTCTTTTCCTATCCTAGCTAGGGTTCCTCGAACATATTAGAGATTCCCTCACATACTATCCGATGGATGAAAAAAAAAAACGTGGCGAGAATAGGGAGACGGGCATGGAAACATTTAGACATGGTGAGAATCTATGAATGGTGCTAATGGTGAGTATGGGTACCGACACCAATAGATGCATCAATTTTAATAGTAAGGAAAGAGCGTGATGATCATAATACACCATTAAAAGCTTGTTTAGAATTATTCATTAGGTATTTTTCAACCCGACTGCATACAATCGTTGAAGCATGAAATTGAAATAAAAAAACAATGTATACTATGGAGTATTCGAGTTAGCACTTAAAATTCAACAATGGTTCTAACGGATCATGTTTTGTCGCCGTATAGAAACATGAGAATACATGGGAATTCAATTCCTGCCAAGTTAGAACAGTAAATTTCAATCCAAAGCCTGTGGAAATTATATCTCCATACTGAACATAAAACTGAAATGTTCTGAATGCAATAATGCATCAATCGTGGCATATTACAATTTTTCTTTGACCATTCCCTAACAGAATTTCTTGATGCATGATTCTGGGTAGATATATTCCCTCCCAGGAGTGTTTAATTACGAGTTATCTTTGCATTTGTAGGACAAATAAGGTGCTTACAAGAGGTGGGAATCAACACAAAATATCAGAAAAGTCAAAAGAGTTCTGACTATAACTACTGAGAAGAAGAGTTCCTATCTCGGTTCCTATCCAAGGTTTGGAACAGCACATCATGGCCGTCGGTCCTTTGATGATCTGTCCCAACTGACTTTGCATCAATAACCATACACATACCTCGAAAATATACAATTATAAGATAAAAAAATGTGGAAATCAAGATTGGTTTGGTGTTATTTTGAGCAAGAGTAACAAGAAGATTTTTTTTTTCTAAGCAGAGTAAATTTTTGATAACTAAAATAATGGTCAGCAAGCAGGGCTGAATTAGACGAATGAACATTCAAATCGAGAATCCCTTACCTTCTACACACTTATGTCAATATCCAAGTTTTCAATGTCGAACACCCATATATCAGTAGTAGCATCAAATATGTATCAAAGACGAAAAAAACCCAGTCATCTCCACAACGTTTATTAAGCGCAGGTACATGTTTCGGGCTTATATAAGCCCATCATCAGCCGAATATGAGATTCATAATTCTAGAAAAACCAACAATGACTTAGGATATAGATACAATAATTACTTACTCACGTCGAGATGGAAAAAGAAGAAATTCGAATAATGTGGACAGTAGATGGGAAATGTTGGCTGATGATGGATTTATATAAGTCCGAAACATGTACCTGCATGATTGATCTCTAATCTTCCAAATAAACGTTGTGAAAATGACTGGGTTTTTTCGTCTTTGAACTGAATCACTCCACTTTGAGTTACCATGGACTTCTTCCAAAGATCAAATGTATGTATGTATGTATGTATGTATGTATTATGAAAAATGAAAATTTTGGGTGATTATGCAATGTGGCTGGTGATATCCGAGAAAAACAAATTTGATCAAACAAAATTTCATCAGCGGCGAGTTTTTCGTTTGTTTCTGAATTGCAGATTATTGTCCTGATTCCCCTCCCCTTGAAATTTTTTCTAGCAACGCCCAAGCATCGAGCGGCAATAATCAATCACTTTGCACTTCAATCAAACACACAAATATAGACTATTGTCTGTCTTTTAGACTGTTCCAAACTAGTGATTCACACGAGACCAACGAGACGAGACTTTCATAAAGTCTCGTCTCGTCTCGCCGATGAAATATGAAGTCTTGTCTCGAGTCTCGTCTCGCAGCCCCGAGTCTCGTCTTGTCTCGCGTCTCGTACGAGAGTCTCGCAAAAGTATCGCAATTTCGTCATGCATAATCTTGTTCCATTCTAGTACGGGATATTCACCTTTGCCTACTTTCTAGGTATAATGTAGAAGTAGACAGAGAAAATTTCAACAAAAATAACATACTTACATCATACATCTAAACAAGAAAAAAAAACATAGCATTATATATTCGGAAGTTATAGAAATGAAATAAAAAGTAACACGTATATTCTAAACCAATAAACAGAACAAAAACTTTAATCCAACATTATTTTACTTATATTTGAGAAATAGGTATCTAAGAAAATAGTAATTTGATTTACTAGGCAGAAAAGTAGTCAATTTACAATTCCTGCCGTGTGAAACATAGAATTTTTCTTCCAAATGATATAAAACCAATTTTGTGTAATTTTTTTATTGAAAACTCCATCATTTTGTGTTCACCATATGTCAGTGTCAATTTTGATTACAAATTTCATTAAAATTTTTTGGAACGTTGCATAGCAACAAACTTTTTCTGCCTAGGCAGTAAAAGTACACCTTTTCTGCCTGTTAAGCGGCAGGAATAAGCCACTATTCCTGCCGCTTGGAGAAAAAAACCTTTATCAGTCAGATCAGCCTTCACAATCGCAAATGTTTTTGTTTTTCACCCTGTCGTTGAGACATAACAAACATCGTGCCGATTCATTATTAAAGCGATTCCGATCTTTTCTTATAGAATTCTTCCTAAATATGTTTTTTTATGAATGAAATTCTCAAGTCTGCAGTCGGCACGCAGAAATATTTACCTGCGAGACTCTCGCACGAGACACGAGAAGTCTTGCACGAGACTCGAGACAAGACCAATGAAAGTCTCGTCTCGCCTTGTCCGAGTCTCGTCTCGAGTCTTGTCTCGAAAACGAGACGAGACCATGCGAGACTCTCGAAAACGAGACTCTCGCGGGCATCACTATTCCAAACTGCCTATTGTTCGGATACAACTGTGTCTTGTGGGCAGTTGTGTTTTTCCGAGAAAAATATTCGCAATTTTGAGTGAAAAAAGGCGAAATTTTGAGAAAAAGAAGTCGAACTTTTAAGAAATAAGTCGAAATTTCCTAGCGCTTCTGATTCCGAATATAACCTCGTTTGGTAATAAAGGGCTAACAATGATCAGAAGAAGCACCTGATGTATAACTGCCAAGAACATGCTATAGTAGGAGAGCCACTTGCAGATTTCTACCGTCATCTAATAACGAAATGATATGTACATACCAAGGGAAAGTGAAAACATTGTAGTTCATCGAACGGCACCTGTGCCAATCACTATCCTGAGCAAAATGCACTTTCCTGTGTAGAAATTTGCACTCGACTTCGCGATTTGATAACGAGATAAGAATTATACCATCCGATACCAATTTAATGGAAGATTTCAGAAACCTACCCCTCAGTCTGCTATTGCTATTGTTTCTATTATTCCGGACATACTTCCGTCATGTGATAACGAGTTGAACCAAAGAGCAAATGAAAGGGCAACATTTTCTTATTGCGAATATCCAAACGTGCCGCGATTCAAACAGATCTATATTTCCGTGAATATTTTGCCCTCGTCGAAAGATAATATCCGATGGACCAGTGTGAAACTCATGTGGTGCTCACACTACAAGTATTCTAATCCACATGTTGAGTTTTACACTCGTCCATCGGATATTATCTTTTTTTTTTATCGCATAGAGCGCACGAAAGGGAATCCCAATAATGTTCAAAGAACATCGTGCGTTCCTAGGGAGGATAGGGACAGGAGGTAGGTATTGGATTTTTTTTGAACTTTTGGAGATTATATGTTGTTGAGAATACTTCCACAGGCAATGAATTCCAGAGCCTAGCCGTTCTATGGATGAAGGAATCTTGATAAAGTGCTGTTCGACATCTTTCGAGGTTGACAACGAAACGATGTGCTGACTGATGGGCTTGTCTAGTTCGTCTGACTGGTATTGCTAGTGAAGGGATGATAGCAGAAATTTCCGAAGAACATTTCCCGTGGAAGTATCGATAGAAAAGTGAAAGGTCGCCGACCTTTCTACGGTGTTCCAATGAAGTCAAAGAGTGAGTGAGTGTGGCGTCACCCCCACTAGGCGGATGGCTCTTCTCTGGATGGAATCTAAGAGCATCAGCGTATGTTTTGGTGCTGAACCCTATATGTGGGAACAGTATTCTAGAACAGGCCGTATCTGCGCTTTGTAGATCATGAGGAGCTGTTGAGGTGTGAAGTAGACATTACAATGTCGGGCATACTGAGTTCCGCCTTTCTAGAGAAAATACAGGCTTGAGTTTTGGTGGCGTTGAATTCAACTAGGTTGTTGGTTTTCAATCATTCTGCCTCGCATTCTGCTCAGGATAGTGATTGGAACGGCAGCTGTTCCAATCACAGCTGCCGTTCAATAAGCTCCGAGATAAGCTCCAATGGTTTTGCATGTTTTGGGGCATATTTATATCATTTCGTTATCAGATGAAGGTCGAAATTTGCAGCCGGCTCTTGGACTACTAATAAAACAATATTTCTAATTGGGGTGAAACTATCAAGAAACCTTGAAATACTTAGACAGGGTGTCCGTTTTTCGAGCTCCGCCATGGGGATCACAGTTATTATAAGAGATTCGAGGTCGGTTAAATTAGGGCAAAGTTGCGCTTTTTCATGCTGAACATTCATCTGCAAGAAAATTTAATGTGTCATTTTAAGTTTTTGAATTATTGGAAGAAAACGAAAATTTTCGTTTTCATTTTTTCTAGCGGAAACCAAAAGACCTAGACGTTTCTTACTGGGAAATCCTTAGGGCACTTTTTCCCAAGGAATCTGAATCTGTCATTGTATTTTCCATGACGTTCTTGATGTAAAAGTTACACCACACAACTTTTTTTTTTCATGGGCGCCATATTGGATTTTTGCAATTTTGAAGTCTTTTTTTTTCTGATCACAATGATGTATCATAACGATATGATCGAATCTTTCCTGCTGATCAAAATTGTGAAAAAAACATGTTTGGAAAGAACGCCAACAGCTTTGTTTAACAAGCTGAATTTCGACAGATCATTTGAATTTGGATCTGGAACGTTCAAATTTTCGTCTAGCTCATCTACTCAAATTACATTGTTTTGAATTAGGAACGACGTAATGTGCTAGGAGTTTATTATTCGTAGAAGAAACAAAATAAAAAGTTAAAAATTATGCTCGAATACTCCACTTTCCACTTCAAAACAAAGTTCTATGCGTTTTCTCATCAGATTCTGAATTGCTCGCGAGATGTCCCGCCTTCTTATCTTAGTCCTGAAAGTGGTGATTATGGTTCTTCTCAGCTCATCAATATAGTTATGAAATGTTGAACTTTATTTATCAAGAACTTGATGCAGGAAGCTATGTTGTATCTCTCCTGTTCGACGTCTCCAAGGCCTTTGACAGCCGCAATTTCAGTAAAGTTTTGGAGAAACTATACGCATTGGGAATCAGAGACAGATCACTGAGATGGATTGAATCTTACTTACATAACAGGAAAATAATTGTCAAAATTGAAAACGAACTTTCCCAGAAACATTCCATTTCTCTTGGAGTTCCACAGGGCTCTGTCCTAGGACCCTTAATTTGTTTGCTCTATATCAATGACTTACCAGACTACATCACCAGAGGCAAAGTGACAATATTTGCAGACGATACCACAATTACCCTAGCTGGAAAAACCCCTGAGGAACTCCAAGTGAAGATAGGTCAAACTATAAGTGACATGGAAAGCTGGTGTCAAAGGAATGACCTCATTCTTAATAAAAGTAAAACCCTTTGTATCAATTTTCACATGAGGAAGCATTTACCCTACTCTACTACGCACCAACTAAAACTTGATAAGCATGTCAAACTACTAGGTACTTACTTGGACGCCAATCTAAGCTTTGACATCCACTTAAACCATGTCTGTTCCAATCTCAACAAGTCATTTTATGCTATTTTTCAAATGAAATCCTATCTAGATCAAGAGGGACTAATGAAACTGTACTACAGCTTTGTATATAGTCACCTAGCATATAACGTCATTACTTGGGGCTCCGCCTCAGGATGGCACAGAGTATTTATTGCCCAAAAAAGAATTATTCGTCTTATGTTTGATATGTATGAAATTCCGTGAAAGCTGTAGGGAGACTTTCCAGGAGAAGAAAATTCTTACATTCACTTGCATCTATATCTTAAAATGTGTAACTTACATAAAGCTATACATCCTGAAAAATGTCATCTGCAGAACAGTCTTTATAGATACAATACTAGATGCAATGAAATGTCTATGGCTAAATATAATACTTCAACCTTCAAAAAATCTCCCATTTTCAACTGCATAACACTTTTCAATGCTTTACCAGAGAATCTAAGAAACTTGGGTAGCTACAACATTTTTGAATCAAAGGTAAAATACTTCCTCACAAAAAATGGTTTTTATCCCAGTGTTGTAATTTGTCAATGTTTCAATTTTTTCAATTCATTACATATGTGTATAATTACTATAGTACCTAGTTTAAGCTCACAATTTTTTATAAATTTACCTATACTAACTACTTCTATGTAATTTGCTTGTGCATCTATGACCTGCCATCTGTACTTTGTATTTTTATATGGCCAATAAAGATTACTTACTTACTTACTTACTTACTTACTTACTTACTATCGACATCGTCCACGATGCTATCGATCGGTACAGTTTTGAAAATCGAATCTTTCATAGTCCCAATAAATAATAATCCAGCGGACTGAGATCAGGTGACCACGCTGGCCAACGTATGTCTACGTTGTTGGAAATTACCTTGTCAGGGAACATTTCTGACCGACACTCGGCAGCCCTTCTTGCGTTATATAAGCTTAAGAATTCAACAGTTCTGTTCGCATATTCAATTGAACTGTCAAAATGCAGTGTTCCTTCCAAAGCATTCTTCGCAAAAATGATTTTTCCCCAATTTCGATCAACAGGTAAGATTAGATGATATCGTGTGATACATCCGAGGATATATCGTTTTGATCAGAAAAAAATGCGAAAATCCAATATGGCGCCCGACATGGCGCCTATAAGAAAATAAAAAGTTGAGTGTTTTAACTTTGGCATCAAGAACGTCATGGAAAATACAATGACATATTCAGATTCCTTGTGAGAAAGTGTCTTAAGAATATCCTAGTCAGAAACGTCTAGGTCTTTTGGATTTTGTTTGAAAAAATAAAAACGAAAATTACAAATTTTCGTTTTCTTGAAATAATTCGAAAACTGAGAATGACTCAACGAACTGAAAATGTAATAAAGATGCACTTGAAATGCATTCAAATAGGTTCCGAGTTCCACAGAAAGCTGTTGAAGATTGTGAACTTCAAGGTTATGCATTATGAGATGCTATGCACTGTGCACTAAGACTTATGAGTTGGATAAATCATCTCACATGGACTACCTACAGTGTTTAACTTTTATGAATTATACATTGAAATTACAGTTATGAAATAAATCGTATTTGTGCGCCCGCTAAATCGGCCTTAAGAAAATGTGAGATTTATCTTAACCTCGAAATTTTTCCTCAAAATTTTGAAATCATGTTCTCAAAATTTTGAGATTGTATTCTAGATATTTCGAGATCATATCCTCAAAATTTCGAGATCATATTCTCAAAATATCGAGATTATTTTCTCAAAATTTCGAGAATTTTCAGAATAATTTTCAATTCACAGAATTTCGAGATTACATTTTCAATATATCGAGATTATACCTTATTCTCAATCTTATTATACCGTATTCTCAAAATTTTGAGATTTTAAAAAATAAATCTTATTCAATGTGGCACCCGAGGTTGGCACCAATACGCCGTCCAAGACCTCCATTAAGCTAGCAGAACCACTTTGAATTTTTCAATTTTTTCTTCGGCCATAATTTTAGGCTAATTTAAGGCTAATTTATTACCCTATTGCCGAATTTATTGCTCTTCGATTTTTGTAAAAAAACGTGGGTTCTGCTAGCTTAACGTTAAGCTAGCAGAACCACTTCGTAAATAAAAGTTCAATCACAAAACTACTTATGCCATAAATCAAGGCTAATTTTAGGCTCCAATCCTAGCCTATTGCCAATTCTTTCGCACATTGTTTTTTTTTAAAAATCATGGGTTTTGCTAGCTTAACCGTTAAGCTAGCAGAACCAAATCTCAAATAGAAGGAATATAAAAATATTGAGTACACCATAATTTAAGGCTCATTTTAGGCTCTTCGTTGAACCTATTATCGATTTTTTTGAAAATCATTTTCTGCAAAAAATTTCCCAAATCCAACATGAACATGACAAACCAATAGCAAACCAAAAAAAACTTCAATCACAAACCTGATTGTGCCATAATTTCAGACTAATTTAAGGCTCTGATCCTAGCCTATTGCCAATTTTTTCGCACACTGATTTAAAAAAAAATCATGGGTTTCGCTAGCTTAACCCTTAAGCTAACATGTGAACATGACAAACCAATAGCAAACCAAACAAAGTTCAATCACAAAAATAATCATGCCATAATTTAGGGCTAATTTTAGGCTCTGATCCTAGCCTATTGCCAATTTTTTCGCACATTGTTTTTTTAAAAAAATCATGGGTTTTGCTAGCTTAACCGTTAAGCTAGCAGAACCAAATCTCAAATAGAAGGAATATAAAAATATTGAGACCACCATAATTTAAGGCTAATTTTAGGCTCTTCGTTGAACCTATTATCGATTTTTTTGAAAATCATTTTCTGCAAAAAATTTCCCAAATCCAACATGAACATGACAAACCAATAGCAAACCAAAAAAAACTTCAATCACAAACCTAATTGTGCCATAATTTCAGACTAATTTGAGGCTCTGATCCTAGCCTATTGCCAATTTTTTCGCACACTGATTTAAAAAAAAAAATCATGGGTTTCGCTAGATTAACCCTTGAGCTAACATGTGAACATGACAAACCAATAGCAAACCAAACAAAGTTCAATCACAAAACTAATCATGCCATAATTTAGGGCTAATTTTAGGCTCTGATCCTAGCCTATTGCCAATTTTTTCGCACATTGTTTTTTTAAAAAAATCATGGGTTTTGCTAGCTTAACCGTTAAGCTAGCCGAACCAAATCTCAAATAGAAGGAATATGAGAATATTGAGTCCACCATAATTTAAGGCTAATTTCAGGCTCTTCGTTGAACCTATTATCGATTTTTTGAAAAATCATTTTCTGCAAAAAATTCCCAAATCCAACATGAACATGACAAACCAATAGCAAACCAAAGAAACTTCAATCACAATCCTAATTATGCCATGATTTCAGGCTAATTCAAGGCTCTGATCCTAGCTTATTGCGAATTTTTTCGCACACTGTTTTTTTAAAAAAATCATGGGTTTTGCTAGCTTAACCGTTAAGCTAGCAGAACCAAATCTCAAATAGAAGGAATATAAGAATATTGAGTGCACCATAATTTAAGGCTAATTTTAGGCTCTTTGTTGAACCTATTATCGATTTTTTGGAAAATCATTTTCTTCAAAAAATTTACCAAATCCAACATGAACATGACAAACCAATAGCAAACCAAAAAACTTCAATCACAAACCTAATTATGCCATAATTTCAGGCTAATTCAAGGCTCTGATTCTAGCCTAGTGCGAATTTTTTCGCACACTGTTTTTTTAAAAAAATCATGGGTTTTGCTAGCTTAACCGTTGAGCTAGCAGAACCAAATCTCAAATAGAAGGAATATAAGAATATTGAGTGCACCATAATTTGAGGCTAATTTTAGGCTCTTCGTTGAACCTCATATCGATTTTTTTGAAAATCATTTTCTGCAAAAAATTTCTCAAAGCCAACATGAACATGACAAACCAATAGCAAACCAAAAAAAAAATTCAATCACAAAACTAATTATGGCATAATTTAAGGCTATTTTAAGGCTCTGATCCTAGCCTATTGCGAATTTTTTCGCACACTGTTTTTTTTTTAAATCATCGGTTTTGCTAGCTTAACCGTTAAGCTAGCAGAACCAAATCTCAAATAGAAGGAATATAAGAATATTGAGTGCACTATAAGTCAAGGCTAATTTTAGGCTCTTCGTTGAACCTATTATCGATTTTTTTGAAAATCATTTTCTGCAAAAAAAACTCAAATCCAACATGAACATGACAAACCAATAGCAAACCAAAAAAAGTTTAATCACAAAACTAATTCAGCAATGATTTGAGGCTAATTCAAGGCTCTCATCCTAGCCTATTGCCGATTTCTTTGCACATTGTTTCTTCAAAAAGTCATGGGTTTTGCTAACTTAACCATTGCTAGCAGAACCAAATCTCAAAGAGAAGGAATACAAGAATATTGAGTACACCATAATTCAAGGCTAATGTTAGGCTCTTCATTGAACCTATTATCGATTTTTTTGAAAATCATTTTCTGCAAAAAAATTCCCAAATCCAACATGAACATGACAATACATTAGCAAATCAAAAAAAGTTCGATCACGAAACACATTATAATAGGTACCGAAATTCAGGTACATACATTTTCATTACAATTATATTCTATTCAATGGAAGTTACTAATCACAATTACAAATTTCAGTGCTCTTATGTATAGGAATGTAAAATGTTGGTAAAAAATCTCGTGAAAAATACAAGTTTATGAATACGAATACATCATATATTTTTGCCTTTAACTGTTCGCCAAAATAAGAGACCACTAGTGTGAATACTCAATGATAAAATTAATAAAAGATAATGCGGAACTGTGTTCGGCTTCAACGTCTCGGAAAGACGGGGAATCACGGAAAGACGGGGAATCACCGCAGCATAATTCGCTGTTGCCGCTGAAGCGCCAGCGTGGCCATATTTTTATACTGATCGAGGTTTTATGCTGATCAATAAAATTTAAGAAAAAAAAATGTCGATACATTATATATATATCAGGATAAATATCGTCACATAAATATCATGATATTTATCAAGATCTATATCCGGATATTTATCACTGATACCTATATATCCTACTAACCTTGGTTTTTTCATCTAAAGAAATTGCATCAAGACTAAAAGAGTATCAAGACGTTCTTCAACAAAACACTAATTCTTAGAGCTTATCCGCAGTCATTTGCTAAAAACAAGCTTTTTTAAATAAGGTAACAATAATGGAAAAGTCTACGAATTTTTTCAACATAATATCTTGCATACCTAATATCTTGAATCATGAGCGTATTTCTCACAGAATTGACTGAGCCATCATTATATCCGAGATTATATCATCATAAAAAAATCAACTACATTCTTTTCACTAAACAATTTCATAGATGCGCGTAAAGTAGGAAGACGATGATGGAAACCTATTTCCAGTTTTTTGCATTTTTTCCATATATAGCCACTACGATGTATTATGCAATGTGATGCATATTATTATGTAAGATGCAGAAATATTTCATCACATGGCATTCGGAAATATTCAGAAAATATTTGTCATGTTCATGTTGCAATTGAAAATTTTTTTGCAGGAAAAAATTAACAAAAAAATCGATAATAGGTTCAATGAAGAGCCTTAAATTAGCCTTAAATTATGGCGCACTCAATATTCTTATATTCCTTCTATTTGAGATTTGGTTCTGCTAGCTTAACGGTTAAGCTAGCAAAACCCATGATTTTTTTAAAAAAACAGTGTGCGAAAAAATTCGCAATAGGCTAGGATCAGAGCCGTGAATTAGCCTGAAATTATGGCATAATCAGGTTTGTGATTGAAGTTTTTTTTGGTTTGCTACTGGTTTGTCATGTTCATGTTGGATTTGGGAAATTTTTTGCAGATAATGCTTTTCAAAAAAATCGATAATAGGTTCAACGAAGAGCCTAAAATTAGCCTTAAATTATGGTGCACTCAATATTCTCATATTCCTTCAATATGAGATTTGGTTCTGCTAGCTTAACGGTTGAGCTAGCAAAACCCATGATTTTTTTAAAAAAACAGTGTGCGAAAAAATTGGCAATAGGCTAGGATCAGAGCCTCAAATTAGTCTGAAATTATGGCATAATCAGGTTTGTGATTGAAGTTTTTTTTGGTTTGCTACTGGTTTGTCATGTTCATGTTGGATTTGGGAAATTTTTTGCAGAAAATGCTTTTCAAAAAAATCGATAATAGGTTCAACGAAGAGCCTGAAATTAGCCTTAAATTATGGTGCACTCAATATTCTTATATTCCTTCAATTTGAGATTTGGTTCTGCTAGCTTAACGGTTAAGCTAGCAAAACCCATGATTTTTTTAAGAAAACAGTGTGCGAAAAAATTGGCAATAGGCTATGATCAGAGCCTTGAATTAGTCTGGAATTATGGCATAATCAAGTTTGTGATTGAAGTTTTTTTTGGTTTGCTACTGGTTTGTCATGTTCATGTTGGATTTGGGAAATTTTTTGCAGAAAATGATTTTCAAAAAAATCGATAATAAGTTCAACGAAGAACCTTAAATTAGCCTGAAATTACGGCATAATTAGGTTTGTGATTGAAGTTTTTTTGGTTTGCTATTGGATTGTCATCATGTTCATGTTGGACTTGGTAAATTTTTTGCAGAAAATGATTTTTCAAAAAATCGATAATAGGTTCAACGAAGAGCCTTAAATTAGCCTTAAATTATGGTGCACTCAATATTCTTATATTCCTTCTATTTGAGATTTGGTTCTGCTAGCTTAACGGTTAAGCTAGCAAAACCCATGATTGTTTTAAAAAACAATGTGCGAAAAAATTGGCAATAGGCTAGGATCAGAGCCTAAAATCAGCCCTAAATTATGGCATGATTAGTTTTGTGATTGAACTTTGTTTGGTTTGCTATTGGATTGTCATGTTCACGTGTTAGCTTAATGGTTAAGCTAGCGAAACCCATGATTTTTTTTTAAATCAGTATGCGAAAAAATTGGCAATAGGCTAGGATCAGAGCCTTAAATCAGTCTGAAATTATGGCATAATCAGGTGTGTGATTGAAGTTTTTTTTTGGTTTGCTACTGGTTTGTCATGTTCATGTTGGATTTGGGAGATTTTCTGCAGAAAATGATTTTCAAAAAAATCGATAATAGGTTCAATGAAGAGCCTTAAATTAGCCTTAAATTATGGTGCACTCAATATTCTTATATTCCTTCTATTTGAGATTTGGTTCTGCTAGCTTAATGGTTAAGCTAGCAAAACCCATGATTTTTTTAAAAAAACAGTGTGCGAAAAAATTCGCAATAGGCTAGGATCAGAGCCTTGAATTAGCCTGAAATTATGGCATAATCAGGTTTGTGATTGAAGTTTTTTTTGGTTTGCTACTGGTTTGTCATGTTCATGTTGGATTTGGGAAATTTTTTGCAGAAAATGCTTTTCAAAAAAATCGATAATAGGTTCAACGAAGAGCCTAAAATTAGCCTTAAATTATGGTGCACTCAATGTTCTTATATTCCTTCAATATGAGATTTGGTTCTGCTAGCCTAACGGTTAAGCTAGCAAAACCCATGATTTTTTTAAAAAAACAGTGTGCGAAAAAATTGACAATAGGCTAGGATCAGAGCCTTAAATTAGTCTGAAATTATGGCATAATCAGGTTTGTGATCGAAGTTTTTTTTGGTTTGCTACTGGTTTGTCATGTTCATGTTGGATTTGGGAAATTTTTTGCAGAAAATGCTTTTCAAAAAAATCGATGATAGGTTCAACGAAGAGCCTAAAATTAGCCTTAAATTATGGTGCACTCAATATTCTTATATTCCTTCAATTTGAGATTTGGTTCTGCTAGCTTAACGGTTAAGCTAGCAAAACCCATGATTTTAAAAAAAAAAACAGTGTGCGAAAAAATTGGCAATAGGCTAGGATCAGAGCCTTAAATTAGTCTGAAATTATGGCATAATCAGGTTTGTGATTGAAGTTTTTTTTGGTTTGCTACTGGTTTGTCATGTTCATGTTGGATTTGGGAAATTTTTTGCAGAAAATGCTTTTCAAAAAAATCGATAATAGGTTCAACGAAGATCCTAAAATTAGCCTTAAATTATGGTGCACTCAATATTCTTATATTCCTTCAATTTGAGATTTGGTTCTGCTAGCTTAACGGTTATGCTAGCAAAACCCATGATTTTTTTAAAAAAACAGTGTGCGAAAAAATTGGCAATAGGCTAGGATCAGAGCCTTAAATTAGTCTGAAATTATGGCATAATCAGGTTTGTGATTGAAGTTTTTTTTGGTTTGCTACTGGTTTGTCATGTTCATGTTGGATTTGGGAAATTTTTTGCAGAAAATGCTTTTCAAAAAAATCGATAATAGGTTCAACGAAGAGCCTAAAATTAGCCTTAAATTATGGTGCACTCAATATTCTTATATTCCTTCAATATGAGATTTGGTTCTGCTAGCTTAACGGTTAAGCTAGCAAAACCCATGATTTTTTTAAAAAAACAGTGTGCGAAAAAATTGGCAATAGGCTAGGATCAGAGCCTTAAATTAGTCTGAAATTATGGCATAATCAGGTTTGTGAATGAAGTTTTTCTGGTTTGCTACTGGTTTGTCATGTTCATGTTGGATTTGGGAAATTTTTTGCAGAAAATGATTTTCAAAAAAATCGATAATAGGTTCAACGAAGAACCTTAAATTAGCCTGAAATTACGGCATAATTAGGTTTGTGATTGAAGTTTTTTTGGTTTGCTATTGGATTGTCATGTTCATGTTGGACTTGGTAAATTTTTTGCAGAAAATGATTTTTCAAAAAATCGATAATAGGATCAACGAAGAGCCTAAAATTAGCCTTAAATTATGGTGCACTCAATATTCTTATATTCCTTCTATTTGAGATTTGGTTCTGCTAGCTTAACGGTTAAGCTAGCAAAACCCATGATTGTTTTAAAAAACAATGTGCGAAAAAATTGGCAATAGGCTAGGATCAGAGCCTAAAATCAGCTCTAAATTATGGCATGATTAGTTTTGTGATTGAACTTTGTTTGGTTTGCTATTGGATTGTCATGTTCACATGTTAGCTTAATGGTTAAGCTAGCGAAACCCATGATTTTTTTTAAATCAGCGTGCGAAAAACTTGGCAATAGGATAGGATCAGAGCCTTAAATTAGTCTGAAATCATGGCATAATCAGGTTTGTGATTGAAGTTTTTTTTTGGTTTGCTACTCGTTTGTCATGTTCATGTTGGATTTGGGAAATTGTTTGCAGAAAATGATTTTCAAAAAAATCGATAATAGGTTCAACGAAGAGCCTAAAATTAGCCTTAAATTATGGTGTACTCAATATTTTTATATTCCTTCTATTTGAGATTTGGTTCTGCTAGCTTAACGGTTAAGCTAGCAAAACCCATGATTTTTTTAAAAAAACAATGTGCGAAAAAATTGGCAATAGGCTAGGATTGGAGCCTAAAATTAGCCTTAAATTATGGCATAATTAGTTTTGTGATTGAACTTTTATTTACGAAGTGGTTCTGCTAGCTTAACGTTAAGCTAGCAGAACCCACGTTTTTTTACATAAATCGAAGAGCAATAAATTCGGCAACAGGGTAATAAATTAGCCTTAAATTAGCCTAAAATTATGGCCGAAGAAAAAATTGAAAAATTCGAAGTGGTTCTGCTAGCTTAATGGAGGTCCGTCCAAGCCTTCGTACGTTTTGCCAGGCCTAAAAACTAAAAATAATAGAATGAAAAATAGTGGCTATGCTGTGCGGTTCATTGACTCGCCAGCACAAGACACTATTGAATGGAGCATCGAGTTGAGGTGATTGGCCGCATTTTCTTTATGTTTTGGATTTGGAACGCCAACAGCGGTCAGCTGTTGTCTCATCTCGTTCCTTTTCTCCTGGCCGTATATGATATACTACGGTACAACGGTATATTGGTACTTACATGAATTACTAGAGATATAGTAGTGTTACACCAAGGATGGCGCACTTGCGCCAAAGTGAATGTTTCAAAATTAAAAATATGATCATTTCATCTCAATTCACCGGGCGGCATTTTTCCGTCTCCTAAACAAGTAGAGCTAATGCTAATGTCATAGGATACGTAAATATTAAGATATTACAGCCCCTATGCGTTTGACGCACAAGCTATAAGATCTATAGTTGGAAATGATAGATTTTTCGATGAATGCTCGATAAACTATTTCAGAAATAATATACATTTTATTATTAATGAAAGTTGGCAAAAGAAAACTAGAACATATAATATCAGTTGATAATAAAGGTATTTTTAATAAGTGTTGGGGATTTTTTTTCGTCCAGAACATTTCTTTGAACTGTTCATTTCAAGAATTCTGTCAGCAGTTATCCCTCGGGTACCTGATATATTATAAAACGTATCTTCATTTTCGATATGCCCTAATTTGTATTTGGACGAATGAGATGCAGCAAGCTGCGAAATTTGTCAAAATTTTTTGCAAGACGATCAGCTTCTTTTTCACATCCCGCTTCGAAATTATCTGTTGTAATACTTGTACTAACTGAAATTCGCCCATTTTTGGCTAATATTTCGGTGCTATCTATACGGACTCTGAAGAATTATCAATACACATTGGCTGTTCGAATGAATCTTCGTTAGATGGTTGACGTTCTTGTTCAAAAGGTTCATAGAATGAAAAAACTTTCATCAACCTCATCACCAAGTGCCAGGATCGCAAGATCTATCCGATCATGGATATCAGATTCGCCGTTATCAATGACTCCAGTATTGAAAACAGCAAGAATATATTTAAAGAAAATTAGCCTTTTGCTTCTGCAAGACAATCATATGCTGATAGATATGTATATCAACAGTATATACAAGATCGTCTTCTTGGGATGAAGTAATCGTAAAACGTACGTCTGTTTTTTGGTCACTCAAAAGCAGATAAGCCTTATAGAAGGATTGGTTTGAAATACAGATCCAATTTGAATCCACGACCATTTGCATATGAGATAGGTACATTAATTACTGTTTGTGAAACTCTTCCAGTGAATGTGTGATTGATCCTCAGAGAGACACTTCATCAAACGTTTCACATCTTCTATAACGGAATCCTTCATTTAGCGAATGTTATTTATGTTGTGCTCCATAGTCACAAAATCATTGCAGAAACAATGAGCCCATTGTGGATTTCGTGTCCAGATATTATACTCTTCAGTAATTAAAAATACGACTGAATGGATAAGACACCTGGAGAATGGACCATCAATCAGCGCTACCAATTCACGACAATGTAATGAGGTTAATTTTCAAAATCTTATCATCCATTATCATTATTATTTTTATATATTGATCGTTCCTATGCCAGTATGGGGATTTGAAAGCTCATCAATGGAATGAATGCCGGCTGATTGACCGTCGGGAAACCGTCACCCGGAGTATTCTTTTGGCCCTGTAACGCCCTATACCAACGCTAGTTATTTCGCCGCAACATCTACACCTTTTCCAGATGTATTTCAGAAAGCGTCGATTCAATTTCAAAAAGCGTCAATTGTATTCCAGAAAGCGTCAATTGTATTTCAGAATAGTCAATTTAATTTCAGAAAGCGTCAATTGTATTTCAGAATAGTCAATTCAATTTCAGAAAGCATCAATTGTATTTCAGAATAGTCAATTTAATTTCAGAAAGGGTCAATTGTATTTCAGAATAGTAACTTGTATTTCAGAAAGCGTCAATTGTATTTCAGAATAGTCAATTGAATTTCAGAAAGGGTCATTTGTATTTCAGAAAATATCATTTCAATTTCAGAAAGCGTCAATTGAATTTCAGAAAGCATCGAGATCGATTAGTTAGTAGAAAGTGCACTCCATGTAAGAATGCATAGGATGTTCAGTGCTTCCTGTAGTGATGTTTTCGATTCAATCACCCCAAATTTCTTTTTTATGTACCTTGTAGGTACCTATATACTATTTGATGAACAGATTACAGAATTTCAGGTATAGGGGACTACCAAAAATACACTTATTTCTATTGCAATGAAGAAGTTCTGATTTTTACATGTTTGTCCAATAGGAAGTGACCGATGGCTGTTTGAATGATACTGTAAAATAGGCTTCTTAATAACATTCACAAAATCGAGCTCAGTTGCTATGACGTGAATGTCATGATATTTTCACGATTCATAAAGTTGTCTGGCAGGAGAACACCCCGTGGAAAGTGCCTGGCAATTGTATATTACCTTTCATGATAGGATCCGATTGAACATAACAAGATCAGCTTTTGTCGAAATGATGTTTTTGCCAGTTTTTTTTTTGTACTTTAAACACCCGGTATCTCTTGAAAGCCCATCCAGTACTGAAGATTTTTAACCCCCAAAACGATTCCACCGAATAAGGTATAACACACATAAAAAATATCAACCTTGTTGAAATGATGTCTGGTGGTCGCTGGCTTTCAGTCTATAGAGAACAATTTCTGAAATTGAATTGCCTATTCTGAAATCCAATGATGCTTTCTGAAATTCAATTGACGCTTTCTGAAATACAAATGATACTTTCTGAAATACAATTGACACTTTCTGAAATTCAATTGACTATTCTGAAATACAATTGACGCTTTCTGAAATACAAGTGACTATTCTGAAATTAAATTGACGCTTTCTGAAATACATCTGGAAAAGGTGTAGTAATGGGAGCAATGTAAGTATTGGGCTTTCATTTTACCGCAAATGAATGTTGGTTGGGTCATTATATGCTTGTTGAATAATATAATATTATCCTCGATCCAAATTTCAAAAGTCCTACATGAAAAACAAATGAATAACGCAGTTGCCATAGATTTCTTTGCCGTAGGCGAATGCTGCAATTATACGACTGGGAAATTAGTATTCAGTCTCGTATTCAGTTATACATTATATACTTTTTCTACTCACATAACTAAAATGGCATTTAGCGTACGGATATGTACCACGCTAAATGATCGATTAATCACGGATTGTTGATCTGTGATTTATTCAAAATATTAAACATGTTACCATGGCAACACGATTTATTGAACACATTACCATGGCAACGCAGTTCATTAAACACAGCTTCAGTAATTTGAGACATGTCTGGCCTGTCAACTGTATCAACTGTCAACTGTTATTTTCAAATTTCGTATCAGAATTATTCAAACAACATTCGTTTGTACCAGAATTCTTCATTAAAAATATATGCGAAAAGTAGACGAGAGTGAAATCGAAGAGAATGTTCTGGTACTTGCATATCTCCAAGAAGTGTAAAAATGAAGCATCCATCTTTGAGAACAATTTATTTATTCTGCGCTAAGCATGACAATAAATGTGAAACAAAGGTTAGTAAGCAAAGCAATGGACTGGACACATCTACAACCAATATCACTTATACGTGTCTCGCTGGTTGCATGCATTATGTTCTCAATTCCCATTCATTTCGAATTATTTCGTAGGTTAGCAGGAATTGCAGGTATGTTAATGTAATTTTTGGGGTTCGTAGAAGAATCATAGTATGTAACGCGTTCATAAACTCTTCAAGACACTCGTTTATTAAACACTCGCTCCGCTCGTGCTTAAACTACTCGTTACTAAAAGGACGTTTATAACACTTGTTACATAATATACGGCTGTAATAGATAACATAAAAAATTTTTATTTCATCGGTTTGTAGACAGAGCTCACATTGCTGGAATTCGACGTGAAATTAAGCCTTACGTGAAATAATAACACAAGAAGTCATTGTGATATCAGATACGGAAAGAGAATTGATGACGTACAAAGTTACGTCATTAATTTATCGAACACAGTAAAACAAGAACGATTTTGTGTTATAGCCGTAGAAAAAGTACTATTTCTTATTCAAAATTTTCGAGAAAATTCAAGAGGAAGAATGAAAGAATTACTCAAAGGAATCCTGATTGACGATGAATCTGAACTTTCGCATGTTTGATCACAAACCCAAAAACCAATCGCATGTTTTATCAAAAACCAAAGTGCTTTATATATTTGCTATTTCATTAGGTTGCTAGGCGAAAATTCGTCACAGTGTCGCCATATTTGATTTCAGAAATATTCTAAAACCGGAATAAGTAATATTCAATTATTTTTTCATGGAGAACACGATACATGAGGATGCCCGAAGAACTCTTATGACCAACAAGCGAGCAATCAAATTGATGGTTGTGATGTGGCGCCCTCTAGAAAATACATTGAAGTAGATAGCAAATTATGATTTCTCATACAAATGACACTAGTTTCGAAACTATCCTATTATATCCATGTCCAAAAGCTTAGAAGCAATTGCGAAAAATAGATTATACAATTTCACCTTCGCCACCTTGTATCTCTCTCATTCTCATTGGCAATATTTTATCAAATCAAGGCAAGTTGGCCAAATCGAAGTTTGAAGTCAAAAATCTGCTCTACCTATGGACCAACCTATATAATGTAATTATTATTATAACTCGTATCTTGAATTTCAATCTTGTATCTCAAAGATTACATTATTCCTCGCATTATTCCATTGTCAGTAAAATGTCATTGGCTTATTCATTAAACTGTATGGTTTCACTAACTGTCCACCTCTTAAGACTGACTTTATCTTTTCTGATCTATTATTATGCCATCTATAAGTTATTTACCTAGAACCCAGAGCAGTGGCGTAACTAGCATAAGACGAGTGAGAGCAATGCGTTGGGGCCCCCAAGGTTGGCGGGCCCAATCGTTGTTCTAAAATTGATCTAAAATGGTTCTATCCGTCATTCGGTTGCCCCCTTACGAGCAACCCTCAGAAGTCTTCGAGAGTCTTGTGCGAGCAAAGAATGACGGGGGCCTTACCTTTCAACGTGTGATCTCAAACACTTTCTTGAGCCATCAGAAAAATTTCTGCAGTCGACGGGAATCGAACCCACGACCGGCAAGCGAATGCGGATTAGAATATGGACACTCTGTCCGCACGGCTACCTGGCCTGGTTCAATTACTCATTCTCTATTCCCAAAGAAAAAACTTGAATGAGCGAATATTTGAAGCAGTTTCAAATTCTGTGTTTTTATTTTCAAATGAACCTAGGGGCGTTTGCGACTCACGACGTTGACCGTCAGCGTCCCAACAGCAGTCGACATTTGATGATTAGGTACGAACGCGAAGCGAAGCGACGCGACGTGACTCGATTTTCAACCGATTCCGAGCGAAGCGATGCGGCTGTGCGCGTTCGCGAATTGTTATTTTCGTATGCATATGCGTTTTTTACTAGAAAATGTATATTTAAATACAAATTCCTGAAGAAATATCGATGTCAAATAAGTGCAACTAATATTATACAGTGTCATTCATAAAGTCGGCATCCTATGGGAAAAACATATAATAATAATTTATTTTGGAGTTGAGTTTAGCTTGAAAAAAAGGGCCACTCGATCGAGGTCACATGACATGTCAAAAGTAAAATTTTTTTAAAGTAATCGCTGAAAATTAGCTAATTTGTATATCTTCTAATTATTGTAACTTTGACAAAACTGTCTTGAACTTTGGTTAGATACGTGAAGTAGTTAGATGATATTTCTATAAATAAAAAATCAATATGAAAAATATATAAAAAATCGATTTGAAAAATATATAAAAAATCAATTTCCCTTCCGAATGATAGACCCGAGGATAGACCATACATCAACTTTCGTCAACTTTGCATCAAACATAACAGAAATTTCAAGCGAGGATTAATATTTTCTGAAGAAAATATAATTTTTGTCCATAATTAAAGTGAATGAAAGTAAGTAGCATGACGAAGCTATTAGAATGAAATGGTTTAGTGGATGTTAATTTTTTTATATCAGACATTTCGTCGAAATTGAAAAAATATCAAAAATATGAAAAACGTTCGAATTCGAGATAAAATTGGAATGTAAACATATTTTCCTAGTATTTTTTTTTCAAATTTGAAGGATACTAGCCTAGCCTATTCCCAGCGATTGATTTGGAAAAATGTAACTCGACTTTACAGAATTTTTGACATGTAGCGAAAGACACGTGACCCCGACCGAGTAGTCCATGTCTTATATTTTCCAAAGCAAAACTTAACGCTGAAGTCGAATTTCGAAATGAATTATTATCAAATGTTTTTCGCATATGATGCCGACTTTTGAATGACACTGTAAACCCAAATATCAATACAATTGATCGCATCGCTTCGCTAGTCGCCGCGTGTTCATCGCTTGTGGCGTGCATTCGTTGACATAGGACTCCGCATTAGTAAATTTAAACTCATCAGAAGCTATTTAAACAAATTAAACCTCGAATAACCTGATTAATGAATGTATGTGCAATATGTATAAAGCGAGAAAAAAATAATTTCAGCGTTTGATCAGTCAGTTCAAATTCGAAGTTGTTCATGGTTTTGTTTTCCTTTGATAAAAAAAACGCTGAGTTACATTTTGAACTAAAACGAGATCTGATATTTTCAAAATTAGCTTTTCTCCGAATAGGCGATTCATGCTAAGGAGTACTCCCTCTACCGTTGTCTAATATAACTAACGTATGGGCCATTGATTGCTTTGTTTACATTAGTTTGCGTGTATTTTGTATGAGAAGTAGTTGTGTTTTAATAGCCTATAATTTTGTTTGAGAACTTCTATAAACGTTTAAAAACATGAGTCATCATTGTTGTGTACCTCATTGTTCATCTTGAGCAAAAAAATCCCGAGTATAGCTTTCATTCCTTTCAAAAATCAGGACAGTCTAAATTTGTATTTGAAACTGATAATTTGGGAAACAAGGAAGTGATCGGTAGGAGAAAGTTGTGGATTCATAACTTGAAGATTGGAAAAAGTGTAAAGTGTCTGAACATAATGAGATATTGTTCTTTACACTTCACTGAAAATTTACTCATACCTATAGGTATATTTTTAAATGTATATGTCTATTATGAATATAATACCTACTTCTTGAGGTGGTGGTGAAAGAACAAACAAATTTCAAACTGATTATATCTTTACTCATGAACAGTAGAATTTTTAAACAGTTAAAGAATGTTATCAAGCAGGGTTTCGATGATTATGTTGTAAAAAGTCAAGTAGAAACTGTTTACCTAAATTCACCTTCCAAAGAACACTTTATTCCCAAAAATAAGTTTGCTGGATTTTGTTTTAAAAATATCATGCACTATCAGGGGAATATCCCAGCTATATATTATTCGAATTTGAAATCAACATCCCACACAGGTTTTCATGAGAATTATTGTTCAATAATGATAAAAACTTACAGCCTATGCATGTTGGTATATATGAAGTTCAACTAGAGGTAGGGAGGTTATCTAATGTTGAACAGAGATAATATAGTCCTCAATCAAAACACAGTAGATCGCTGGAAAATACAAAGTTCGAAAATAGACAAATAACAAAGCTGGACGTTTGAAAACTCGTTTGAAAACTCAAAACGAAATGAACATAAACACCATTACCAAACAATGTAAACAATCCGCCAATGGCCCATAGAGTAGTACCGACATTCGCCGTTCTGGCGCTACGATCTTAATCTCAGTCGCCTATTCCTGATTAGAAAGTCCTCATGTATTTTGCGTTGGGGCCAAAAAATTCTAGGTACGTCACTGACTCAGAGAAAAGGCCAATTTGAGCTGACAGCATACACAATAAAAGGAACCAAATGAATAGAATAGAGGGTCTTCAACCCTACAATAGGATATAGTTGACGTAGACTAGACATGAATCATCATGATAGAACTACAGGTAAGTCGAGGTATAGGTGTCTATATCGAATTGTATATATAGGGTCGTGAGTCAAAAATGTGTACCCAGCTCTCTGGATGTGATAGTTTATTGAAAAATAAGTACAGTTTGATGACGAATAAACTAATGGCCCAAAATGTGAATTATAGGTGAGATATATCCAACCATCAAAGTTGAAAATTAAAATAATTTTTCCGCATAACTTCTAAACGGTAGAAGCCATAAAAATGAAATTTCCTGCATAAATGTGTGCTGATGAAATACAGTTTCATGAATGACTTTCTACATTTCTGCTATTTAGTTATAAAAGGTGATTTAAGAGGGTGGGTCATGAATAGTTGACCTTTTTCCTTATATTCTTTTCGGTGACAAAACAGAGGCATCTGATAGAGACAAGAAAATTACCTAAAAATGGTACTCCCATCAAAATACAAAAAATTTGACCGTTCTCGGGTTATTTAATATTTTGTAGTGACATGATATCAGCAGGTAAATTCATCAGTAACAATATTTTAGTAGGACGAACTTCTCGGCCGGCCACCATCTTTTTTTTTCGTTCTTTTCTTCTTCTTCTTTTTCACGCAATCTTTGCAGAATCCTCAAACCTGTTATATAATTTTTAATGAGTCAAGCGGAAATCATCCCTGCATCACGAATAAACTGTCATTCGCAATAATAATATAACGAAGCAAAAGAACCAAAATGAATAAATTGACGATAACAATGATGATGTCATAAACGTCTGAATTGAGAACAAAATTGGTCATAGCTCCTAAAATATTGTCACCGATAAACTATAATCTGATGATAAATCATGTGGCTACAAAAACTCAAATATCTCGAAAACGGTTAAATTCTTTGATACGAGTACCTTTTTTATGTAATGTCCTTCGCTGTATCAAATGCTCCTGTTGATTTTTCACCAGAAATCATACAGGGAAAAAGTTTTCTTCAAAAAATCATGACCCACCCTTTAAAAAATCCCTAACTATAGCAGAAATGTAGAAGTGCATCATCAAAAAGATGTATTTCATCAACTTACATTCATGCAGGAAATTTCAATTTGGTGGCTTTTACCGTTTAGCAGTTATGCAGAAAATATATTTTAATTCAATCAACTTTGGAAGGATATATCCCTTGATACTCATTTTGGGTTATTAGTTTATTTATTTCAGTGTTCTATCACCTCCAGAAATTTCTGTAGACATTTTTGACTCACCCTGTATACCAACTGGGTGACCCAGGAACTAGGTATTCCCCTGTAACTTTTTTATTTGATGACAAAGGTAATTCTGATATTTCGTGTTGTGTAGAGTAATGGTTAGAACATCTGCCTGATGGTAATCTAAAGATCGCGAGATTGATCCCCGTAGAAAGGGATTTTTCTTATTTTGTATTCAAAATAATTTTTTTTTACTGATCCAAAACACAGAGGCTTGAGTTTTGGTGGAGTTGAATTCACCTAGGTTGTCGGTTCCCCATGCTGTAATTTTAGCAAGATCTTCATTGACAGCGTTGACCTGCCATAGACGTAAGTTTTCAATTTCCTGGGAAGAAATGGGAATTCAGTTTGTATACTACCCGGTATAATCCAGATTTTTTCATTATAATATATGGGTTTTGTCATCTATTATTCTTGATACCTGATCAACGTAATATTTCTTCGGCATATTGCTCAAAGTCAAAGTCATCTCCACAAATTTCAATGGTGTTGTTACACAATCAGAAGGGACATGTTTCGATCTTATGAAAGAACATCTTCAGACTAATTGAAACTTTTGGAGTTGAAAAAGTGTGATAATGCCCATAGTCGAATAATCGAGTTCATAAATGATTTGAGAACCCGTTTTCGTTTAATGAAGCAACTCTCGAGTTTTTTTGATGTAAAAAAGCTATTTTTTCTGTTGACATTCCGAAAAAGGTTTGTCTTCTACATAGTGTGGCCCCGTTGCTATAGAATCGATGGAACACTGCAAAATTAGTTGCTTATACACTTATACTTACTCCTGGCTCTTCTAATTTTGTAAAAATCTTTTCTCTTGTGACGTTTTAAATATTAAAACTCGTTAAAAACTGAAACTTTGCCACCAGATCATCTATGCCAAGTCTTTCATTTAGAAGAATTCTCATCAGGTAGGGGATTATTTCCTCCTAATATGATTTGACTAAATACACATGCATAATTTGAGTTCTTCTGCAACACAACAATATTCAAAATGACTCTACCTCATAAGATATTCAACAACAATCAAATTTTATAATTTCATGTCTTCCGATATATAAATTATATGACTTTTGTCACTGATGTCCTATCAATTTTTATGTCTACATCATTTATAATTTATACCTTTTAACTCGCATTGCAAATAAGTTCTCGTTTTTGTTGAATTGACTTGTAACAAAATGTTTCATATACGATATATTGGTTCAGCCTATAAGAAGAAAATAAAAATTTTCGAGAGCTTGGCATAGCAATGAAGTAGCTTGCTTGTAGCCCGATTGACTGAACTACTCGATATTTCCTATTATATCATGATATTGTTTATTTTCATTTGATTACCAAGCCTAACACAGTGGAATATTGGAGAGAAATAAATAATCGCTAACATTTTTCAATTTTTTTCCTTTACCGGGTACTGGCGCGGTATTTGCTATTATGGCTGACACCTGGTCCAAATGAATTCATCGATTCAATAGAATACACAAATGGGTCACCCTGTGGTTGTATTTATATTGAAACTACAATTCGAACATCCTCGAAAATTGAATAAACCTGATCTGTAAATGCAGGTTGAATATTCTCACCACACAGATTCTTTGTTGCATTGCATACATATGGCACGGTATCTATGGTATTTACGTTTCGGGTATAGTATCGAATTCGTGGCTGAAGTATCTGATGATGCATGTTAACACAAATTGTAACAAAGTAAAGTCATCGTCCACCAATATTCTAATGTAAAGTAGTCTGAGGTCTTGCTCCTATCGATTTACCTATATTATTACAATAAAGGTATTATAATAATCTGTCAAGTAAGTCACATATTTAATTTAGTTAATTCTTTCGGTTGTAGAAAAAATAGCATGTTTCATTCGGATCAAAAGTGACTCTGTTTGACTCGCTAATTTTGCTTGCTCGCGAATGCAAAATTCGCTTGTCAAACAAAGTGACACTTTTGATCCTAATAAAACAATCTACGATTCTAGGTATACCAATGTTCATAGCGAAATGCTTATAACTAAACGTTCTTCATCTTGACATGCAAGCACTATCTACCGTTGCCACATCTTTTTTTAAACGCCCTGTACAAAATGCAACTGCCCAGTACACATCATAATATTTCGAACTCATCACCGGCCGACATTCCTCGAATGGGCATTCACCCAAGAAAGACGCGACGTCCCTCAAAAACGTAATTATCGATGCAAGGCATGTTCTTTTCTGGGAAAACTTCAGTGCTACTCGCGCAGATCACTATCTCATACCGTCTAGCACTGGCCGATCAACGATCAAGGCGTTATTTGCTCTGGGTATATATACAGTGCTTTTCTTTAACCCTTCAAGCCCCAAGGAGGGTCGCTTCAAGACCCCAAGTCCAAAAATTCTACTATCAATCATTTATATGAACACACTGGCAACACTGTCGCTCGGTATGTATTTGTGTTGGCGTTTGTGACTTTTGTGATTCGAACATCGATGAAACAAAGCCGTCTTCCAGATAATTCTTGTTTTTGACAATATTTTTACTGGGTGTTGAGAAGAAAAGTTCGTATAAACATACGTCCGCAAGTTATTCCTTTCTGAGATACAAAGTTTCAAAGTTTGATTCTTTTTCCTGTTTTTTTTTGTGAGTAAATTCCGAAGTAAATTCAGAAATAAACGTGATATTAAAGTGGAATTTGGTATCTCACCCTCGATCTCACCTGAATAACACGATTATTCTGGAATTCATTTACAAAAATAAACGAATTAACAATCAGAATTTGACACTCTGTATATCAGACTGAATATCTTGCGAATATATGTTATACGTACATTTCTTCTTATTTGAACGTCAGCAACATCCTCCTGAATTCTTTACACGTACTCAAGAAACACCCTGTATATGTTAAAATAATTTAGTTGGTTTCGCAAAAAATTATTGATCGAGAAATTTGTTAATTTCATATGAAAAACAATTAGGAGCCAGGGGCCTCCACTCTTTTGTTGCCCCAGGGCCTCCAGACCTATAAATCCGGTTCTGCTCTATCTTGTTGAAATACAATATCCATATTCCGAGTTTATTTCAAACACACATATTCACCTCTATGACAATGCTTGTGCACGGTAAATTCAAATATCAATCTACTACACATATCTTATTATTCACGTTGAATTTGCCATCTCATATAATTATGTAATCCAGAACCTGGGAAAAAATACAATTTCTGGACTTCGAGCAGTTTGGTGGGATTTCATGATTTCTCCTTGTATCAACCCCCTCCAACAAAGTTTAGATACTCTTGGAAATCATTGTTAAGTTTTTCATATAGGTATACGTTAATTATAATGACTGGTCTATATAAACTGATAAACCATCAACCAACTGGACGGAATTTCGTTTCTATAAACGGCCTATGGTTATTTTATTAGTACGAAATGGGGTCTTCTATCAATTGGCAAAGTCACAGTGGCAAATCAAAACTGAGATGAGAAAACTATCTATTCTAATGTTTCTAGTACGTTTGTCCAAAAACATTACAAAAATGTTGGTTACCATTCCTTAGAGAAGCTAAATTCTGGAATTGGGGCATTTTTTTAAAACTGCTATTTGCTGCTATTCATAGTCAAATAATATTCTTGCCGAAGACGCATTATCTTACTCTCGGCAGTGGGCTGTGTTGGCTAGTTTATTCAAGGCATGTTATTTTCGTAACAGGTAATTCTAGCAGGCCATTATGCGTTCATTCATCAGTTCGAACTTCGAACGTTTACCAGACGATGACTGACCATAGTAGTGTTTAGTCTACAATCATTTGCGTTATGAGTTTTCACTTCGACTAGACCGTTCCAAACCTCAAAGGATATTCGATATTTGAGACTTGTCACTGAAATACTTTATTTTATAAAAAAAAACACAGTGGCGCAACATTAAGATTTAGGCCCAGGGGCAAGAACTTTCTAACGGTCCATCAGCAAAAAATTTCTGGTTTAATTTCGACCAAATCGTAGATTCATGTTTCGGAATGTCCAATTTTTTATACTACCATTACCACCAAGTCAACTATAACTATGCTCGATATTTTCATCAGAAATACTATTTCATCATGCCCAATCCATCGTGAAAGCTGCTTCACAAAAGCTCTGTGCGAAAAGCTACTTTACACCTCAACAGCTTCTCATGATCTACGAAGCACAGATACGGCCTGTTCTAGAATACTGTATCCACATTTGATTTGCTTGAATAGAGCAACAAAATATGTAATATCAATGATATATTTCGTTCATTTTACATCAAGTTGAATTTTCGCCTCTAGATGGCGATCCTTTCGCCTCGTTTATGCCTGCATCGAATTCATTATATGTATACGCCAAGCATGATTCTTCGTGTTTGAAATATCAGCTGAATAAATCAAACTTAGGATGTTTAGCAAGTCGAAATAGTTTCGCATCAGCTGAAGAGAAGTAGGCTGAGATCTATGCTAGAAGTTGACTAGTTTTCTAGTTTAGTTTATTCTATTGATGTGAAATTGCAGGAAATTCCCAAATCGATTCTGAATTTGGTTCAACAAAACAATTTGTCGAATGGAAATACAGTTTCTCTTGAATCAACAAAATAGTTCATTGAATCAACGGAATATTTCATTGAATCAACCAAATATTTCATTGAATCAACCAAATAATTCATTGAATCAACCAAATAATTCATTGAATCAACCAAATATTTCTTTGAACCAAGCAATTATTTCATTGAATGAATTCAATATTTGATTGAATCAATATTTATTGTTACTTTGAATCAAACTAAATGATAGTTGGTGCCAATTGAATATCTCTTCCAAAACAATTCATGGGCGTGCTTGATTGAATAAGATCCAGAGTTCTTGCAAAACATATTTACTTGATTCAAACTTCAAATTCGCTCGTAAACAAGAAATAGATTGACTCATTTCATGCTTATATTTTGTCGTGCATATATGACACTTATATTTGCTTCCTTTTTTCCGTGTAAGCTGGGGTAGAATGAACATTTTTTATGTTGAAAACGGGAGCAGCTTCGTTCCCGAAACGGCCAAAGCTAAGTGAGAATTTGATATTTTTTCTATAAACCTTTATTTCTCTCCTCCAGCGTCTTTTCCAAACCTTTTTCAATACAAATTGTCACTGACAAGCTAGTGAATTTTCCTTTTGGGCTCTCTGATGAGAAAATTCTTTGAACGCAGTGATATTCTGGGGAAAATCATCTGATTTGTCCTTACTACACGTATATTGAGATTATATTGATATATTTATTTTATAGAAACGAGAGGAAATCCTAAAAATTCTGGAATAATGAATAAAAAGAAAAATCATATGGTGTGCGAAGGATTTTTGAATTTGCTCTTATCAAGATCTTGGTGTTGAAACTTTTTCTGGATTGCTCTCCGTTGTATTTGGCACAAAAAGGTGAAAAATTAACCATGAATCAATCGGGACCAAACCACGAAACATGATCACCTGTTCAAATCATAATTTTCGCACAGTTTGGCTGTCACTAAATTACACACTTCCAGGGGCGGCGAGTGCATGGAAGCATCGGGGCCAATGCACCCATGTAGGCAGTGGGTATGGGTGCAATGCACCCATTGGCCGAAACAGACGTATAAAAAAACAAATTAGATATACTGGCGAAATGAGCACTTGTAAATATTGCACATTGTTGCTGGACAAGTATAGGTAAACAACCATGCGAACCGTATATTCGATTCATGTGCATCCAGGGTTTGACACTGTGCACTGTGCAGATATTCCGATTTAAATTTTAGACATTATGACATCACAGGTTACAAGTGCCAGTTTGGAAAAAAATAGAAGTGGCTAATGAATCCATTGATAATACAGTCAGTAGGAATACCTTTGCAATAAATTAACTGGGGCTAATTTTTTCGAATCCCGAAGTTTCTCTATTCCATTTTTTGAGATATGAGAATTATTAAATCTTATTTTATTTTTGTAGAGATTGAATTTTCTAATATCGTTTTAAATTTTGAGTTATGTTCACTTTTTTCAATGGTGAAAAAAAAATTCTTCTATTTCTCATCCTTGTTCATATTAATATATCAACCATAAACTCGAAACCCGATTAGTCACAAAATATTACACTTCATTGCACTAGAAGTATGAAATGGAGATAACAGTTTGATTAGGTCGTGGAATTGTCTCAATGAATACAACTCGTCTCACAATACTATCGAACATTCTGTGAGAAAGCTTAAACTCGATCAATTTGCTTTGAGGTAACACCACGAGTCCACGTTGATTTCTGACAGAATTACTATCGATAGTGTTACGAGCACTCATGTACATACATACGTATTACGACTGAAAGTTTGTACGCCTACTTCATTTTTTAGAGCCACTTTCGATATTGCATCTAGAAAAGATCTAGGCGACCAGGATAGGACGCAAGGTAACCTAAGGACCTCAGAGATTGAAAAGGAATATTCTCAGATAAATTATGAACATGAAAAAATGGATATTTATAAAGAAATACATTGAAAATTCGCATTCTCTATAATATCGATTCTTTCTCGGTTTATTCAACAGAAAACAACTACTTTCCTGGCTATATTGAATTACATTGAATTATATCCGAGATTATATCTATTGAATTTTGAATTGACTCGGCCGTTACTTGATGTAAATCCATGGCAAATGTAAAAACTTCACAAACGTTAAGATTTCCACAAAATTCTTAAACACACAATAACATGTTTCGCTGATACAGTAGCTTCGTCAGGTGATTTACTGGTACAATGAACATGAGTTGACGATAAGAAATTGAAAACAAAATCTTCTGAAGTTGAGAATTTGTATTTTCCCTCAAGATAAAAATATGTATATGCACATAATATCATTCTGAATATTCATCAGAAAACGATTACTTTCCTGGCTATTCGCCACGTCGAACATTGAATTATATTTGTTGAACATCCAAAAGGAGAACATGAAAAATAAGAATCATCTGGAATTGAGAATTGAGAATTGATATTCCTTCTCAAATTGGATATAAATAAAATGATGTATTATGATAAAAAAATATAACCAATATGTTCAGTATTGGGATGGAATTTGAAATGTAAGTATATAGAAGAAGTATACTTGTATAAACTCTGATCTTGATCGATGAATTGTTATAATAGACCGAGTAATAGACCTTTGAGTGATTAAGTTTTCTCAATTCATAATTCCTTTCCACGTCCTGTATGATGAATATCAATATGTCATACATCCAAAAACGACCTCAAAGATGATGTCAAAAAATTACAATCGCGAAGTTTTAGTGACTGATATGAAAGATAGAAATAAGTCTCGAAATAAGTTGACAAAATCACATTTTCGTGTATTTTTCAAGTGGCGATTATTTTTTACACATACTTTCCGAAAAATAGTATATTGTGCAACAAGTGGGAAAAGTTCAACTTTTCTCACGAGTGCGAAAGTTTGTGGCACGAGCCTGAAGGGCGAGTGATGCAAACGTACGAGTGAGAAAAGTGTTTTTCCCATGTTGCACACTATACTTTTTCTACAACTGCACTTATTCAAAGAATCCGAGTAAAGTAACCTATTGGTAGGTATTCATTTTATAATGTGGCACTATGCCACATTGAATATTGTGACCAAAGAGTAGACGCCTTTCCTAGTTCCTCAAAGTATTTCAAAAAAGTACACTTTCCGAAAAAGCTTTTATCTCTTTATTTTTTTAGATTCCATAAATTTTTCGTAGCAATATGCCAATTCATACTTTTTTCTTGAAATTTCCGGAAACAAATCCAACTTTCTCAGCTTTTTCCATTATCCCTGTCTCTGGCGGTGATGTATTTATCGAAATCGTCACATCTCGGTATATAAGTACATCATATTATTTATTTTGAATTGTTGGAACAATATTCGATGGAAAATGCGATTTCTATCGAAAGCACTAATGAGAACTACCCTGAAGAATTTAAAAAACTTCTTCTGACAGTTGTGACAACCATTTTAAGCAGAACAGCAGCCAAGTTATGGTCGATTTTTGTTGATTCTCCATGGAAATGTATGTGGTGTTGGCAAAGTGCTGTGAGAACAAATATTTCTCACAGTATGGGCAATAAATGGTTTTGAAAGTAAGTAAGCTATGAGAAATGCGCTACTTTTCACAGCAGTAGTAGAAAAACGGGTTTTTTGACAAATCTAACGTACCTATACCAATTTATTTACGATTGGATTAGAAATATGAACATGAATTGAATATTATAACACCAAGCAAAGTACTGGCCTATAATTAATTTACTTTTATCATAAGTATTCCATGGATAGCCATGAATGACAAGATGCATTATATTATTTATATTTTCCAGTTACCGATACACCTCTGACTGACTAATAGATTCGTTGACACCCGGTATAGTATAGGTATTTGTGGAAATGACACAAGCAAGACCTCCAACACGTAAAGAAGTTACTCGATAGGTAATAGCTTTCTAGAAAGGCGCAGCATGGATCTATTGGATTGTGTCGCAATTCCTTTATGTGTGGTTCGCATCGCATTGAGTTTTGAGTTACGGTTGGTTTCTTGGTAAAGAACAGAATCAATTAGGACGTACCTAGCTTGATGTGTCTGCTGCTCCAAACCGATGAGACATTATAGCACAGTTAATATTATACCCAGTGTACCGAAAAAGTACCTAGTAAAATATCATGCGTATCATGAAAAGTACACAAATCCATTCAACATTTTGTGCTCTCTTCAGATATGTAAGCAGATTTCGTAAATTCAAACATACAGGGTGTTTTTTCGAGGACCCAATAATATGTTGAATTTTTGTTAATCCGGGCCTGGATTTTTTTCTGACGAATATACATGTCGCTGTGGTAGCAGTGGGAAAACACGTCTACCAAATATAAAAAATATATACCAGGTGGTTCGTATGCTATGAGCCTTCAAAGAAATGACCAGAATTGATAAAACACCCTATATCTCGATAATGAAACATGTGACACCAAACATACATGGTATTTTCAGAACCACCTTGGTCACCTCTATCTACCGTTGAAGTATTTCCGTTTCCCAACGGAACACCCTGTATACATTTGTTTCAAGAATAAAATCTTTCAAAAATTCTTTCCGAAGGTCTCAGTTGGGATTTGAATTATATTGATAAAAGGGTGAAAGAGGGGTGGAATGATGCTACGAAATTAGACAACTATCTGATCGTGTTCAGGAATCTATATGACATCTGTTTCAAGAAAAAAATATTGCAACAATCAATTATTGTCCTCCAAGTTGGAATTTGAATTATATTGATAAGAGGGTGAAAGAGGGGTGAAATGGATGCAATAAAGTCACACAACTATATGATCTTGTTAAGTAAAGTGTTTTCTATTCATTATAGCAGATTAAATCGTGAAATTCATAATATTTGCATTTCTATTCGATTTGAAAGAGTTTTATGGATATCGTGTCTCTGTGGACTGCCCGTGTTGACCTCATTCGTTGCTGGATGATGTCGCGCTGCTCCTTCACACCGGTAAGGCTTATTCATTTCACGATTCCTAATTTAATTATCTTCATTAATAAATAATAAATATCAGATACACAGTACAGGGTGTCCTATTTTCGATGGCCCTAATACGAAATATTTCAGACTCGATTTCAGATATCTTCTCAAGTTCTCAAGACCGTGCACAGGGGGAGGTCCGAGGGGTCAGGAATAACCGAGGGAATAACGAAATGACGACCTACAACCGACTTTTTTCGTCTACTTCGAAGAAAATTTTGAAGAATTAGGAGTTCTTTTTTTTTCTTGGAAACCCCCCCTATAAAATATCCTTCGCCATTCAAAAAAAAGAGAAATTTGTTGCAGTCGTTGCAGAGCTATGCGCGTATCTATAGAACATTGTGCTGACCTATAGCAACTATTATACGGGTGTTTCACTGATAAAGGGAAATATTTCAATGGCACATAGGGGTCACCAAGGTGGTTCTGAAAATACCATATTTGATGGGTCTTAGAGGCTTCATAATGGAGATACAGGGCGATTTATCGATTTCGAATAATTATTCATTCGTCTATAAGTATTGAACTACCCAGTATATTTTTCTAAAATTTGGTATGGAGCTTATACTTGGGACGTTGAATTCATTCACCTATCGGGCGAAGTGAAAATCCAGGATCGGCTTCAGGAAAAATGTACATTTATTCGAAATATTAAAATAACACACTGTATGTAATAATTGACAGAGTTCATCAAAGGAATCGTAAAGAGGAGGAAAAACCGAAATGGATTTGATGCTTTTTGTTTTCCCGCCACCAATTCTCATCGTAACAATCATAAACAGGAAGCTAAAAGTAAGTTAATTTGAAGAATTCAGTTCAAATGTGCATAAGAAATTAATATAACATTGAAATAATGTGTACCAGTAGTTTTTTCAACAATAAATGGTGTCATCATCCAAAGAACGCGTTTTCAAAACCATACAAATTTGTGGACCATTCAAAAAACCAATAATGGCAAATACGTGATGACGTAACAAGTATTGGCGTGCATTTGGCAACGCTGTACTGTACCTTCAAAATATTCTAATTATTCTAACATATTTCCTAACCCAAGAAACCGAACTCCTAAACATCAAAACATCAGAGTTTTTCTGTGATTTTTCATTTGCTTAATATTTTCTTGTGTAATCAAAATATTCAAATCATTATGACTATTATTGTGACATAGTCTGATGGTTCATGTTTATTGATTGGAGATATGAAGCCAGTATTCGAAAAAGCAATCACAATCCTCCAGTAGTTGATTCAACTATAACTATGGTTTTTGAATTCTGCAAGTTCAAATAACTGGCATGAGCTGTTTCATAAAGGGTAGATTAGTCCAGAATATAAAGTTTGTCCTACACCATAAAGGGTGGAGGCTGAGATTCATGAAGATAAAGAAACTGTAGTCTGGATTGTGCAGTTTCAAAAGGTAAAAGGTACATAAATTCTTGACTTTTTTATAAACTGTATTCTTTAATATTCTTAGGAAGATGTAAACACAGTGTGGCTTTCTTATTAGGGTTACATGGAAGATCAGAAGAACCCTCTGTACCTTCTATGGAGTGTTACTCAGTGTCCAAACTACCAAATTTTTGAGCTTCCTATCAACATTCATGCCACTTGTAAAATTATTAGCACCAAAACAAGTTCCTACCCTCCCAGTGGTTCCATCAAAATTTCTTGAAGAAGTTTTTCGAGTAGATGGAAAACATGGATGCCAAGGATAACTGTTTTTGAAAGAGTTTGATTCTGATTCATAAGCTAATTATTTTGTCCAGAAAACATTCATCCAATTTGTCTCCTGGGGGATTCCAAGACTTCATTCAGAATATCAGTGACAGTGATTGTGAATTGGTGCAAAATATAAAAGTAAATCGAAACAAATCATCATTATCAGCATGGTTTGAAGTTTGCTATGGAAGAATTACTGCTTCAAAGCTATGAGGCACAAAGTGCAAGACATTCGAAGGTACATTAGATGAGCAGGAGAATTTCTGAGAATAATGGTAGTTTTCAGTTACTTAAGTGTCATATATTCCTTCAGAAAATCATAAAAGATGCTGAAAATTTTTTGGCAAACTGTTATTTTCACCCATTTAATAAAATTATAAAATATCAGTACTACAGTATTTTTTTTCTTCTCTTATTTCAAAATTGGACTTATATATTTAAAGCTCACCAGTGTCTTATAAATAACATATTTCATCATACACAACTTCAAAATCCCTTCTCATATTGATCATACACTATACCTTCACAAACTGGAGATGGTAGGTATATGAAATTCATGTTAACTTCTTGTCGAACAACCTAGTTCATTCATATTTTATTGTCAGTGGAATATTGGTAAGAAAGACCAACTACCTATCATCACACCAAAAAAGTAATGAAAGTAGTAAGAAAAAAATCCAAAAACCAAGAAAGCACTGGCATATCTAGAAATGATGGAAGATGCAACATCAATTCTCAATGCAAAAAACAAAATCATACAAGCCAAAATTACTAGATAGGTATTGTCACTATCTCATGTAGGGAAAATTTGTCAAAAATGTAAACAAATAGGTAGTACACAGAAATTATCAAATGCCCCCATCTTCAAAATGAAGCAAGAATGCTCAAGAATGTTGGTGGAAATTTTCATTTATTGTCCACTTTATGCAGTAGATATAATTAGAACAGTTAAATATTAATAGACCTCCTAATGAATATATTTCATTTCTAGAATGAATATGGATGTAGAACATGGAAATATTATATCAATATCTTGTCCAGATTATCACAGTTTTCAAGAAAACAAATAAACAATCATGATGGTAAAAATCACAAACATATTTGTATATCAATCAGCAACAGTCATGAGTCATTTTATCACAATATGTTATGGGACTGTCAATTTGGTTCTGGTTCATAGTATTTGATGTCAGTCTCTTCTATGACAGGTTCCTTTTCAGGTTCTTCAAGAAAACTTTCTTCAACTAAAACACTCACTGGTACTTCCAAGAATTTTCCTCAAGGAGAGTCAATATGATTTGATAGGAAAGTTCCATTTTATCTTTTTATCTTATCTCCCAAATTCTCAAGGGATTATTGAGATCTCCTTTTCCGTGCTGAAGATGAAAGTTAGGATTTTGATGGGTGTTTTCTCAGTTTTGTACGTTTAATGAATATGGAATCACATCTTCAGGCATATAAACTCTAGATCCAATGAGTTTTAATTCCACCTAGTTCAACATGTCATATTCAAGCTAGAACAAAATGAGTAAGATCAATCCATATTGAAGAAAAAATTCTACTCACATCAAAAGGATCCTCACAGCAAAATATATCATTTGATTCCAGGTCCCCGATTCTCGACTTCAGTTGAATTCATTCCAACTGGTAAAGCTTCCCATGTTCGTATTCCCGTGGGAATCTTGAAGAGTATTCTCGACCACGATAGGAATGCTATTTCCCAGTGGAATTGAAAACACGGTATGTCGGTGATAGTTTATGTGCTCAACCAATCAGATATTGTTATTTTCCAGGGATATTCTTGTTTTGATTAACAACGATCCAAAGATTCAAGTTGGTAGTGGTGTATGCATGGTGAAATCACAAATATTTAGGTTGTGTATAAAAAAATTGCAAAAGAATTGGGGGTTTCTGGAAACATTTTTTTCATAAGGAAGCAATTATTCTCTAATCATGGAAGAGAAAAAAAAAAGTAGACATATGTCTGAATGTCTATTTTGTACCTGAATATATAGTTATTTAATTCTTTTTGAATTTCCTATCAGAACTCTTGTTAGTTTAGTTATTTACTATAAAAAATAAGTCATATACAAAAATATACCATACATGTAGAAAGCTGCTCATCTATGAATTGGTTCAGTGTGTTTGAAAATCTTATATGATGAAATCTACATTCAAGAACAGCACAAGTATCAATTCATTTATTTCGATAAAAAATAATCAAACAAAATAATTCCAAATTATTTGACGTTGCGACCTCCTTCCTTCTTGTAAATCAGCATATTGTCCATGTCTTACTCAACAATGAATCCATTAGGTATACAGTTCCATACTTACTTTAATTTTTTTGGCAGTGCTGATTCTCTGGTAGGACGTGCTGAAAAATTATCCAAGTATGGATGAGATTCAGTGCCAAAGGTTTAGTTAATCTGAATAACTTTAAAAAATGTTTACTTATCTGATAACAGATCAAATGGATCTCCATTTTGCAAATTTGTCCCAAAATCTCTTCCTTGATTTCCGGCCATTTCTTCAGCCATTTCAACAATGTCTTGTTGAACCAGAAGTATCAGCTCATCATGTTTAGATAGTTTGATAACATACTTTTTATATTATACCTAGTACAATAATAATTCCAACCTCAAACTGGACTAAAAACCCATTGGAATTTGAATTCGTGTGGAGAAACACTAAGTGAATATATACCACTGAAATTCATAGGACCACTTTCCAGCGACAAATGTCGAGAATACTAAATCATAATTCCTATGAGAATTTGATCACTTTTCCCATGGGAAAAACGTCGAGAATCGAGCTCCTGGTAGGTATGGTTTATCCCTCGGTTTATCTATATACTTTGTTCAGTGTTGATTAAGCAGGATGGAACCAAGTTTGTGGCATTTCCTTACAGCCACTGCCATCCCAGAAATGTGAATCAACGTTGATGAGAAAAAATAAATAATTCGATGGCACGAATAAAAATAATATTGGCCGACAAAAACACAAAAACAGATAAACAATAAAATAACAACTGACAGTAGTGACAGATGAACGAATCGTCAACTGTCCACAAAGTCAACAGCCCAGAAGATATCAAACGACGTTGCCGGATCACTGTCTAATACTTGTCACGTCACATTAACGCGCGATATTCCAGCTCGTTTGAACGGGATCAATACTTTGCAAATTTTTTGTGGAAAAACTACTTCGAATAAAAATCTGAAAAAAATACCTGAGACTTTTATCGTCATACTAAAGGCCATGGTATTTTTTCCAGAATTTCGTGTTCTCGCCTATTATGATTATTTGATATATTCTTGTTAAATGATCGTTCGAAAGAACTTACTAAGTCTCACAGTCTATATAACAGAGATACAAATTTAGTATTGAGCTTACTTGGGACGATGGATTCATCGACCTATCAGGCAGAATGGAAATACAGGTTCAGCTTCAGGAAAAGTCTCATAGTCTTAATAACAGAGATACAGGGTGAATTATCGAACTATAATTATTTGGTATTATTTCCATTCGGCCTGATAGGTTAATGATTCGATCGTCTCAAGTAAGCTACATACCAAATTTGAAAAATGTTACTGGGTAGTTTAATACTTATGGACGAGTGAATAATTATTCAATACCCATAATTCACCATGTATCTCCGTTATAAAGTCTGTGAGAATTAGTAAGTTCTTTCGAGCGATATTTTGACTGAAATATCGAATAACCTTAATTAACACTGGTTTCATATAATTTCAATACTCTTCAAATTGACATACTTTCAACTTTCTGTTTATGATTGTTACGATGAGAATTGGTGGCGGGAAAACAAAAAGCATCAAACCCAATTCAGTTTTTCCTCCTCTTCACAATTCTTCCGATGTACTGTGTTAATTATTAAATACAGTGTGTTATTTTAATATTTCGAATAAATGTAAATTTTTCCTGAAGCCGAACCTGGATTTTCACTCCGTCTGATAGGTGAATGTCAACGTCCCAAGTATAAGTTCCTTACCAAATTTGAGAAAAATATACTGGGTAGTTCAATAATTATAGACGAATGAATAATTATTCGAAATCGATAAATCGCCCTGTATCTCCGTTATGAAGACTCTAAGACCTATCAAATATGGTATTTTCAGAACCACCTTGGTGACCCCTATCTACCATTGAAATATTTCCCTTTACCTGTGAAACACCCTGTATAATTATTCACAATTATTTTCATTGTCTTAGTGTCCTTTGTATTTTTTTTTTGTTTAACGTATAAAAAATTTCAACCCAATCGGTCAAGCCGTTTAGTAGAGCAGCGCCATACCTACCGCGTCCAATTATATTTTTGAATCATCCAGGAAACATCAAGATATAAGTTACGTGAAAGAGATAAACACGCAAGGATAATTATTTGTCCTATTACCCGTTTTCCCGTAGGAATAAAGCATTTTCCCGCGGTAAGATGTAGCTTATGTTCATTAGGGATAATGCTGACTTCTTATAGAAAAAGAATTTTTCAAATCGGTCAAGTTGTTTCGGAGCCTATTCAATAAACAAACTGACAAAAGACAAACAAACAAAAACAAACAAACAAATCTTTCCTCGTTATAATGTTAGTATAGAAGTATACAGATTGTGAGTATAGCTGGTAGACCTCGTCGTAGATCGAATCTTTTCAATAAGCGTTTCTGAATTAGAAGATTAAAGACATGAGTATTACAATATTGTCGCCTTCAATTGTTCAACTAAAAAGTCAATTGGGTTAAGTAGACTCATGCGTCGGATAAATGAGACACTTCATTTAACGATCTGATATCATTCTGTCTGTGTATTTGAGCTTCATTCAATAATATCATTCATGATGTTTCGTTAGGCATTATCCAGAAGTATGGAATAATATGTATAATAATAATATCAATAGTATTTCAATATACAGATTCTCACTTATTGTGGGAACAAATCATATAATTTGCCCCAAAATGTAAGCGAGTGATCGCACGGTTTTCATAGGTATGTTGATAGATGACTTTGTTTTGTTGCTTAGGCGATGTATCAATAAATGTCAGTAGCCATATATATAGGTACTTATCTTTTCTTCAACAAATCGAGATATGTATCGAAACCGAAAGCAGGCAAGTAATAATTTTATTTCTGACCGGGATATTATGGACACCTGTATAGCAGAACTAAGTACGTTACTGTTCTGATTGTCAGCCATGTTGTGATAACGATCGTAACTGAAATGATTGCAAGATTTCTCGCTACAAAATCTCAAGTATAATGTAAGAATTTTTATTATTCTTAAAAAATATTTTTTTCTGTGACGGGAAAAAAGTTTGGCATTTCATCTCTGTTGGCCGGTTATAAAATGTCACTTTTCATAAATTACTTTTTTCCCGTGGGAAAAAAGTGAGTACTTCTTTCCCGGATATATATCACATATATATACTCTGTTAATGGCTTTTGTTGTGCTATAGTTCCGAAAAATGAGTCAATAATACCGTCTCCGAGAAAGAACTTCAAGTCCTTTTATCTTCCATTCGACTTCGCGGTTTCGTATATTACTAAACAACTACTGAATTCGCAATTTTTTGAAATCAAATCACAGAATTGAACTGACAGAAGTGACATCAGATATTTGATTACTTCAAAAGAATGATAAAGATGCCTATAAAACGCAGGTGTCCCTACTGTTAAAAACTTGAAATTTTATGTCCATAATTTTCAGATTTCGAAATAATGTGATATCTTCTCAATATTGATTCGTCCTTCCTTCTGTCACAGAAAAAAATAGTGTATTATACACGGGAAAAATATTAGATTGTAGCTCACGGTTTTTTGTCTCCCTCCGCTACGCGTCGGGAGACAACACAACCTGGAGCTAAAATCTACTACTTTTTTCCCTTGTATATTAATAGTTATTTATTATACAAGGGAAAAAAGTAGTAGGTTGTGTTGTCTCCCGACGCGTAGCGGAGGGAGACAAAAAACCGTGAGCTAAAATCTAATATTTTTCCCGTGTATAATACACTATTTTTTTCTGTGACAGAAGGAAGGACGAATCAATATTGAGAAGATATTACATTATTTTGAAATGTGAAAATTACCGACGTGAAATTTCAAGTTTTTAACAGTAGGGACACCTGCGTTTTATAGACATCTTTATCATTCTTTTGAAGTAATCAAATATCTGATGTCACTTCTGTCAGTTCAATTCTGTGATTTGATTTAAAAAAATTGCGAATTCAGTAGTTGTTTAGTAATATACGAAACCGCGAAGTCGAATGGAAGATAAAAGGACTTGCAGTTCTTTCTCGGAGACGGTATTATTGACTCATTTTTCGGGACTATAGCACACCAAAAGCCATTAACAGAGTATATATATGTGATATATATCCGGGAAAGAAGTACTCACTTTTTTCCCACGGGAAAAAAGTAATTTATGAAAAGTGACATTTTATAACCTGCCAACAGAGATGAAATGCCAAACTTTTTTCCCGTCACAGAAAAAATAACTATTTTTCTACAAACGCTTAACAAAGTAGCCTTTGACGCTTTTAAATTCCAGCACAAAGTTTTCCCAGAAATGTCATTCTTTGACAGCATTTGCGCTCGTGAGCGGAAATATTGAAAAAACGCTCGCTTATCTCTGTAACCTATACTTATCTATTCTTGAAAACCCCCAATTCTTTCATGATGGAAAATAGTGACAGTGAATCATCAAACACACCTCCTTCCTGATGATATAGCAGAAAGCGCAAGAGTTTGAATCTCTTACCGGAGAAATCAAGAAAGAAATATGAATTACAATATGATACATTCATAAATTGGTGCCACTCCGAGATGGTGAATATGTATTCATAATACGTTTTGCTGGCTTATTTTGGTAAAAAATCAGTGACAGAAGTCATCAACTCATTGGTCTATACCGGGTGGCTACGGAAGTATTGCCTACGGAATATCTCAGTTATTGTATGAAGTAGGTTTGTGAAATTTGAAGCGTCGATATAATGAAATAAGAGCTAGAATTTGAGCATATTGACATGTCGAAAATAACTTCCGGTCTGACCGGAAGTAATATCAACTTTCTTATTTTAAATGGAAACCCAAGTGTTATTGCCGCTCCCCAAAGATTACCGCGCTCCGCTCCGCATCGCGCGGTAACTTTCTTTGTCGAGCGGCAATTTACCACTTTGCGCTCTAAATACACAAATAGCTAATGCTTTCATATTGTGAGTATTCTTTTATATACACATGTATTGTTCCCAATTCAACAAAACCTCACTTTCCGTAAGTGTTTAGTAATCGATAATAACGATTGAATTCTCATATCAATTTTAATGTTTCATAGAGTTCCTGATGCAGAGCCATAAAGACTCGAAAGCTTGAACATAAACAAGAGTACACTTTGTTTTTCATTGACTGCATACCGAAACGAAATTCTCAATTTAATCCCTAACTTCGACAGTCGTCTAATCCTCTCCTCTACTTTAATTTATACTGGGTGTACCAACTTATCGTATACTGGCATTATCTCGCTAATTTGACAATATAATTGAAAAATTCGAAGACAACATTGAATAGCATTGAAGTACCTTCCTAATGACATCTAGAAAAATCTATCTAGCTATCCGCCACTTTTCATTTTCGAATGGCACCCCCTGTATATTGTCATTGAAAATTGCGTTGTAAAGCAATTTCGCAATTGCGGAATAAAAATCCGAGTTTTCATAAAACAGCTATCGAGGTGGATCTGACATGATTTTCCCGAGGATTTCCGCATTATGGAAAAGTTTTTTTTTCGATTGACTCGGCCGTTACTTGTTGGTGATGAAAATCCATTGTAAATGTGAAAAACTTCACAAACGATGAAATTTTCGATAAGAATTTTGTGAAAATCTTATGGTTTTGTGAAGTTTTTTATATTCATCATGGGTTGCTGATGGAAATACCGTGCACGGAAATACTGTGGACTTTTTGGAAATGGTGCTACCTCGGGTGTTACCGAGTGTTACCATACATTTTTATAGAATTGGACGAAATCAAACATGTTTATTCACCTACAACGTTATGTTTAAACCGAGGTTTAAACTAATCATTATTAATAGCTATACAATCCTTATATTCAGTATATCTCGACATTTCTTAATTTCTTATGCATAATGAATTTTTGTAATATATAATAGACAATAACATAGTGAGTAACTAACTAAATAACGATAAAATTCTTCTTCGTTTATTAACAGGACCGAATGATGAGATTACCAAATTTTCTGATGCCGAAAATTGCATAAACAGAAAAGTTGGGGGCAAAAGTGCCACTAGCCTCTTTTATTTCCAACGTCTCTGATAAAAATTTCGAAATATTCTCAACATTTTTGCATTGGACATAAAAAGTTAATTACATGTACAAAATATGGTTATTTCATCACAAAAACCTTCATCTCGTGCTCGCCTTTTGATGGCTATAACCCCCCAAAGGGGGCATTTCTGGATTCATGTTTATACGGACATTTTTAACTTTTTCTGTTCCTATATATTTATAATTTGCAGTTGGAATCATCATATGTAATTTAGGAACACCCTGTATATGGTGACGGTATGTGCATGTGCATGTATGCATTCATTGTTTCAAGTGTGACGAAAGATCGATAAAACGATGAAAAAAATATTATCGAACTAAAAAACCTTGAACATATCGCTAATAAAATAGGTTAAAATCTGATGTATATCAGTATAAAAATCACATGAGGAAGATCTATAATATTGCGTTCCTGGAAATTTCTTCACTACAACTTAAAAACGAGTAGAATAAACCGGAATAATATGATGTATTATGATATAAAAATATAACTTACCAATATGTTCAGTATTGAAATGAAAATTGAAATGTATAGGAGAAGTACACTTTTATGTACTCTGATCTTGATAAGCTTGGATTATAGGGAGATGAAAATTGTGTATATTATGAAAAATGGAAATCCGAAATGAATTTTACTCGAGTTGAGTCATATAACCTGTTTGTGAGAGATATAATTCCCATATCACTGATACGAATGATTTTTTTTTGAAGTTCCAAGCTCATCAAGATCATCAGAGTTCATGAAAGTGTACTTCCTCTATACATTTCAATTTTCATTTCAATACTGAACATATTGGTAAGTTATATTTTTATATCATTATACATCATATTATTCAATTCGATTTGAGAGATAATGACAATTCTCAATTTCAGATGATTTTGATTTTTCATGCACTCTTTTTGGATATTCAACAGATATAATTCAAAGTTCGACGTGGCAAATAGCCAGGAAAGTAGTTGTTTTCTGTTGAATATTCAAAATGATATTATATTCATATCTTCATATGAAAGAGAATGCAAATTCTCTACTTCAGAAAATTTTGTTTTCAAATTCTTATCGTGTGTGTTCAATAGATGTAATTCAATATTCGTCGTGGCATATAGCCAGGAAAGTAGTAGTTTTCTGTTTTCATCACATGGCGAATGCGAATTCTCAATGTATTTCTTTATTCATACACAGAGAAAAACAATTCTTTGAATTTAACAAATATTGTTAAATTCAAAGAAATCCGAAGTTTGAATAGGTCCAACAAACAAGCTTGGTTGAATCAAAGTTTCCATTCCTTTGATTTTTCAAATAAGTGATTTTTTTGTATCTATATAATTTATTGAAAATGATATGATTCATAATTTGGAAGAAAGTGTATATTTGTTTGAATCAAAACTATTTCTTTGGATTCATGATCAGAATTATTCATAGTGAATAAGTATAATTTGCATCAAAGAAATGAAAGCTTGAGGGAAACAAGGAAATTATTTGGAAGAAATAAATAATTATTTGTTTCAAAGAAATCAGAGCTTGACAGAAACCAGAACATTCTTTGAAAGAAATAAATGATTATTTGTGAAAAATAAATATATGTAAATGTAATTTGATTCAAAGATGTCAATGCTTGAGAAAAACAAGGAAATTGTTTGGAAGAAACAAGTTCAAATAATGGATTCCCTTACCAGAAATAAATTGTAGATTTGAACGAACTCAAAAATTAATAAACTCAAAGAAATAGAATCTTCCTAAGAAGAAATTCATTTCTTTGAAAACAATACTCCTCTTGGAATGAATTGAGAATTAACAACAAAATTGAACTATAACAAACTTTATTGAATAATAAAAAAAAATGTGACAGACACACTGTTTGGGTTCGATACTACAGAAGTCAAGATACATGATGATCCTGAAGCAGGTTGATCGCTGTTATTTGTATCCAACCTCAAATATTTGGCAGGTGGATCATCGGCTCTATCATCCGGTGCATCAGCATCAATAAAAATGTTTTCGGAAATCACTGGAGTATTCACATCAATGACAGACGTAGCAGTTTTCTTATTGCTCTCCTGAAAGTTTAGTATATTTTAATGCGGGAATAGATGAAATATATGCATAACAAGGAAATAAAAATTTCATAACATTGAAGTGCATTGATGACAATTTTTCATATGAAGAAAAGAGCTGTGATAATTTTTGTTCTAGTGATTATGTTATCTATATAGTTACATGATATCTCAAAATACTTATACAGGGTATATCTAAATAACACCGAAAAAATTCAAGGGGTGATTCCTGAGTTTTAATATTCTCCCGAAGATGCTAACATAGAATCAAAACATTTAACATACTAATTATCATTTGTTTCATGGAAACAAATATTATTTACGAATTAAATATTGTAAAGTTTCGGAGCATCGGCTGGGGATAGTCCTGCACGATTCGCTGTTGCGTTCCAATTAACAGTGCTGCTCCTAAAGTGGCGCATGGAGTTAGTAACAAAGCCTACACAGAACACGCAGAAAGATATGACGATGTGGTTGTGAGCATCAGAGAAGAAGTAGGACGGTGTATGTAGGTGGGTGTGGAAAACTACCAGCTGAGCGTGAGAGCGGGCCAGCTGCTTAAGTAGACCTCGGTCTCGGGGGTTAACGATGATAGTTAGCAGGCCTGCCACTGCGCATATGGTAGTGAGTACATTACTAGCCTACGTGTATGTAGGTGGGTGCGGAAAACTACCAGCTGAGCGTGAGAGCGGGCCAGCTGCTTAAGTAGACCTCGGTCTCGGGGGTTAACGATGATAGTTAGCAGGCCTGCCACTGCGCATATGGTAGTGAGTACATTACTAGCCTACAAAACACAGCTGAAAAACTCTGAAAAGAGAGCTGATGGGCGGTGCCTGAAAAGGATGTTAGCCAGCTCTCTTGAGCGAACCACATCAGTCATTGAAAACACTTGGGGTTGGCAAAAAGGTCCCATTGGGGACTAGTTGCTGACGTGGAAACGTCCCCCACCAGTACCAGTACCAGTACCAGTATACAGGGTATATCTAAATAACACCGAAAAAATTCAAGGGGTGATTCCTGAGTTTTAATATTCTCCCGAAGATGCTAACATAGAATCAAAACATTTAACATACTAATTATCATTTGTTTCATGGAAACAAATATTTTGTTTCAAGTGAAGCTGGTGACATTTGAATCAAAGAAATATTTATTTGACTGCATGAAAGCTTCCATTGAAAATCATAGAAGAATTTTAACGCCATTTCACTGGAATATTTCAATATACAGCAGATTAGAAAGTATACTCATCTACGAAATATCACACAGATACCTACCTACCTATTCGTACATCCTTCTATGACCTACCTGTTTTTTTGATGGAGATCGGTATGAAAACATCAGATAATCAACAAATCATAAAAAATGTCACGCCATTATTCCGATTTTCAAGTATGAATTACAATTCCTTACCTCTGAAAATTGGGACCAGATGACCCAAATGCCATTCTTCTGAATAATCCATCACTACACATTAAGAGAATAGTGAAAATCTGTAAATATGCTGGTGGAATTAACTATACTAAATCACCACTGTACGATACGACCCGGCGAACCACATCATCAGAGATACAAAACGAATGCGTTATGGCGGGTCTGGTAGTTGTATACGTTTCAGACAGGGTTGCCAGATGGAGCCGGAGAGCTCGTGAACCTTTTATATTATCTGTATAAGACAAGGAATTTTTATAGTGATGAATCAGAGGATGAAGGTCTAACCCTTGCATGTCATCATCTCCTTAATTCTTCAAGTGTAAAAACGATTTGAAAAATTAACTTGCCGCAGTAAAACCTGGAATTATATTATGATGTCAATTAGACATTGTAGAAAAAAGATACGAATTCGTAGACCAAAATTAAAGTTTGCTGATTGGACGTTTACCCGTTTTTCAAAAATACTTGATGACCGAGCATTCCAGGTTCAAAATTTTGCTTCAAATTGCGTATCAATCATGTCCAGAATAGCTATTCAGCTCGAGTAAAGACTAAAGATACAACTTCATGTTGGGTTTGCAGGAGATCCAGCCATAAACATAAAACATCAATCATGTCAAAAAGCCATTGACGACCCAAAGACAAAAGCGCCTTATTTGTTGTCAGATCTGGCAACCCTGATTTTGGATATTATAGAAACAAGTCACGCCACCGAACTGAACAATAATTAAGACTTTAAGTTTTGGTTTGGTGATTTTTTCAGTCATGGGTATCGTCGATTTTACTTTGGTAGAAGAAAATAAGTCAGTTGTTTTTACTTTTTCTGGATCTGGATTTTCATTTTCCCAATCATGCGAACATTCGACTACACAACAAAAACAAGCGCATATAATCAAAGCAATATTTGATTTGGACCAAAAATTACTATATTTTGTTATAAATTGTGCTGTCATTCAAGAGAACAATTCCATAATGTAATTTCAATAAGCGCATTTATTCGAGATGAATGACACACTCGCTCTGTTCAAATTATATTTTTTAAATACAAATTTTTTGTTTGTGCATGACAACTATATCAATTGTTCATATTTATATCAAAATTATTTTCCGCCAACAATGTGATATTTCTGTTCAAAATAATATTTATTTGCTCCAAGTAACATTTATTTCTTCGGAATAAATATATTTTCAACAAATGCTATTGTTTCACCCAAACAAATGTCATTCAAATGAACCGATGATTTCAAACAAAGAATTTGATTTGGTTTTAAGAAATAACAATTGTTTCTCGCAAATAACATTTATTTCTTGCAAACAAATATAAGTCAAACAAATAAGATTGTTTCACGCAAAGAAACGTTTTTCTCTGTGTATATCCATTTTTTTGTGTTCATAAATATATCTGAGAATATTCCTTTTCAATACAACAAAAAAGATTTAGTAGAATCCGAGGTAAAACCGGTCAAGCCGTTCGGTTCTATATAGGACATACAGACAACCGAGCAGACAACCATTCATTTTCATAACTGAAGATTTTTCATTTTGGCCTACTACAAAGCATGTTTTATTTTTGTACCCTATTTTGACGAGAGAATCCTAATCTCCGACCCCGAAAACCCCCAGATTGAAATATTTTATTGAATCAGATCATAACTACAAATCTCGTCCACCATTTTGAATTTTCCAATTTTGACGAAAGAATCATAATCTCCGACCCAAAAATCCCCAGAATTATGTACACCTGCCAAATTTCAAATCAATCGGATGTTTTGAAGTGGATCAAAATCTGGGTCAAAATCACGTTCGAAAAGATTCCGATTACGAACAAACCCATAAACAAACAAATACCAAGCTAATATTAGCGTGTTAAATGAAAAAAAAAGGGGGACGGTGGTCCCTACCTTTATGATTCACTTCTAGAGCGCCTGCAAGCTTTTGTTAATCGGTCCCTGATTTTCTGATCATCCTGTAAGTTTTGTATTACAAACAGCGATCTCGTCGCATTCTTGAAATAAGGCCAATTGAACGGTTTATTTCCGTTCGGTTCGGATGATGTAATATTAATGTAACACTGACCAAGGATAATAATAAGAAATTACGCGTTGTCTCAATTATTCAAAGTAGACTAAATTCCCAATGCCCCATTAAAATTCGCACCAGATTGAAGGATTGGCAGAATGTTTGGTGTTGTCACTGCCTATATTCAGATACCTATTCATTCAAGAGAACAATATCTTTCGAAACACAAGATACAGGGTGATTTAAACATAGGCCACATGGGTGTTATGAGCGATAATTTCCTTGTCCTCCAGCTTGTGTGACGAAATATCGATAAAACGATAAAAAACATATTATCAAATTTGAAACATATTGCTAATAAAATATGTTCAAATCTGTATGTATATATACAGTGTGACCCACTTCTAATGGAACCACCCCTGTATCTTACGTAATCGTTTGGTAAGGATCCTGAAATTTGCTGGAGCGAGAGATATACCAAAAATCCACTCTATGACCAAGTGGGGTCATCTTCAGTGATATACACTGCTCGCCAACAGCCATGAAACTACCCCAATTTCCGGAAAATGATATTACGAGTGGAAATAGGTCGAAATTCACTTCAGATTTGGAATCAGGACGGCCAATTTACTAACTATTCAAATTTTTCCTGGAAAATTTTCAGTTCGGAAAAATGAAAATTTCTCGCATTTTTTATAGAAGCACCCACGTATCTCACGTAATTATTGAGGTAGGGTTCTGAAATTTGCCGGAGGAAGAGAAAGTCCAAAGATAAAGTCAATTACGTGAGATACGGGGGTGCTTCCATAAAAAATGCGACAAAATTTCATTTTTCCGAACTGAAAATTTTCCAGGAAAAATTTGAATAGTTAGTAAATTGGGCGTCCTGATTCCGAATCTGAAGTGATTTCCGACCTATTTGACTCCTAATATCATTTTCCGGAAATTGGGGAAGTTTCATGGCTGTTGGCGAGCAGTGTATATTACTGAAGATGACCCCACTTGGTCATAGAGTGCATTTTTGGTATATCTCCCGCTCCAGCAAATTTCAGGATCCTTACCCAACGATTACGTAAGATACAGGGGTGGTTCCATTAGAAGTGGGTCACACTGTATGTCAGTAAAAATCACAGAAAGATCTATAATATTGCGTTTCTGGAAATTTCTTTACTAAAACATGTTCAAAATTGACTTAAGCTTGAAAACTACCCCTGTTTTTAGTTTGTCCGTCGTCCGTCTATAAAAGCGTGTTTCTTATAGTTTTTCAAACTAGGTACTGTTCATCTTATATTTTTCAGATCGGTCTACTACAAAGCGTGTTTTATTTTTGTACAGAGACATTATACTGGCTCTTCGCTGGTGCCCTTTGAGGAAGTTGGGTTTTCGGCAATTTTTCAATGTGACATTTGGAAATCGCCTGCCCTCATATCCAACAAAATTGGACCTGGACTTTGGTGTTTTAATTTTGAACTGTTTGCGAGATACAAATGTTTTCATAAACTTCTACGGCCTTGACTACGACAGTAGTTATTTTCTGAAAAATCGACATTATATCAGAAAAAGTGATAGATACTCGGATAGATATGTTGGCATAATTTATGTTGTCCCAACTCAGGATTGGAATGCTAGTCGTAGTCGAACAGTATGAAAAAAATATAGTTTACTATTCAAAATGAGAAAGTTGGTGCAGACAGCATACCAAGAGGAAGAATCATAATGTGTGGCCTACGTGAATCACACAGTATATAGTATAAATATCTCGATAAATATATATAGTTGAAAATGTTATCGAGTATTCTGTTCTAACATGTCAATTATCATATCATTTATCGAGTTTCCACGAGAGTACCCACGATAGCTTTTCTACACTTCTTCAAGAAATTAACGTAACACCAAATGGAATGATGGAATTCCACCCATTATTCTCAAAAAGTTTGCAAAAGGACTGACACCGATTCTATGCTATTCAAGCAGCAAACTGTTCACCATCTCCTACAAGTCGGGTATATTTCCATATTGCTGGAAAACAGCTAGAGCCCAACGAATCCGCAAGAATGGAAACAAAAGCCTGCCCAACAACTATAGGCCAATTGCACTGCTATCAGTCATCTCCAAAGTGATGGAGGAACTGAGAAAGCTATCAACATTGAGCTCATAAAATATCTGGAAAGCCCAGGAATCATTAATGATAGACAATAAGGCATTCGCCACCGAAAATCAACTGGATATTTACTTGCCTATGTCACCCATATATGGCAAGCTTCATCAGAAAAACAGGGGGAATCTCTAACTGTAGCGCTAGATAAATCGAAGGCATTCGACCGTGTTTGGCACCAAGGACTGCTCCACAAACTACCATCATACAGCTCACCACTTAAACTATATGCCATCTTTCATCGAGTTTTCTTTCAGGCAGATCGGTCCATGTGGTGGTGGACGGAGTATCGTCTGATATATAAGAAATATTCGGGCAGCCAAGACTGACTCCCGAAGAATACAATAGCTAATCAGTGAAGAACCTGTACAGACTCCAAGAAAAAAAAAGACCAACGCTGTCAATGAAAATCTTGCGGAAATTACAGTCTGGGAAACTAACAACCTATTTGAATTCACCGCCACCAAAACTCAAGCCTGTATTTTCTCTAGAAAAGCGGAACTCAGTATGCCTGATATAACAATGTCTGACCACTTCCACCAAGACCACGTTATCTACGCTCGGTATTACCATCAGCAATACTTTTTCATGGGATAATCATGTCCGATCCAAAGCTCCTTCACAAAAACTCTGATTCGTTTTCCGTGCGAGAATCGAATTCACACCTCAACAGCTCCTTATGATCTACAAAAAAGAGATACGGCCAGTTACAGAATACTGTTTTCTTGTGTGGTGTTCAGCGCCCAAACATATACGCTGATTCTCTTAGATTCCATTCTTCAGAAAAGAGCAATTCGCCTGGTGGCTAACTCAGTGACCTCATTAGAAAACCGTAGAAAAGTCGACGACCTTTCACTTTTTTATAGATACTTTCACGAAAAATTCTCCTCAGAAATCTGCTATAATTCCATCACCATAGCAACACCAGTCAGACGAACTCGACATGCCCAGTCAGCACATCCTTTCGTCGTTAACCTTGAAATATGTCGAACAATACTCTACCGAAACTCGTTCGTCTATTGAACAGTGAAGCTTTGGAATGCTTTGCCAAAGGAAGTATTCCCAAGAACTTGTAACCTCCAAAAGTTAAAAAAAAATCTCACACCTATATCCTCTCCCAATCCTCCCTAGGTACAGACGATGTTCCATGAACATTATAGGAATATTCTTACGTGCGCGCCAAAAGATAAAAAAAGTAGCAAAAAGTTGAAAATACATTTTCGTCAAAACTACTTGTCCCATTTGGAAGTTTTTCGTTTTGAATGACCTGCCTCGTGGGGAATCAAAGGAAATCCAAGGAATTCCAAGGAAACCTAATGAATTACAAGCAAATCCAAGGAAATACAAGGGATTCTAAGGAAATCCAAGAAATTCCAAGTAAATCCAAAGAATTTCAGATGCGAGTTCAGATGTTTGTACACCAGAATTATATCGCACTTCACCCAAAAAATTCGAAGGAAATCCAATAAATTCCAAGGAAATCCAAGGAATTCCAAGGAAATCCGAGGAATTTCAGTTGTTTGTCAACCAGGAATACCGCACTGCACCCAAGGAATTCTAGGAAATTCTAAGGAAATTTAAGGAAATTTAAGAAAATCCAAGGAAATCTGAGGAATTGCAGTTGTCTGTAGACCAGGAATACCGCGCTGCACCCAAATAATTCTAGGAAATTCTAAGGAAATTCAAGAAAATTCAAGAAATTCCAAGGAAATCCGAGGAATCCCGAGGAATTCCAATCGTTTGTAGACCAGGAATATACCGCACATCACCCAAGGCAATCCAAGGAAATTCCTGGAAATCCAAGGAAATCGAAACCATCCCAAGAAAATCCAAGGAATTTTTAGGAAATCTAAGAAATTTCAGAGAATTCCAAGGAAGTCGAGTAGTGGTACACCAGAATGCCACCGCGGTTTACCTGTCTAGATTTTCTATTTGTTCAAATATTCTAAATTATTTTTTCCGAATATTTTAGGTAGAAAAAGCGACAGCCTTTATGGCTATCCAACAAAATTTTGAAGTTATTGACTTTGACACTGACCTCACGTTCTATAGTACCGCCAACTGGTGAGATTGAAAATCTCAGCCCTCATTCCTTCTGAATTACCAGTCTAAATATCCATAGGAATTACATTTCACTAACCATTTTTTTTTCACAAAATGAAACACCCTGTACATGATTTCTGTGGGGAATACCCATCACGAGAACATCAATTTCTCCACAACCAGAAAGAATACTAATGAAAATCAATTTGTTTTTTTTTCCTGGTAGGCATGACATGCTATGACCACGCTATGACGCTTGCGATGGTATCTGCAATAACTCGAATTACTTACCAATCGATGGTGAATGGAATTGGGTAACTGTAATACATTTGTCGTGGGAAACTATTTACCGTCGTTTTGATAAAAATGTTCATTACACATAACTGGTATTTATCTGCTAGATGCATTAACCTTGCGTAGCGATTTCCATTTAGTATACCATTCATCAATGGAGGTTCGTTGGAGGATCTCACGATAGACTATTTAAGGGGGAACAATAAGTTTTTCTCCATCACTAGCTATAAACCTACGATTATTTTCTTTTTCCGTCGACCTCGTATTAACGACTAAGTTTAATGTATATGAAATCGTTCATTAATGATCCTATTAATGGACGATTTGTCTATTAATGCACGATTGTTTTATAGGCAACCAAACATACACCGCGTGCATTCATTGTTTATGCTATAACTAGCGGAATCTGTATTTAAATCGAAAATATGGATTTCATCGACGATTTTCCGTTAACGGGTTCGCCTTTCCAAGTTTCTGACACGATTTTAATCCCTGTTTTCTAACACAAGGAATGTATTTCCTATGTTGATCATTTCGACAAATTTCAAATGACACTAATGTCAGGTGAATGTCAGTAACAAGGCTACTGGGTGATTCTTAGCAATTTCCGGATGGATGATGAATTCGCGAACCAAGTTTTCTTCATTGCAGGAGAAATGAGAAATATAGTCGACGGAAAAATTTTGTAACCAACTTGTATATTAAAAGGCGATTAATGATCTCGAACATTAACGCACTCGCTTCGCTCTCACGTTAAAATATCTCGATCATTAATCGCCCTCATTAATACACTAGTTGGTTAAATAACTATTTTTCGATGCCTATAGTTTATTTTTACTATACCAAGGTAGTTTTCGTCATTTTATAAACCACTATAGTCTATAAAGACATAGCCACCTCTGTTATAATCAACCCGAATTACTATTAGGTTTTTATCAATAACGACTTGTCATATGCTGTCATGGTCAATTGGTCATGGCTACTAGATTTTAATTAGAATTGAAAAGGAGTGCTTTCATAGTGACAATAGTTTCATATTTGAATTTCACAGAAGTAAAATGCTTGGAATTTATTGCTAGTGGTAAAAAATGTAATATTCATCTTGGCAGTGAAGAATATATTGCCAGTAGTAAAATATGTAATATTCATCTTGGTATTAATAGTTATTTAACCAACTAGTTTATTAATGAGGGCGATTAATGATCGAGATATTTCAACGTGCGAGCGAAGCGAGCGCGTTAATGTTCGAGATCATTAATCGCTTTTTAATATACAAGTTGGTTACAAAATTTTTCCGTCGACTATATTTCTCATTTCTCCTGCAATGAAGAAAACATGGTTCGCGAATTCATCATTCATCTGGAAACTGCTAAGAATCACCCAGTAGCCTTGTTACTGACATTAGTGACATTTGACATTTGTCGAAATGATCAACATAGAAGATAAATTCCTTGTGTTAGAAAACAGGGATTAAAACCGTGTCAGAAACTTGGAAAGTCGAACCCGTTAACGGAAAACCTTGGATGAAATCCATATTTTCGATTTAAATGCAGATTCCGTAAGTTATAGCATAAACAATGAATGCACGCGGTGTATGTTTGGTTGCCTATAAAACAATCGTGCATTAATAGACAAATCGTTCATTAATAGGGGTCATTAATGAACGATTTCATATACATTAAACTTAGTCGTTAATACGAGGTCGACGGAAAAGAATATTAATTTACCCCTCGGCTGAAGCCTCGGGATATAATCGTGGTGGTCCCTGGCTAATACTGATATTCTTTATTCTACCCTGGTGTTTAAATAACTATGTTTCTCTCTCATAGTAGGTATTATTGTAGATTCAGATATATTGGTGTCCTGGATAATGTCTCAAAAGTCCCCGAGATAGCCAGACAAGTGTGGAAACAATTTAAAGGTCAAAAATCGTACTCTAAAATGTTCTCTTGATTTTTGTTTGGTTAGGCTATGCTTAGTCTGCGGTCTTAGGACTGCTGGCTGGCGAGACTGTCCTACATTGATGAGAGTCAAAGAGCTCGAAACCAGTTTGTAGATGTCTAGCATGGCCTGGCTAAATCGAAATTGATAGGCAATCAGGAAAGAATCACTTGTATCAGTATTCGTTTATACGAGTCGATGCATAGATTTCAGGAGGATGTAATTCAATGTTCTGCCTAGCATTAGCTAGGAAAGTACTTGTGTCTCTCTAGAAATGTACCATTGTTGTTCATTTTATGAACATTGTGTGGAAATGACTTCGAGATTTTTGTATTTATTCATTATTTCATTCCACTTTGAGCATTGTGGCTATTTGGTATTCGAAATTACGCCAGTCGGGCAACCAGCCACTGGCGTATGAGGATTTTGAGTGTTTTTTTCCTTCTGTTCCACTCAGATGGCGTTGCTCTCATATTGTCTATGGAGGACGCCTCTGAGGGGATATAATGCCGACTTGATTGTTGTTTGGCCGAGTGTTTGGCTAGGCTACGCTTAATCGGCTGTCTTAGAACGGCTGGCTGGAGACTGCCCTACACTGATGAGAGTCAAAGAGCTCGAAACCACTCTGTAGGTGTCTAGCGTGGCCTGGCTAAATCGAAATCAATAGGCATTCAGGAAAGAATCACTTGATCAGTATTCGTTTATACGCTCGTTTATACGAGTCGAAGCATAAAGATTTCGTGAGAATGTAATTCAACATTCGGCGTGGCATTAACCAGGAAAGAAGATGGTTTTCTCCCGAAATCTACCATTGTTGTTCATTTCATGAATATTGTATGAAAATGACTTTGAGCTTTTCGTATTTATCTTGCACGTTATTATTTATAGGAACAAAAATACACGAAATTCAATACCCTCTCTAAAATGTATACGATTTTCAAATTCTGTGAGAAATATTTTTTCAGAATATCAATGAAAATGTATATATTAACTTTTCTCCATATTTTGTCGAAAGGAATCATCCCTAGGCTTTCCCGCTTTCCCATATAGCACTCGACGTTCTGGGGACGTTCATTTTAGGTGCGTTAAAGCATAAAGGTCTGAACGTCCGAGACCTCTTCAAGACGTACTGATAACGTCAATTAATTTTTAGACGTACTGGGTACGTATGATTTCGATGTACTGAGTACGTCCAACTCTAGACGTTATCGACATTATGTGGACAGAATTGAATAAATTGTATAATGATAATTGAAATCATTGCATATAATTTCTACCCTCAATCACTGATATCAATTCGTGTAGGAACCTTGCAAACATGAAGATAATACAATTCTCACAATTCATTTTTTACTGGTCGTACCTAATCACAAAACATATATTTAGGTATTATCTGCCGTGATCATCTAATTCTATGAAAGTATCAATGTGAAGGGTCAATCGACATTCACACATAATCTCTTGTTGTATACTGATATATTAATTAGTAATCTCTGGTAGAAGTCAGCCAGGTACAGCTTTGTTTGTCTGATTTCATTGTCACTAAATTGACATTTGTAGTTTGTCTCGGTGGTCATGTGATTTCCTGCCTCCACTTGTCGTTTGTTTAACAAGATGGAAGTCATTCATCAGTTTTCCGTCAACTTACTCATGGAAGTGTTCCAAATGTTAGGGAGCTCTTTATTCTTTTTTATTATCCACCATAATGCCCACCTATGGAGGCTTTCATAGTTATCCTCCTAGAACACAATTCATTTAACTTGTATGTATTTTGATTCTCTACGGTTATTATAAAAAAAAAATTCACCTTCATGTAAACTATCTATGGTAAGGATTCCTCGTGTTACCTAATTAATTTTTCTCATTGTAGGACTGTAATTTCTTATTATATAGGCTGATGATGGACATACGTATGTCCGAAAACATGTTCTTGATGTGACTATTCACTATGAACCCGTGAGTTTCCACAATAAATTGTCGTGAGATGACTTTGTGTATTATTCAGTATATTGATAAGTAATCTATAGTAAAAGTCCATGGTATCTCAAAGTGGAGTGAATAGATTCATAAACAAGACACACTAAGTTATCTCCACAAAAGAGATAGAGATATTTGAAATCAATGAATCAATTAAAGATGACAACATTATGTCCTTGAACGAAAAAAACAAATTTTGATTGCCAAACATTTTTTAACGCCCTCAAATTCTAACGAGGATTCCCTCGAGGATTCCCTACTAGGTTAGTACTTTGCCCTATCTTGAATCCTTTCTCAGTTGACTTGTTGTTTCTGAAACATTTTTTGTAAAAATCGAGGTAAACATTTTGTTTTTCATTGACATGTGACTCATTACGGCCCTGCTTCTTCTCGCATATCACCTGATATTCTCTGTACATGCCACAGGACAGTTTTGTGTCACTTTTCATTGGAGACATACTTCACGTATCCCATGTCAAGTTAACCCCCCCCCCCCCCCCCCGTCAAGGAGAGTAGTTTATAATCCTTGCCCCCCCCCTTCACAGACATTGATTATTGAGTTAATAAATTTTGGGACTTAGTGTGTCTTGTTTATGAGGATATTAATAAGTGTTCTGTAGAGCGTCTGGAATTTAGGATCTATCGCTGGTAGGAGCGCCTTTTTAAAAAAAAATATTCAGAATAATATCTTTTCTACACCTATGTAGATCTCTTTTTCAACTATCTGAGTAAAAAACGGGCATTGACGTTAATTCAGTTATTCATGGTCCTGAATGGACGTATTGGGGATGTACAAAACAAATGCGCGGAATCTGGACGTCCCCAGTACGTACGAAACATCTTGGCTGGACGTTCTCAGTACATTTTGGGGACGTACTGGTGCAATATAAGGGTTATCACCACAATTCTGAAACACCCTGTATAAAAAGATTAATATTATTTGAAAATGGTGATTATCGAATTTGTAACAGAGTCCGAAACTAGTATATCTAATCACCCTGTATATATGTCGCTAACACATTTGCCGATACCGTTAGTCATTCCACATTTTTAATCGTCAGCAGGTATGTATATAAGGCTATTCAATTCTGAAACGATATGATGGTAATGGAAGGTGTATTATTCTGCATGAGGAATAATATTTTATGCTTTCTGCAACCTTAATCGATTCGATTGACAATTCAGAGATTTCTGAAATCTGAATATTCATGAGTATTTGAAATTTCCACTCGTCAAACGTTCACGACCGAGAAAGGCTTATACAGGGTGTGAGTGAGTAGGTGCGAAAAAATTCAAAGGAAGTAGAAAAAAAACACAAGAGCTTTTTTCTATCGGATAAATTTCTCTTGGTAACAAAAACCATTTGCCGATCAGTAATTTTACGAGAAAAATTGACATGAGAAAATTGCGAGACCGTAGGTCGAGCAATTTTGTCTTATGTCAGGACCTCAAGTAAAACATTCTGATGAGAACAGTTTTGGATTCTCATCTGGCAAACACCAGCTGGTTAGGCCAAATGAGGGTTTTCATTCTCATCTGGCAAACACCAGCTGGTTAGGCCAAATGAGGGTTTTCACAATAATGATAGGTGAATACTTATTTTATATACATTTTTTGTACTTGAATACTATTTGTTCTAGTTGTAGTCGGCTGGACTGAAGGTTTCAATGAAAAAATGTTTGGTGGGACCAGTAAGAATCAAACAATGATCTCCCATGAGAATAAATCATCACTTTTATATGCATCACTTTGAAGAGATATAATCTGCAGGTAAAAATCCCACAGACTGAAATATATGAAGGAGAATGGAAGAAAAACATATTATATTTATATTACACAAATGTTTCGAGGTTTGTTGACTGAATTCTCAATGGATTGGAATAAAGTTCACATTTTTACTCCTTTTGCTTCACTATTTTGAATGCCACTCTATGTGTTTGGTGGTATTTTCACTGGTTTTTCAATGTCAACAATTGAAATTCCATGAATGTATCCAAAATATCTTGGTGTTGCATTTGAAATGGATACAAGTACTGGTAAAACCAGTATATATTTATTGATGATCAGGGATAGAGCCAATGCAGAGCACAGATTTGTCAAAAACGTCTCTGGCATGCTCCATGGAATGTAGAGACCGAGATTAATCACTGTGATCTCACAGGAGCATATCTTGTTCAAGTCATGGCACATTTGAAATGCAACAGTGATAAAATTACTCCAAAATTGCTGCATGTTTTGGTCAACGGGGTACACCACTTCACTTTCAGTTATCATGAAGTTCTTCCAAAGATTAAATAATCTATACATTATACCCTCGATCAGTATTCATGCCAAATTCAGTTCTTCAACGATCAGCCTGGTAGCTATAGATAAAATATTCCCATTTCTTATAGACCAACTTTTGTGTTTCTCGAAGGCAAAACCAAGCTTTCATAATGTGACATAATGAGGAATCTTTTCAGCTGGTTATTAATTTTAAGTGATCACCATTTATGTGTTTCTACAATATCAAATTTTAATTTATGCCATAACAAAATAATTATTATCCTCACTAGAAACGACGCTCGACATCAAAGAACATACCTGTTTCACGAATAACACGAATTTTTTATCTTTCTTAACATCAACAAACATTTCACACACGTCGCTGGGTACCTAAGACAGTGGAAAATACAAAGCGCTAAACGAATACATACATAATTATTTAAAATTGATGCGATTTTGTGCAGGTAGTGCATACAAATTTATTAGTGAATCACTGAAGCCATCTTCAACTGTGTTCAAGGAATCAAGGTGATTTTGAGAGTGAACAATAAAAATCACAGAAGAAGGAGAACGAACGATATTTACTAGGATTTATCTCGGATATATACTACCCAAATATCGCAGAATATCCAATAAACATCCATTTCATGTCTGAACGTGTCTGAATATCATTGGACCAATTTTGGACATCCATTGGATATCCTATGGAAATCCACAGACTATCCTATGGACTTCCAATCCATGTCCAATACATGTGGATTTCCATTGAAAATATCCTCTATTCAATATACCGGGTAACCCGAAACCAATTCAGAGGGGGGTGTTTCTTCGTTGCTCTTTTGAATAGATGTTTCTAATTTGGTATATCGATTTGATTTCAGGAGTGTATAATTTCCCTAGCATTTTAGTTAATGTCAAATACAAAGTTTTTTTTTCTGAAAATTACGATTCAGTATAGAATTACCTCTCTAACGATATATCACAATAATTATACTCTGAACTAGCTGACCCAGCAAACGTTGTTTTTTAGATAAATATTTATCAAAAACTATCATTATTTATTTTCTACTTCTTTTTATTTCGGCAATCTATATCTCTTCATATTTTCAAACTACTCTTTATTTTCAACTCACTTTTTAGTTTGGATATCTATAAAAACTTGTATCATTAGTTTTTCAAACTAATATTTATTACAATAGCTGATACCCGGAACCCGGCGTTGTTTTGCTATTATGCTATATACATTTATTTCTAGAAAATAATTTTTTAGTTGAACACACTTTTATTATTTTGTTTTCAACACACTTTTATTATTTTGTTTTCTACTTCTTTTAAGTTTGGCTATCCATAAAATCGTGTTCATTAGTATTTCAAACTACTATTTTTATTTTCAACTTTTTTTATTTCGACAGCTATCTCGTTTCTCAAACTATACTAACCATTTTCTACTTCTATTCAGTTAGGCCTCGAGTTTGGCTATCCATAAAAGGGTGTTTCATTATAGTATTTCGCCATATTGGATCCGCCACCTTGAATTTCCCAATTTCAAAGAATAAAATCATAATCTCCGACCCCGGAAACCCCCAGACATTAATTTTGAATTGAATTGGATCATAATTACAAAACTCGACCGCCATATTGGATCCTCCATCTTTAATTTCCTAATTTTCATGAAAGAATCATAATCTCCGGCCCCAAAACACCCCATATACAGACTTTGAATGGAATCGGATCAAAGTTACAAAACTCGTCCGCCATATTGGATCTTCCATCTTGGATTTCCCAATTTTGATGGAAGAATCATTATTTCCGACTCTGAAAACCCCAAGATACCAAGTTTGAATCGAATCACTACATAATTGAAAAACTCGTCCATTATATTATATACGCCATTTTGAATTTTCTGATTTTGACGAAGGAATCATAATCTCCGACCTCAAACACCCCCAGTTACCAATTTTGATAGTATCTGACCATAATTACAAAAGTCTTTCGACATATTGGATCCACCATCTTGAATTCCAAAATTTTGACGAAAGAATTATAATCTCCGACTCCGAAAACCCCCAGATACAAATTTTGAAGTGATACGGCCGTTCCGGAGGAGTTTGGCCACTAACACCGTTACTGGGACAGGAGAATTTTATCTCGATTTTATATATATTAGATAATTTTTGTATTCAGTAATTAAGAATGAAGATACATTGTAAAGGAAGTATTTCCTGATCTTTGAATAATGGACGACAACTTTCTCTATACTTAACTTTCGAGATCAATCTCAAAGATCTTTTTTGTAGTTTGAATATTCTTATGGAATCAACTGCGTTTCCCCAGAGAGTTACGCCATAGTTGATATGAGAATGAAAAATAAAAGAAAGATAGCATGTGAATAACAATAATTCGATGTCAAAGTTGTTACACAATAAAGTTTTTTCTGTGACGGAATAAAAGTTTGAAATTTCATTTCTGTTGACAGGTTATCAAATGTCACTTCTTATAAATTACTTTTTTCCCAAGGCAAAAAAGTGTAGGTACTTTTCTCCCGGATATATAGCTCATATAATAAACTGTTGATGGTTTTCGATGTGCTATAGTTCCAAAAAATAAGCCAATAACACCGTCTCCGAGAAAGAACTATCTTCCATTTGACTCCGCGGTTACATAAATTACTAAACAACCTAGGTGTTAATTTCATATAATAAGTGTATTTTTGCGTTAACTTGAATAATACCACCTCGAATACCACTATCGAAAGTTATTACTTTTCATCCTTTTGGTGTTTCTTTTTGCATGGATATTTCAGGACCCCTCTAAATTACCACTCCCGTGTTGTTTTTCACTGTGAAGGTGTGAATGTGGATTGACAACACTGTACACGGAATTATCAAATTTCTAATAATATTGATATATTATTGCTAATCAAGCGAGAATCAAGTGTTGATTCGATCGGAGTTATTTCTGAATTCTGAAATCCACTCGATTGAAGTTACACCCGAACATTTTTCACTGTGTAGGTGTACATAGTTTTGGAGCGTCCTCCCCTCGGTCCTCCCTCGTCTGTTTTTTCTTGTTTTATTTCACTACTTAGTTTTCAATGATTTGTTTATTCCAGAATTTCAACACAAGTCAAGGAAAAAAAATGTGATGCTTTACATTTTCTCAGAAAGTGAAATGGGAAATAAAACGAACTACAGAAGAATTTGCGATATCTGTGCCAAGTTACAACACAACAAACATAACGTCATAACGAATAATAGTATTATTCACATCGCAATAAATGTCAATGTTTACAAACTCTGTAACAGTTTCACAATAATCTTCGGGCGATATGAACAGCTTTGTCGTGAATTATTATGCCAACCTAAGGTGCATAATTAAATCTCAATCTATCATATTATCGAGCATATGATAGTGTTTCCTATTAGGTATCATTATCATAAAAATGAATAAGAACTTGATAAGGTATTGTAGTTTTATTTCTTTTTATAGGTAACAGAAGTAGAATAACCATAGAATAAACATTTTTACATAAAATCAGAATAAAAACGTGAGCAAAAACCCATCAATGTCGTAACCAAAGAAACCTCGAATATCTAATAACAAAAAAAAAACAGGATTTCTCAAGGTGAATTTCTCAGGTTATCAACGTTTTTGCATCTATCATCTATTATTCATTTTAGCCCACCTTCGAAATTATTCGAAATTATCACATCAGACAACATTTATTTATTGAATAGGTAATAACAATTACAATTAATTGTAATCGCCAATTAATGTGACTCTAGTGACTCTGTATTTTTTGCGTTCAAAATTATAGCTCACGACTCGGCTCACGAATTCAACCGAAACTCACGAATAGTGAATCACGGATAGAACTGACTCACATACAGAACTGACGCGAAGGGACTTAATCAGGGTCAGTGCAGATTCACGGACGAGATAGACTCACGGACATAAAGTAACTTATGAATGTTAGTGAGTCACAGAAAGAACTGACTCACGGACAGACCAAATTCACGCACACTCATATATGGGACTGACTTTCAGATGAAAATGGCTCATGGATTGGACCGACAACACCTCGGACCACATCGGCAGATAGTGACTCACATGACCCACATACAGGACGAAGATCAATCACGCATGGATGGAATCGGCTCAGGAAATAAAACGACTCGCATCTACAGATATCCACGGACAGATAGTCACTCACAGATGGGACTGATTCACGTACATAAATGAAAGGAATGACTCACGGACATACGAACGGACTCCCAGATAGGATTGACTTTCGGATGAATATGACTCATGGAAGATGAAGACTCACGGGCGGAAAGTGATTCTTGGGCAGAAAGTATTTCGCGGACGGAACTCACTCACGGACGGTTCAGATTCAAACACGGTAATGACTCATGGTCAAAAATAATTCACGAATGAAAATGGTTCATGAATGTAAATTGTAAAGTGACTCACGGCGAAACTGACCTACATGAAAAATATCACACGGGAAAAGATGCATCACGACAGGAATTTGCTTACTACGGAGAGTGATGGCCACGAATATAACCAATTGATGGGCAGATAGTGACTCACGGACGGAACTGACTTGTATACAGATGGAACTTATTCACAGAAGAGACTGACTCGCGAAGAGGACGGTATCACGGACGAGATAGACTTACGTAAGTTTTCACACGAACAGGATTGATTCTTCAATAAAAGTGGTCCACGGATGAAAAAGACTCAATATCAAAAAGTGATTTTAAGATTCGGAACTGACTCACGAATGGGACAAATTCTAGTATTGCTATGAATTTACTGATGAACATAATTCACAAACAAAATCGACTCACAGAACGGAGACTGACTCATATAAGTAATTGACTTACATACAAAATTATGAGCAAAATCACAAACCAACACGAATGACTGGGACTGACCCAAAGATGGGACTGAGCCATAGACGAGACCGTGGACGAGACTTACCTATGACAGGATTGACTCACCGGTGACGCATGATGAACGATAAAGACTGACTGACAGATGGGACTAACTCACAAATGAGACTTAGCCACGGACGGAAATGACTCACGAATAGGACTTATCCGAGAATGGGATCGAGTAACAGGCGGGGCTTCTCCTTAGGCGGGACCGAGGGTGGGACTGACCCCCTATGACTTATGATTAACGCACGCATGAGACTGACTCATGGAAAGATAACTCAGGGAAAGGGTTGACTTATGGACCTTTGGCGTTTCAGTGGGGAAGAACTGAACACCTTTTTGAATATTTGCGAGGATCTTTTTGGCAGTGCCGAAAGCTGTATGGTAGCGGTTGATATGATGTATATTTACAAAATGAAAAATAGTGAATTCGTAGTCGAGGCGTCTCTGGTCAGTTAAGCTGTCGCGAACCGAGTAACCACTTCGAGTGTCGAGAAAAGACTGTCGTTCTTGAGGGTTGTTTTGAGAACGTGAGATCGGTTCGAAAACCCTAGCACGTTTCTCAGAAAAAGAGAAAACCTGGTAGTGTAACTCACATTGAAATGAAATAATTAAGAAAATCCGAATCATTTATTTGGTACCTCCAGATGGAATTTTATTGGGGTACGCTAAGCCTGAGAACACGATCATAAAACTGTTTCGACAAACAATATTTGAGTTTTGGGAAAGTCCACATCTGTTTTGTAATTTGTAAGCTTAGAGATCGCCTCGACTCAAAATTCGATGAAGATATATACAGGGTGTACCATTTACATGATAATAATGGATAATATTTACAATTGATATCAATAGTTATTTACAAAGTGAAATCTAAATATTATATACATATGACACAGAAATATACAGTGGAAATATGATTTCCCACACACCCCCCTGCTAGAAATGAAGGCTCAAGAAAAGCCAGCCTGTAACCGCTCAGGAAATCGTACTCGTCTTCCCGCTCTGGTAGTCCGTAATTCCTGATCAGGTCTTGGTTGTGGGGCGGCGATTCGTGGAATATCTCTTGCAGGAGTGTTCACGTTGGGCTGTATCATGACGAACTCATCCCGGGTCTGTGGAGCATCAGCTTCGTTCTCAGATTCCGTTGATATTATGAAGGCCGGTTTGAGACGGTCTATTGTTACAGTGACGTCACGGTCGCGAACGTGTATGACGACCGTTTTATCTGATCTCTTAACGACTCGGAAGGGGCCGTCATAGGGATGCTGCAGCGGGGCTTTCGGTGCATCATGGCGGAGAAACACATACTCTGAGGTAGCAAGGTCCTTGTAAACAAAGGTCTTCCTGGTACCGTGCTGTGTACCAGGTGTGGGCTGCAGCTCTTGCATGTGTTTCCGCAATCTTTGAACATATTCGGGCGCTCTGTCACCTGATTGGGCGTTGCTGGAAGTCAGAAATTCTCCCGGTATCCGGATTGGCTGTCCGTAGAGCATCTCAGCAACGGTAGCCTGGATGTCTTCTTTTCAGGCACAGCGAATACCTAGGAGGACTGTGGGAAGAGTCTCTGTCCATTGCTGGCTGTTGTGACATCTGATGGCTCCTTTTAACTGGCGGTGAAAGCGCTCGATCATGCCATTTGCTGCTGGATGATATGCCGTGGTTCGTAAGTGAGTCGTACCAGTCAAACGGTTCAAGTGTTTGAAAAGGTGGGACTCAAATTGGCGGCCTTGGTCAGTGGTAACCCTGAGAGGTGTGCCGAACCGACAAATCCAATGGTTGTAAAAAGCGCCTGCTACAGTTGCTGCTTCTTGATCCTGAAGAGGGATGACTTCAGGCCAGCGAGTGAATCGGTCGATCATTGTGAGGCAGTAACGATATCCGTCACACAATGGCATTATCACGATGTCTATGTGTACGTGCTCGAACCTGGACGAAGGTGACAGGAACGAACCAACAGTTGTTGTGACATGTCGACTCACTTCTGCCCTTTGGCAATCCAAGCAACTTTTTGCCCAGGCTCTGCAGTCCTTTTTAACTGAGGGCCACACAAAACGTTGTGTAACCATCCTGACAGATGCATTGGCTCCTGGATGCGAGAGACGGTGTATGGAGTGAAATGCTGTTTTCCGGAAGGGTGTGGTGATAAACGGTCGAACTGCTGCAGTGGAGACATCACATACAACCATGGAATCTGTTCCAGGGATTTGCATGCGTTTTAGCTGCAGGGAAGAGTGTTCCTGTTGGAATTTCTTGAGTTCGACATCGTTTTCCTGCGAGGCAGCAAGGGCTTCAAAGTCTATAGTAGATTCTAACTCCTCGATACGCGACATAGCATCCGCTACTACGTTTTGTTCACCGGAAATGTGTCGAATGTCTGTGGAAAATTGTCCAATAAAGTCTAAGTATCGAAACTGTCGCGGCGAGCACTGACTAGCTCTTTGGCGGAAGGCAAATGTGATGGGTTTATGGTCCGTATACACTGTGAATTGCCTAGCTTCCACCATATGACGAAAATGTCGAACAGACAAGTATATCGCCAAAAGTTCGCGGTCGAAAGCACTGTATTTCCGCTCTGTGGAACTGAGCTTTTTCGAAAAAAAACTGAGGGGTTCCCACGAACCGTTGTTCCACTGCTGTAGCGCGGCACCCACAGAATAATCCGAGGGGCAATTCGCTGAGCAGAATGATGTACACTAATTCCTCAATGCCAAAATAATGCTTTTTAATTCACTATATTGACTAGTAATGCCTCATAATTCCTCCTAATGCCTCGTAATGCCCCGTAATGCCTCGTAATGCCTTGCAATTCCTTGCAATTCCTCGCAATTCCTCGCAATTCCACTGTAATTCCTCGCAATTCCACTGCAATTCTTTGCAATTCCTCATATTTATTCCGATTCATAATGAATAATATAAAGATCGGAATATTATTTTATGTTGTTTTTGTAAGAATAACTCACCCTGTATAGAAATTATCGAAAATCTGATCTTAGATCGAAAATCTACGGGAACAATCCTACAGGAACTTGTAGAAGAAGTTTCTGGTACCATTTCAGTTATTCCGTAATAAATTAGGTATTTTCAATTTTTTCACTGGAGGAATTTAATTGTCTGATGAAGTACTGACTCAAAAAAACTTGAATATAAATTCGTATTATTATATGTTCAGTTCTTGTAAGAATAACTACTGACCTAGTAAAACAATCATCAATAATCTGATAGCAGATTTGAAATCTACTAAAAAAAATCTTATAGCAACTTTTTCAAAAAGGAATTGACTGAATTGTTTGTGGATTATATTTGCTCACTAATAAACGCTAATAAATTAGTATTTTTCCGTAGAATTTGAATGTGTGATCAGATTTTTGATAATTATTATACAGGGTAACTCAACATGATAAAAAATAATACTCCGGTCCTGATATTGGTTTCATCACAGGACTACTAGTTAAGGCCTTTCAGTTCAATTCATGTACCAAATTTAACCCAAATCGGCATTAAATATGGAGGATTTAATTTGTTGTCCAAACTAACAAATCACTCTGTATGTCAGTAACGAAGCGGTTTTGGACATTTGTATACATGGCATTTTGCAATCATATTGGCAGTTCCTATATAAACCCCACGAGTTTTGTCATATTATCTCCGGATACCCTGTATATCTAGTAAATACCAACCTAATTAACTGAAGGACTAATTAACTCTTTATGATAAAACTTCTACAATAACACCCAAAATAAGAACAAAACCAAAATAAATAACCGAGTAAATAACGTTTATTCGTCACTTACCTTGTTTATTTCAGAGCACAGATACCAGAACAGCGTATGTGTAGTATCGTTATGTCATTTTCCTAACCTAGCTAACAGTCTAGCAGTCTACTGAAGGATCTCAGTGATTTCACGTTTTCCGTTAACACAACTTGGAACACGTGGCGAGCGATGACGTAATCGAAATATCAACGCATGCGCAATTCATACTATAATGCCAATAATGCGCATCATAATTCCTCATAATGCCACACAATTCCTCGTAATGCCACGCAATTCCTCGCAATGCCTCGTAATGCCTCGCAATTCCTCGCAATTCCTCGCAATGCCTCCCAATTCCTGGCAATGCCTCGCAATTCCTCGCAATGCCATGCAATTCCACTGTAATTCCTCGTAATTCCACACAAGTGTACACCAAAATTCCTCAGCGAATTTCCCCTCGGAATAATCTGACGCGTCACAAAAAATAGCGAGATTTGCATCAAATTTTGGGTGGGCCAGCAATGTAGCCTGTGCAAGGCTCTCTTTACATGCCTCAAAAGCCGCGGTTGCTACTGGTGTCCAATTCACAGGTGCTTTACCTTTCACATTGTTCTTCAGAAGTTCATTGAGGGGAGCTTGACTGGTGGCAGCACCAGGTAAAAACCTTCGATAAAAGTTCAACATACCTAGAAACTGTCGAAGTTTTTTAACAGTGTCCGGTCGCGGGAAAGTTCGAATTGCGTCCACTCTATCGGCCAAGGGTCGAGTACCTGCCTCGGAGACTCGATAGCCTAGGAAGGTAACTTCTGGTTGACCGAATACGCATTTTACGGGATTGATAACGACGCCGTACATAGCCAAACGATCGAACAGGATTTTCAAATGTTTCATGTGTTGTTCTGGGGATTCCGAAGCAACTAAGATGTCGTCTATATAAGCATAGCAAAAGTCGAATCCACGGAGAACTTCGTCAATGAAACGTTGAAAAGTCTGAGCTGCGTTTCGCAGGCCGAATGTCATGAATCGGTACTCAAATAGTCCAAATGGGGTTGTAATCGCGGTTTTCGGAATATCTTCTTCCGCGACCGGAATTTGATTGAACGCGCGCACCAAGTCCACTGTAGAAAAAATTGTTTTACCGCGGAGACACTGAGAAAAGTCTTCAATATGTCGAACAGGGTAGCTATCTGGAATCGTCCTGGCATTGAGTCCACGATAATCGCCACATGGTCTCCACTCATCGCCTTTTTTTGGCACCAAATGCAAAGGAGCTGCCCAACAGCTTGCTGAAGGTCGAGCAATTCCTAATTTGAGGAGAGTGTCGAATTCTTTCTTGGCAGCTCGGAGTTTGTCCGGAGCAAGGCGACGTGGTTTCTGAGCGACTGGTGGTCCTGGAGTTGTCACAATGTGGTGCTTGGTTTCATGTTGAATATTCTTGGGAGTCCCTTCAGGCCGGGTAATGTCTGGAAACTGGTTCAGCAGGTCATGGTATAGGGAAGAGCCCACTACAGTTTTTACAGACGGTATTTCGCTGTCTACTACTACTCCTGGAAATGTGAGTGTCGTAGTGGAATCAACTAGGCGGCCGTTGGATAGGTCAGGGAGCAGTCCATAGTGTGCAAGAAAATCTGCTCCTAGAATTGGCTTTGAAATGTCTGCGATGACGAACCTCCAGGTGAAGTCCCTCCGTAGGCCAAGGTCAAGGGTGAATGTACAGGTCCCATATGTCGATATATTGGTTCCATTGACCGCGGAAAGTACGTACGATGACTTTTCACGTGGTTCACGGAGGAGATGACGAGGGTAGACGCACAGATCTGCACCTGTATCCACCAGAAACTGTAAGTTCGTTGACCGGTCGCGAACAAATAAACGGCGGGATTGAATTGGGCAATGGCTACCCGCTATTGACGATTGCCCGATTGGTTTTCCGACGGCCAGCTGCATGGTTTGGTGCAACTATTTGCTTTACTGCCAAATTTTTTGTGATACCAACATACGCCGGATTGGGAACTTCCTGGTGTACGGGAGCGTGGAGGACGGGAACCGGATCGCGATCTGTTTCGCTCCAAACTGTTCAACCGTACCTCAATTGCATCTAGGCGTACGATCACTCGCTCTAGATCAATAGCAAGCTTTCGTATATCGCTGGCATAGTTGATATCAGGAGCTGATGTAGCAGAAATGGTTGAGCGTGACGATAAAATATCGTGCACGCGATCAGCGGTTTCAGCTGCTTCGCACAAGGTATTACTTGTCGAGATTGCTACGGTTGTTTGAATCTCGGTCGGCAGGCGACTTTGCCAAATGGTACGAACTAGCGATTCTGGTATAGCTGTACCTGCCAGATTCTGAAGACGTCGAAGAAACAGAGATGGTTTATCGTCGCCCATCTGTTCCTGCTGAAGGAGTTGCTTCGTCTTTTCTTCCTGTGACGTACTGAGTCGCTTAATCAAGCCTTCTTTCAGCCGCTCGTAAGAGCGATCGTCGATAGGTTGCACAATAATGTCTCTCACTTCGCTGCTGTACCGACGAGGTAACGCCTTAAGGACACTCAGGTATCGTTTGGCGTGGTCGGTAATCGACTCTGAAGTGAATTGTAATTCCACTAGAGTAAACCAAATCTCAGGATCAGCCGGGTTGAATTCAGGTAGCGACGTTGCGACCGTGAATGTAACAGGGTTGACGGCTGGTGCATTGGCTTCGTTGTTCACCATGTTGGCTACGCGTCACTTCACAAAAAATGTCACTCGCCTAAAAATACACAATCACGTCGGGGTCACCACTTTGGCGTTTCAGTGGGGAAGAACTGAACACCTTTTTGAATATTTGCGAGGATCTTTTTGGCAGTGCCGAAAGCTGTATGGTAGCGGTTGATATGATGTATATTTACAAAATGAAAAATAGTGAATTCGTAGTCGAGGCGTCTCTGGTCAGTTAAGCTGTCGCGAACCGAGTAACCACTTCGAGTGTCGAGAAAAGACTGTCGTTCTTGAGGGTTGTTTTGAGAACGTGAGATCGGTTCGAAAACCCTAGCACGTTTCTCAGAAAAAGAGAAAACCTGGTAGTGTAACTCACATTGAAATGAAATAATTAAGAAAATCCGAATCATTTGTTTGCAGGGTTGGAATAAGTCATGACTTTTATAAAAAAGTCAAAAAAGTCAGACTTTTTGAAATAAGTCGGACTTTTTTGAATTAATTCACTTTGAAAAGAAATCAAATTTTATTTACTTAACAAAAGAAATCTCAATTCATAACATAACATGCACTTTTTGTAAAACAATCTGAGAATCAAATGCAACTTATTAGCTTATTACCTATTCAGAATCTTCATCAGAAAAGTTAGTTTTCCGGCTTTCTCGACTCCTAGTCGGTTGCGTAGATCCGAATGTACCAACCCGAAAGATGAAAATATTCTTTCCACACCTGCGGATGAAGCTACTCCTGTCATAAGTTGTTTGATGCTATTTTCCGCTGCAGGATCTAAATCTATTAGTGAAAATATTGACATCCACCACTCAATATCTTTTTGAGTGTGAGTCTTATTTTACTGTCTACTATTTTATTTTGTCAAATATATTTATGTATTCACTATGTTCCCTGCTATAAACAAATGTTGTTTCTTGGGAATAATAAAGTTGATTGATTGATTGATTGATTAATGCCAATGTAATGTTCTAATGTTATGCCGTTTTTCTGGGTTTCCCTCTTTGATTTCGGTTTTTCGGTTATTCCCCGACGCGCGGACGCGGTGCATTGTATTGTTTTGTGGGCACTCCACGGTTGCCGGATGGCTAGGTTGCCATAATATTATCGGATTTTTCAGTTAAAACTAGTTTGAATAAATGTTGATAATGCGATTTGTGATTTTGAATTAATTCATGACTTTTAAAAAAAAGTCATGTGTGAATTAATTCATGAATTAAATCACTGAATTAATTCATATGAATTAATTCGTGCCAACCCTGTTTGTTTGGTACCTCCAGATGGAATTTTATTGGGGTACGCTAAGCCTGAGAACACGATCATAAAACTGTTTCGACAAACAATATTTGAGTTTTGGGAAAGTCCACATCTGTTTTGTAATTTGTAAGCTTAGAGATCGCCTCGACTCAAAATTCGATGAAGATATATACAGGGTGTACCATTTACATGATAATAATGGATAATATTTACAATTGATATCAATAGTTATTTACAAAGTGAAATCTAAATATTATATACATATGACACAGAAATATACAGTGGAAATATGATTTCCCACAGACCGAACCGTCTAACGAAAAATTATGACTTGAAACGATTCTGACTCACTTGTGGAAATTACTCACATACGAGACTGACTCCTGGACACAACTTGACTCACGTGCTCGTGGATGACTCACAGAAATTACTCTTTAACGAAAGGAGGGACTCATAGAAGGGAATGACTCACGTGCGTAAACTGCTGCAGGATTCTCGAGTGCTCTTCCTGGTAGGCCTTCCTGGCCTTCCGTTTGTCCGCGTAGAGGGCGTTCAAGGCGTCCAGACATTTGCTCTCGATGGCGTCGGCGTTTTGTCGTATGGCTTTCGCGGTGCAGTCCATCTCCTCCATCATGGAACGCCACGATGTGGCGACCAGACTGCCTGAAAATGAAAACGTTTGATTCATTATAAACGTCGTTATAAACACACCATGAAGTAACATGCCGTTTGAACGCAATATCTCATATAGGGTGATAACTAGTTATTCAATGGCAAATTTAAAAATTTTCGCTTTTTCGATTCACCAGTGAGGTGGTCATTCAATGAAGAAAGTCATAGAATACACTTAGGTACGAAATTTCGTCATCGAAAGTTCTACTGGAAGATGTCTCTAGCTCAATCAAAAATCAATAAAACTAAAGTTGAGGTTCACCATTTTAAAACTCAAGTAACTCGCTTTTCATATACTTCACCGAATAGTAACTTTGAAAATCGTCTCGATCGATAAAGAGCTGTCGAATATAACGAATAGAATGACAGACACATATTTTACAAAGATTGCAAAGAGATATGCTTGATGTGATCAAAATAATATACCGATTTTGGTGAATTGGAATGAAAATTCGAGATGACAATGAAAAATGGTATGTATGGAAAAAATTCTCAACTTCCACAGGTTGCGGCAATAACTTCCTTTTATCAAAAGTTAATAGAACCCTCTGTATAAATCAGAACAGTTTCATTCATTTTTGATAATACAAGCGCATACCTAAAGTTTTGTTTCACATAGTTTTGAAAATCAAATCAGATAGGTGACGTCCCCCATCCTCCATATACTGAGTGTATACCGATTTCAGGCTTTTCTCATGACTTTCCAGAATAGCAGACGTTGAGTGGGTACTTTCTTCCTCGCATTCTTCCTATATATGTTCGAGTATATGTTGGTCGAGATGTTGGTCTCCAAATCTTGTAGGGTCCTTGAACGGTTCACATAAACACGCGATTTCAGAAAACCCCATGGAAAAAATCCAGGAAAAAATTGCCAACTTAACGCCCGTTATTCTGGCAAGTCATGAATGGGGTTCAGCCGAGGGTTCAGCAACCAAACATACGCTGATGCTCTTAGATTCCATCCAGAAAAGAGGCATAAGCCTGGTGAGTGATGCCACGCTCATTAACTCTTTGATCCCATTAGAACACCGTAAAAAATTCGGCGACATTTCACTTTTCTACAGTTTCTTCCATGGGAAATGTTCCTCATAAATCTCTGCGACCTATAATTCCATCACTAGCAATACCAGTCAGACGAACTCGACAGGCCCAGTCAGCACATCCCTTCGTCGTTAACCTTGAAAAATGTCGAACAACGCTCTGCCAAAACTTGTTCGTCTATAGAACGGCGAAGCTTTGCCAATGAAAGTATTCCAAGAACTCATAACCCTCGTCATAACCTCCAAAAGTAAAATAAAATCCTACACCTACATCCTCTCCCTATCCTCCCTAGGTACGCACGAGGCTCCACGAACATTATAGGATTTTCCTTTCGTGCGCTCCAAGAGATGAAGAAAAGTCATGAGAAACATCAGAAATCGGTTATCCCAGTGTATGAAGATTCATCTTCAAAACTATATGTAAAACAAAACTTTAGATATGCGCCGAGATATGCGCCTACATTATATCCTCCGTTTATATTTTGAATGGTTCAACCGAAAAAATTGATACTTGAGATAATGAAATTGATGCAAGAATACTGGATTTTGAAGTGAAATTGACAGATGAAAATTTCAAGACGGCGACTGGGCGCCACCTGAGAAACAAATATTAAATGGAAAGGGTGGTCTTGTTGGCACATCCTTTTGAAGCTCCTGACGAGTACTTTACAACCCTAGAATCTTATAACCGTTGTCTAACGTGGTAAAGTAGATACTCGAGTAGATATGATGGCAACGTCGCTTACTTCGCTTAGAATAGAGTAGAGTAGTTTATTTGACCCTGTTATATACATACAAATACATCTATGTCAAGTCACAATTAGGAACATGTTTCCGAAAAAAAATATTAAATATTGAAGAAGTAAAATACTAAGTAAATATTTAAATAAAGAAAAATAATTAATATTATAAAAGTTAAAAGGTAAAATTCGTGAGGATACATAAATTCTAGAGTACAGAACAGACAGATTAAAATCCATATCAGATTCTTGAAAAGTATGGTAAAAAAATAATGAAAATAAGCATGGCAGGAAAAATGAATAGAGCTTTAGTTAGCCGATATCATGTAACTGTCGATATCATAAAAAACCGAGTGAAAAACATATATTCAGCTTATTTCGCTTCGAGTTTCGCTTCCTCTATATAGAGCTTTAGTTAGCCGATATCATGTAACTGTCGATATCATAAAAAACCGAGTAAAAAACATATATTCAGCTTATTTCGCTTCCTCAATATCTCTATTAGATACCTATGCATCTCTATAGATGGTTTTCCTATGAAAATATTTCTCTTGCCAGACGTGTTGGGGGTATATTAATATCTCTCGGTATATCTTCATGAGTTAACGCGATCTATATATGGACAACTGGAGGTAGCACAATTCTGAAAATTCTTCGGATAATTCCTCGGAAAATTCGTAGAGTCGGTGAAGGAAATATGGAAAATCCTCGAGAGAATCCAACTATAATATACTCGTTATTGTGAAGATTCTGGTTTTTCCGGGTTTTTCCGGAAGTAACGTCACCTTTGTTATTTTCAATGGTACACCATGTATTCTATAACATTTTTTAATTCCTCTCATGATTCTAATTCAAATGTATCTATCATTCCTAAAATCGAGCCTGTAATGAACTGATTTTGACTCGGATTTTGAGTTATTCGAGTTTTTATAGAAAAAGTGACATATTCAGCCTATCAAACATATGCCATTGTTATGTGAATTGCAATTTTTAGTGATAAGCAGTGATTTAATCGTGGATATTCAAGGTTAACCACTATGTCCATCCATATAATGTTGTGTAGGTACCTACACTTGGTGTCAAAATCCAACCCCGATATGTAATTCCTTCAATCCGAGTTCCAAACTTGGCCGAATACCCTTATCCCGCAATGCAAATATCCTCGCAAATGTTCAATCTCGTTTTTTTATAATATTCGACTCGATATTCGATAACATCGGTCCAATCGGTCCAATCCTTCGTCCAATCTGTTTTTGAAAGAGTGGATCACCCCTCGATTCCGCTCGATTCAGACGTAGATGCTCTCGAAGTTCTGTGGTATGGATTTACAATCAAAATTCCAATATAATCGAAAATAATTCATCATTATTCAGTTCTCACATGATTCACATTTTGGTTTGGGAGGTCTAACAATTAGAAACGTTGATGACGTCCTGCGAGATGTCCCGTTATAAGTAGGTATACGGAATATTGATATGAATATACCGAGGAATATATACTGCCTATACAAACTTTTATTTCTATGCTGTTTGGTATTATTGAATATTCAATTATTCCGAAATTTCGATGACAACCTGAGCGAACCGTTATAATCGGTTATAATGCGATAATTGGTAAAATAACTAATGAGGAAATAAATATCTCAAGTTTTCGACGAGATTTTCCTCGAGATTTTCGATGAACTATGCAATTCAATTTAGAAAACATTCAAGCTCGCATTCGTGCCTGCACCCACGAAGTTATTTTGTTTAATTTTATGGTTTGCAATAACGTGCCGAGACAAACAATGTGGAGAAATATTGTTGATAACTTCGAATTCGAGTTCCAATTGTTATACCTACACGAGTTACATGACATACATTATGAACAAGTCAATATATCTTCAAGGTCAAATTTTACCGCATATCAATATTAGGTTAGGTACATACAATACTTAGGTGCAATCTAGGTTGCAATGGATGCTGAGGCGAAGACTCGGGCGAATATTTGCGAACAGCAATGGTAAACTTCGGTAAACACCGAGGGGTTGACCGCGGTGGAATTCTGATGTACAAACAACTGGAATTCCTTGGATATCCCTGGATTTTCTTGGAATTCCTTGGATTTCCTTGGATTTTCTTAGAATTCCTTGGATTTCCGTGGATTTTCTTGAATATCCTTGGAATTCTTTGGATTTCCTTGGAATCCTTTGAGTGGAGTCCTCTACTCATTCCATTGACCACGGGTGGCGAAAATTTGATCGAGAGACAAATGATAGAAGAACATTTGATAGAAGGCCTTTGATCGAAAAAAAAAAATAGAATAGTAATTTTCCTAACAAGTGCGGAAAGTGATTCTTTCCCGCACGTGACTGCCGTTGACACGAACGACGCGAAGCGGAGTTCGGGCAAGCAGTCGAGTGCGGGAAAGAAACTTTCCGCATGAGTTAGGAACAATATTTTTTCTACAAGCGTAGGAAATTGATTGAATCGTTCAACTAATTATTCAAGCAAATAGGAACAACTAACAAGAGATATATATTCTCTATCTATTAATTATTAGTAATAGCTATTGTGAACTTACAGTTTGACGCATTATATTGGTTCATTGCGGAAGCCAGCAGGCCCATTAGGAGTTTGGTCTCTAGGTTCCAGACACTTCTATGAAATGAGCCAAAAATACCTATTCTTCATTCGGTTTTTTCATTTCTTTATTGTTGCACCATTCAATAAAACGCGTGTATAGCTTCTCATACCTTTCTTAAGACTTCGTTGGTGATAACGCATCTGTATCAAATCCCTATAGCTAGAAGTTTTTGATCACATTGTGGCATTTCCACTGAATCGAAAATGACAGTAACGCTGTGTCTGTCACTTCGACAATATCAAACTTATTTGGACAGTAACGCTGTGTCTGTCACTTCGACAATATCAAACTTATTTGAGGTTTGATTGGCATGACTAATTGACGTTTCCCGTCAGATCAATCCAAATCTATAGGGGGATTTTTTTAATAATCAATTTTTATTTCTCAATATTTCTTAATTTTCACAATAAGTAGTGCGATTTGATGGATGATTCTGAACATACATACTTAATACTGCAACAAACAAACTTAAACTTTTATATTCCATCACCAACCATTTATATTACTAGCGATTTTATCATATCTCTGTTTTCCCGCACTAGTGAGGGAAAAAAATTCCCGCACTAGTGTGGGAAAATTTTCCCTCACTGTTGCGGGAAAATGACACCTCCCAAACTAAATTGCCTGCGGGTATAAGGTGAATCACGCACGCTTGTAGAAAAAGAACTTTTCACCGAAAATACATTTGATCGAATGTTTTATGATAGAAAATACATTTGATAGAACTCGATAGAAACATAATGATAGAAAATACAATTGATAGAAAAAAATATTTGATAGAAAATACACTTGATAGAAACAGCATTTGATAGAAAATTTAACGGGGCTACGCTCAAGTTGGGTCAGTTCGTTTGTGAAGATATGATCCTTATTTTTCCTATCAATTGTATTTTCTATCATTTATGTATCTATCAAATGTATTTTCTATCATGAAACATTCGATCAAATGCATTTCTATCAAAAACACTTTCGATCAAAAGACTTCTATCAAATGTTTTTCTATCATTTGTCTTTCGATCAAATTTCCGCCACCCATTGACCACATTCCTATTATCAAATACTGTATGGAATGCATTCGTTCAAATATAGGGATTGGGCACAATACAAGGATATACTCATGCTTAGATGTGATCCTGGTATTTAGAACGATTCTACTCGCATTCTACTATCAATAATGTATAATGATGATCTTCTTGTTTGTATGGAATGAATTGAAATTGAAGTGCGGTATAATTCTGCTGTACAAACAACTGGAATTCCTTGGATTCTCTTGGATTTCCTTGGATTTCCTTAAAATCCATTGGATTTCCTTGGAATTTTTTGGATTTCCTTGGAATTCCTTGGATTTCCATGGAATTCCTTGGATTTCTTTGGAATTCCTTGTAATTCTTTGGATTTCCTTGGAATTCCCTGGAATTCCTTGAAGTTTCTTGAAATTCCTTGAGCAGTATGATTCTGATGTACAAACAACTGGTATTTCTTGGAATCCCTTGGAATTCCCGACTCGTAAATCTCCAGGAGAAATGTGTAAACCAGACTTCCAATGAACAGAGACTTCCAAAGACTACCAAAGACTTCCGATGACTTCCAAAGACTTCCAAAGACTTCCAAAGACTTCAAAAGACTTCCAAAGACTTCCAAGGTCTTCCAAAGACTTCCAAAGACTTCCGAAGACTTCCAAAGACTTCCAAAGACTTCCAAAGACTTCCAAAGACTTCCAAAGACTTCCAAAGACTTCCAAAGACTTCCAAAGACTTCCAAAGACTTCCAAAGACATCCAATGACTTCCAATGACTTTCAGTCACTACCAAAGACTTTGAGCAAATTCCAATAACTTCCATTGATTTTCGAAGCCTTCTATTAATCGATTGAAGCACAAAAAAGAATTTAGTTAGGACACTAAATGTTCATATTAGTAATTCAGTATCAACTATGTTCGCTTCTACATATATATAATATCATACCACAGTCTTCCGTTAATAATATCACAAAAAATATTTCTAGCTATATGCTAATGAGCTAATGTCATAGTCAGGTACAGGGTGATTCACCATAAATGTCCCCCCCCCCCCTCTAGCTCACTTATTTTAGAACCGATTCAAAAATTTGAAAAAATCATCTAAAATTTCCCGTTTTTTCCCGTTGGAACAGAAAATACAGAGTGCTCGGAACAAACGATCTACAGAGTATTTTTTTCTTAGATTCTTCCTGAAGAGCTGATTTCATCAATACATCACACTTGGGGTCTAGCGGGAATGATAACAGAGATATAGGGTATTCAAAATCGAGATTTTTCAACTTTAGGATTTTTTTGTGTCGAAACTATTCATTATTGGATTCATTGGCCCCTATCTCAACTTTTGATTAACTATCTACTGACATTTAATTGGAACATATACAGTGTGGTTCAAGATTCAGAATTATGATCACCCTGTATATGTTCCAAATATTAAATGTCAGTAGATAGTAAATCAGAAATCAAGACATGAACATGAAAGCCATTCTGACCGATAATGAATAGTTTCGTCACAGGAAAATCTTAAAGTTGAAAAATCTCGATTTTGAACACCCTATATCTCTGTAATCATTTTCGCTAGACCCTAAGTGTGATACATCGATGAAATCAGCTCTTCAGGGAGAATCTGAAAATACAATGAAAAATAGGGTGTTCAATTGAAAAATCAAATAGTACCCTGTAGATCGTTTGTTCCGAGCACCTCGTATCTTCTGATGAAGCGGAAAAAACTCTATCGAAAATCATTTTAGATGATATTTGAAATTTTGCAATCGGTTCATAAATAACTGAGCTAGAGGGGGGGGGACATTCATGGTGAATCACCCTGTACCTACATGACTTAAACGCGAAGGAACATCTGGAATATTTGATAACATGAAAAAGCAGGTATACAACCGAAGGTAAAACTAAGAGTAAGAGTAAGTGTTGAAGAAATTCTTCATTTACCCAGGATGCGATGTGATATTTCGGAAAATGGGAACATCTACACCCCCTACCCCTGAACTCGAAGGCTTTAAACCGCTTTAAACCTTCTCAACGAAATCAATATCAGGACCTGAATATTATTTTTTTCCTATGTTGAGTTATTGTGAGAATAACTCGCCCTGTATAATAATTATCAAAAATTTGAGGTCATTATGAATCGACGGAAAAAATACTATAGGAACTTGTGAAAAATATTTCTAGCACAATTTCAGTCATTCCGTAATGAATTATTATTTTAATTTTTTTCAATGAAAATATGATGAATATTTACGACACGAAGACATAATTGTTATTATCCTCTTCGATAACTCCGTAGAAATATTTTATAAATTACTCTAGTATACCCTGAAAAAACTGAAGAATACATCAGTGTCAGGACCGGAATGACTCTTATTCATGTTCTTGTAAGTACAGGGTGTTCCTAAAAGGTCTCTACAGAATCTCATATTCCTGATAAGCCGATTTGAAATCCGAAATTGATCCATTTCCGAGATACAGGGTGGTAAATTTGAAAAAATAGAAATCGAATTTCTTCAAAATTTATGAATATTTTTGAACGTATCACTTTGAAAATCAATAGGGATCTTCGGGATGCGAAACCCCAATACGGACACATTTTCACTATGGCCATTAGAGGACACTTCTTATGGTTCAGAAGGGCCATAACTTTTCTCTCAATGTACTTTTTCAGTTTTTTCATTGATGAAATGGTTTTTTCAACATTTTTAAGGAAAAAAAGTGTTCTCGTGTAAAATTGCTAAAGTAAGCCGATTTCGAAATATTTCCGATTTAAGTGTGTTCGATGCTGCACAGGAATATTCAAATTATTTTGAATAAAAAATGCATTTTTTTATGTATGATAAATTGATATTTTCATAACATAGGAAATGCAAATTCTCGATGTAATTCTTCATATATATGTATATCCATTTTTTTATGTTCATAATTATACAGGGTGTTTCCTAACTACGGTTCCTAACTGCAGGGGGTGATTTGTTGGGTCATTTCAAGAAGGAAAGTTCCTATGAACATATGCCCGGAGTTGCTTCGTTTCTGAGATACAGGGCGTTGGATTGAAAGAAAAAAACGGTAATTATAAAATATCATGAATATCCTGGAACCGATTTGGTTGAAATTTCGTACTTTTATTTGTAAAATTTTCTGAAATTTCAGCACATCAAGTGTCAATTGAATTTTTGGCGGAAATAATGAAAAACTCATTTCTCCAATGAAGGTGTTCATGATATGCAATACAGTGGCTTTGTTTTTTTTTTCTCGAAAACGAAGCTGGATATGAAGAAAGTGCAGGAGACCAAAAAGTTGTATTTTGAGTTGCTCAATCTAAACAAAATAAAAATTCACCAAAAAAAGGCAGTGGCGTACTTTTTTTTTCACAATATTGTTGGCTGTGGTGCCCACTGAGACGCCACTGGCCCCAATGATTTCAATCTAAATAGGGCTAAATAAGCGCCTTATTAGTTCAAATGAAAGTACCAAATTTTAACCAAATCGGTTCTAGGATGTTCATGATATTTTATAATTACCGTTTTTTTTCTTGAACTTCAACGCCCTGTATCTCAGAAACGAAGCAACTCCGGACATATGTTAATGGGAACTTTTCTTCCTAAAATGACCTAATGAATCACCACCTGCAGTTAGGAACCGTAGTTAGGAAACACCCTGTATATGAGAATATTCCTTTTCAATAAAAAATGCCTTTTTGCTGTTATCTTTGTGAATGTAATTTGGTCAGCAAATGGGTAATGCAAAAATGGGTTTTTCAAAATACTTTTTTCTGTGACGGGAAAAAAGTTTGGCATTTCATCGCTCTGTTGGCAGGTTATAAAATGTCACTTTTCATGAATTACTTTTTTTCTGTGGGACACCCAGTATAACAATTGATTAATTCATTTAATTGATTATGGTATACTCGATATCCTTATATTCCTGCTATTTGAGATTTGGTTCTGCTAGCTCAATGGTTAGGCTAGCAGAACCCATGATTTTTTTGAAAAAACAATGTGCGAAGAAATCGGCAATAGGCTAGGATTAGAGCCTTAAATTAGCCTCAAATCTTGGTATAATTCGTTTTGTGATTGTACTTTTATTCACAAAGTGGTTCTGATAGCTCAACGTTGAGTTAGCAGAAGCCACGTTTTTTTTGCATAAATCGAAGAGCAATAAATTCTTCAATACGGTGATGAATAATTAGCCTTGAATTATGGCCCAAAAAAATGAATGATTCAAAGTAGTTCTGCTAGCTCAATGGAGGTTTTTCACTTAGTTATTCTGAATCTACGATCAGATAAATGATGATTGTTATATACTAGGTCAGTTATAATCACAAGACTCATTCCACCCCTAATAATATTCTTCAGTTTTTCAGGTTATGAGAGTAATTCATTAAATATTACCTACTACAGAGGAATCAAAGACAATAACAACAATTATGTCTTGGTTTCGTGAATATTAATTTTATTTCCATTCTTGCCGATATTTTATCCGACAATTAATAAAAGAAATTAAAATAATAAATCTTTTTCTCACCAGGTTTCAATAGTATTTTCCTGTTAGATTCATAATATGACCTCAGATTCTTGATAATTATTATAAAAGGTGATTTATTCTCTCAATAACTAAACATAGGAAAAGAATAATATTCTGGTCCTGATACTGATTTCATTCAGAAGGCTCATTGTTGAAGCATTTGAGTTCAGTTAATATATCAAATTTGAACGCAATCGGGTAATCCCTGTATTTAATATGACAGATTGATTTTTTTGTCAAAATCCATAAATCACTCTGTATTTCAGTATATTGGCAGTCCCTATAACCCCATAAGTTTCGTCGGTTTCGTCTCAAAATACCCGGTATTCCACAAATAAAAATGAATATTCTGACATACGAAAAAAAAAATTAAAGAAATCTTGAGAGTGAGTGAAATAGGTAAGCTATACTTATACTTAGGACAAGGTACAACTCGGAGGAGTTCAAAACGATTAATTCTGGTTGGAAACAGGCCTGTTTTTCAGAAAGAACACTTTTTCATAATATGTATTACGTATTTCTCTGCTGTGCATCACAAAATCAAAGTACCTACTTCAATGGTTCATTTTCCTTCCATATCTATAACGAGGGCAATAATAGACTGTTAAATATCACAACACACTGTATAGGTTTGGTATATAGGATCAAATCACAAAAACACGTTCCATCGGAGTCACTGGAATTCAAATTTGCTAAAGGGTATAATATGTATATACCTACAACCTGCGGACCCATGCGCTTCTAGGTGCATTATAGTCTCGATTATAGTATAAAAAAAAAAAAAGTGTTTAAAAGTGTTTTTAACCGCCAGCTTAGTTGCAAAGCAACCCTCGAAAGTCAGAGATACTTTTTTTTCAAGACTTTTCTAGTCATTAAGAAGTAGCTACCTCATTGTCAATCCAATTGGAGGTGATTTGTTCATATCCAATCCTATAATATTAAAAAAAGTTCAATAACCATGAATTATTTCTCGATTATTTCCTTCAAATTTCAAAAAATGTCAATGGCATCCAAAGACTTCCAAAGACTTCCAAAGACTACCAAAGACTTCCAAAGAATTCCAAAGACTTCCAAAGATTACCAAAGACTTCCAAAGACTTCCAAAGACTACCAAAGAATTCCAAAGACTTCCAATGGAGTGTACACCAGACTTCCAATGAGATTCACCCCTCGGGAATTCCTTGTGAAATTGAAGTTTGGTGTACACCGAGGTCGAGACCGAGGTGTACACAATTTCGACCGCGGTTTACCCCTTGGCCGAAAATGTTTGGTCTCGTTTCTGGTAGTATCCTGAAGACCAAGGATGTATTCAGAAATCTATGAAAGTCTTTGGAAGCTACTGAAAGTAAGATGCGAGGTAAGATGGTATTCTTTTTCAAATCCTTCAACGTATAAGGAAGTATTTGAAAGTCACTGTAAGTTTTCCGTGAGGGTCTTTGATGATGAGTAGATTTTGTTCATCGGACTTCCGATGTACTCTTTTTCCGCCCTTATCTACCCACCTGACAGCTCGTCGCTCCTGTCGAATTTGAGACCCTGAGCGGCCGCCCCGCTCAGGGAGGCCGAGTAATCCCTGTCGCACTTCACCTTTGACACGACACACAAACCTCAAGAGTATTCTGAAGAGTCTTTGGAAGTAACTGAAAATTCTGCCCAAAATTTGCAGTAGTCTCTTGAAAGTCTTGGAGTCCTCGAGTGTATTCAGAAATCTTCTCGGAAATCTATGAAAGTGGCGATGGAAAGGAGAATTCCTTTGAAGCTACTAACAGTCTGGATGAGAGTATTCTGAAGTCTTTGGGAGTCTTTGAAAGGGACAGGCCTCGGGACAGGCGCGGTCACAGCCCAATTATTAGGGGGGGGGGTCAACTTGAAACAGGAGAGGGCAATTTTTATTTTCTTTTTAGATAACTCATTTATTTTATTTTATTCATTCTACATGAAGTAACCCTCAGAAGCCCTTGAAAGGCTTGTGCGACGGGATCTCCATTTTGAATATGTGTAAATCAAACCACTGTGACATTTAGGCTCCATTCCATATGATATACCATGCACTGAGCATAATTTATCCCAAATCTAAGAAGCGCCAAGCTCAATTATCGAACCCACGAAATCTTGATTACAACTGTGATCGCCTGCCCGTTCGACTTCTGACCAAACTAACGGAACAAAAACAAATGAAGCATAAAGCGAATAGCTTATAGTATATCGTAGTATATATAAAAACATCCACTCATGGAAAAGTTAACGAAAAATTCAGTTACAAACTAAAAGAAAATCTTCTATTGGATTTGGAGAATCGGTTGATTATTTTCAACGCGTTAGGAAAGATCTCGGGATGTATATTTGAAAGAGCTGAACCCGTTAGCCTCTCCTCTGACATTTTTTCTCTTAGCCAAGTTTTCAGGCACCTCAAAGTAGAAAATTACCTTTCTGCTGTGGCGGCGCTTATGGAAAGGGTTGCCACAATTTTGATCGAGATTTTGATTAAAATCTTGATATTATGATATAAGTCATAATCACAATAAACTTCAATTGTAGAAGGGACACAACTGGTCACGTTTGAACTATTTTCTGCGAGCTTTCGCCTCTACTTTAAAATCCATAGCTGGTACTCTGAAACGACCGAAGAAGCAGATAACGAGTATGGAATTCTGCTGTCTTCTTCACATTTATTAGGTCCTCCCCAGTTTATTCTGATTTTGGCACGAGTTTTGGCATAAAAATACTTGAGCCAAACAGGTCCAATGTATCCGAGAATGTATCTTCAGAAAGGCGGTCTTTCAGATCAATCGTTACGCTGTCCAGCAGTATTGGAATATATAAACAGTTCTTTGGTAATATTCCTCTTCGTTCCCTTAGTGATTATCGCGATGAATCTGCCGAGATACAGTACGTGGTGCAGATTTTTTGGGGGACTCATGACCCCTGTGACCCCCCCCTCGGACAGCGCCTGGAAAGGGATATTCAATTGGAAGTCTTTAGAAGTATTCAGAAAGTCTTTGGAAGTCACTGGAAGTTCCGCCCAAAGTTTCCAGTAGTCTCTTGAAGTCCTCGAATGTATTCAAAAATCTATGAAAGTCGTTGAGAGCCGAGTTAAAAGTTACTGAATGGGAGTATAATTTCAGTCTCTCGGAAGTATTCAGAAGCCTTTGAAAGTCTTTGAGAGAGAATTTCATTTGGTAGCTAGTTTGCTAGTCTTCGAAAGCATTCAGAAGTATTTAAAAGTTATTGGAAGTTCCGCAGAAAATGTTTGGTCTCGTGTTTGATAGTCTCCTGAAGTCCAAGGATATGTATTGAGAAATCTATGAAAGTCGTTGAAAGCCGAGTTGAAAGCAACTCAATGGGAATATTTCAGTCTCTCGAAAATAATCAGAAGCCTCTGAAAGTGTTCGAGAGAAAGTTTCATTTGGTAGGTAGTCTTCTTGCAAAAGCATTCAGAAAGTCTTCTAAAGTTATTGGAAGTTCCGCCGAAAGTGTTTCGTCTCGTGTTTGGTAGTCTCCTGAAGTCCAAGGATGTATTGAGAAATCTATGAAAGTCGCTGAGAGCTACTAAATGCCCGTGAAGGTCTTTGATGCTGAGTATGACTCCTGATGTACTCTTCTTCCGCCCGCATCTACCCACCTGACAGCTCGTCGCTCCTGTCGAACTTGAGCCCCTGAGCGGCCGCCCCGCTCAGGGAGGCCGCGTAATCCCTGTCGCACTTCACCTTTGACACGACGCACCTCTTCACACACTCGAGCAGCCGCAGCTCGGCGTCCTGCCGGGACAGCAGCGCCTCGTGGGCTATCTTGCCCTGCAGGTTGGTGGAGAAGCCCATGCCTCCTCACCAGGCGCGCATATCACTCACCGACACTAGACAACCAACGGGTCGGGTTAGGCCAAGTTAGGCGGATTCCACGCGGGAAGGCTAATAATAGCTCCTGGAGCGCTCGTCTCGGCTACCAACAAAGAACTAACGGTGGAGCGACGGGCTAGGCGACCGGACGGATCGCGTTACCTGCGACGGAGGCAGACCTGGCGAGATCGTGTTTTGTCTGCTCTGCGGCGACACTGTGCGGAAGATTGAAGAAGGGGGATAGTGCTCTCGGGACAGGCAGTCGCCAGCGCCAGACACTCGGTTGGCTGGCTTTGCTTCATCTTTGCTTTAGCTTTGCAGTGTTGCCAGGTATTATAGACTTAAATGCGCCTGATTTGACAATGAAATGCGACGGAAGGAAATGAAGAAAAATGCTGTCACTAACTATTGAACTTGGGCATCGCCCTAGCTTCTCAGGTAAGGCACTAGCAAAGAATTGTAGGTTAGTCACCCTCCTATTTGGCACTAGCCGTTCGATATTTGAAGTGGAGCAGTGTCGAGCGCGGTTAGTACTTGGATGGGTGACCATTCGAGGAAACGCCGCGTAAGCCCGTACATCTGTAGCGGAATAGCATATCATAGCTACAGCTACCATATCAATGAGCACAAGATATGGTACGGATATGCCGTCCTTCGGATGGGACGTTAAGCCGGTGTCCCGAGGCTTTGGACGTTGGACTCGTTAAAAGATCCCTACCTCTGGTTGGAACACCAGAGGATTCGGCAAAATAGTAGCAGAAAAAGGCCGACGTTAAAAAAACGTGGAAGAAGAAGAACTATTAAACTTCAACGAAACTTTCGACTACAAAATGAAAGAGCCAAATCAGTAGAACAAGAAAAATGAGCGCCTTTCCCTGATAGCACACAACGTCCTAGGGACGTCCCTATTTGGTACAATCCACGTCCGAATGTCCCGAAGCAAAAATTAGTGTCCTTGGGACGTCCCATCCCGTACATCACATGCAATGTCCGATTAAGGACGTCCACGGAATGTCCCAGCTGGTACATCATTTCAAATATCCTAGAAATAGCATTCCTTAGACGTTTCACGTTGTACATATTGTAGAATGTCCATGCAAGGACGTCCTTGGCATGTCCCTGATAGGATATGATTTTAAACGTTCCTTTAGGGACATCCATCGGATGTCCCGAGGCATGACTTCAGATCTGATATAATGTCCCTTCTAGACAACCATGAAATGTCCCTGATGGTACATTCCTTCAAATATCTCTGCACATACGCCCCTAATATTTCCAGGATCGTATAACAATCGAAATGTCACTTAGGGACATCCTTCGAATGTCCCTTAGGGATATCCGTCGGATGTCCCAATTGGTACATGCACTGTACTCTTTCAATGTCCAAGAAATAATGTCCTATGGACGTCCCAGTTGGTACTTTCAATATGTTGTCCCTGCGAGGACGTTAACTTACACCTCGCCGACGAATGATTGCTCGTAGGCTATTAGTACTCCTCGTCAATGTCCTTCACGTAAGTCCATTGGACATCCTTGGGAAACTTTTTGGGGACCTTCTACGGACCATCAACTCAACTGAATGTTCTAATCAGTTAAGCAAGATCTGGTCCTAGAAGGATTCCGAAAAATTCAAATTCAAATTCAAGAATAATTCGTACATCCCTGGGACATCCTATGGACACCCAATTGATATCCCTCAGCGTTGCTGATAGGTTGTTCTATGGGTGTCCTAAGGATGGCCTCTGTAGTGCTTGATGAGGAATACTGTAGGATTTAGGTATTCGATAGTTGTCCCAGGGACATCCCTCAAGGACGTCCCTAATTGGTCCTCAAGTGAGACATTTGTGCGTCCCACAGACGTCCAATGGACGTCCACGGTACCAAATTCGAATGTCCTATGGACGTCCTGAATGTCCCGACAGGACAGAAGCATTTGAGAGGATTCATGAGGAACCTGGAATATCTCTCATTATTCTTTTCTAAAGACATATTGTAGATACAAATTTTTGAAACTAAACATACTTGATATTGAATACTCGTTTTTATGATTAAGAGGTTTAAGTATTATCTCAATAATTCATCAATATTTCAATATTTGTGTAGTAGAGACAAATCAGATGATTTGCCCCAAAATGTCCCTGCATTGAAAAAATGAGAGCCCAAAAGGAAAAGAAACAAACGAAAATCTGAAGAAATCAATACTTTCTTACTATATTATTGTTTTTTATTCTGCAATTCTGAATTATTTTCAAGACAACAACGGTCTTCAGCTAATAATGCCAATAAGCTGATGCGGAGTTCAAAATTCACAGCACCACTTTTGGCAGGGGCGTCCGCAGAAATAATCTCAGGGAGGGGCAAGTCACAATGAATAATGTACAATATTCACTACATATATAAAAAAACAGTTTTTGCACGACCTATATAAGCGATTTTACACCAATAAAAGCGGGAATACAGGGTATACAGAGTAGGCACTCTCTATGCTATAAAATTTTCCGGGATTTTTCTGGCAATAAATCGACCACTATTTTTGCAGCAGCTTCTTCAATAGTTTTTTCACACATTCCTCCAATATTTATTGAAAAAACTTTGGGAAGCAATTAGAAAAATATACTACCACACTTTTTCGATGTTCACAAAAAGCAATATGGCTGCTCTTCTTCATCGGTAGTCATGATAATCAAATAATTTGATTTTGTGATTATTGTGTTCAGATTTTCATTTTCATATTGACAATAATTGATTTTATCATAAGATTATCTCAATCAAAATCGTCGAGTCCTGCAAAAAATGGTATATAAACCTCGGAAGTGAGTTCTTTCTTCCCTCAGTGCATTGTAGCACCCTCTGGCTACAAAACCACCTCTGGAATAATCATATGCACTTTACTCTTTCGATATATAATCTACTATTATTCTACATAAAACATGGAATAAGAAGAAGAAAATTAATTGAATTTATACCATATAGGTATTCTGTTTATAGCCAAAATTACAATAAAAAATTGCACGTGATAATAATCATAATCTTGTTCAACCAAAAATGGCATTCTCATAGTCTTGAGCAAATTTATCAATAACTTCGTTGATGAAATTAACTCTCTATATCTATCTATAAGATGTCGATGAATACTGATTAAACAATGTCTCAGAAAGTCACTATAATAAGCACTAATCAGAGTAGGAATTGGATAATGCAAATGTATTTTGTTTAGGAAGTATCTGAGTAAAGACCAGGCGCTAGGGGGGGGGGCGAGCGCCCCCCCTTGCCTCCCCCTCCGGATGCCCCTGAGTCTTTTGGCGCCAGGCGCATTTATTTGTATATGGTACACACTGTATGCTTTGGACTGTTTTTGGTCGGCTGGTTGACGTTTGGTCCGGTAGGGTGCGCAATTATTGTGCATTGTTATCGATTGTTATTGTTATGCTTGTTTATGCTACGTAGCCGTTTAAAGAATGGTTGTTAATTACAACTATCTATAAATACGCTCATAATAATATATCGATTTATACTTGTATTTTTTTATATAATATGTTCAATTTATTATCGTTATCAATTTTATTAGTATTTTTAACATTATTAAGATATAATAATCTAGATCAAATCCAGATATTGTTTGTGCACATCTAACCAGTATATCAGTTTCATTATAACCATTATACAGTATGGTGCAAATGGAAGGAATAATACATTAGTTTCTAGACAAACTGTCAACTTTTCAGAAATTCCCTAAAACACGTCGATATTCAAGTTCAATTTTCCACATTTACAACCACGGCAATTTCATCAAATGGAACATCCTATACAGGGTATGTCACGACGAGCTTACATACTATCTTTAAATCGAGAATCAGTCAGGAGAAATCGATGAAAATGTGCATGCTTATATCTCAGAGAATACGTTATATCTCTGTAATCATCTTCGATAGAACCCAAGTGTGACATATCGATGAAATCAGCTCTCCAGAGCGAATCTAAAAATGCAATAAAATACAGGTCCCCAAAAATCACAAAACACTGAAGTTGAACTTTTTTCAATCGAACACCCTATATATTATTTCATTTTGAGATTATCCCTGGTGAGCAGAGTTCAACAATCCATCATACTTGGGGTCTAGCAGTTATAATTACTGAGATATAGGGTGTGAGAAATCGAGATTTTCCAAGTTCAAGAGTTTTTTGTGTCTAAACCATTCATAATTGGTCAAAACGGCTCACATGTCCCTATCTCAACTTTTGGTCATCTATCTACTGACATTTAATTGAAACAAATACAGGGTGGTGCAGAATTCAGAATCTTGATCACCCGGTATATGTCCCATTTAAATATCAGTAGATAGTTAGTCAAATGTTGAGATAGGGACATGTAAGGCATTTTGACCAATTATGAATAGTTTCGACACAAAAAATTCTTGAACTTGGAAAATCTCGATTTTTCACACCCTATATTTCAGTAATTATAACTGCTAGACCCCAAGTATGATGGGTCGTTGAAATCAGCTCATCAGGGAGAATCTCAAAATGAAATAATATATAGGGTGTTCGATGGAAAAAAGTTTAACTTCAGTGTTTTATGGTTCTTGGGGACACCCTGTATGTTTCGAAATAGTTTTAAATGGTAGCCTATGTTGACATGCAACTTCCTAGAGAGGAAGAATTCCAAGAAGATAAGTGGTTAGCCTTCTAGAGACCGAGGCGTTACTGGTGGCCCACCCTGTATAGGGTGTTCCATTTGATATAATTGTCACGGACTTCGAACGAGAATCACCCTGTATATCCAATTTTTACTTATTTATGTGGAAAAGTGAAAATTAAAATCGACCTGTTTCAGGAGGTTTCTCAAGCATTCTCTCATTTGCACCATACTGTATAAATAGGTACACTCTAAAATATTCCTCATATTGAAGAAGGTCTACTTTCATTGACAACTTCACTAACGGCTTCCTTTTCAAGGATCAGATCTAAAACCTAAGCTATTGTTTGCTGGCTTATGCGGCCTAGTATACAGTCAATCGAACATCTCTCTAAATAGACAGTTACAACTGTCTGAATAAACAGTCGTTGTATGTGTCTATTTGATAAAAAAAATTGAGCCTTTTACGCTTCCTTATATGTTCCTTCACAAAATGAAACCAATACTGATGAATGGGGTTGAATCTGAGGCCTAGTCGGTAATCACAGTGCACACACAGGGTACAGGACAAAAAACTATAGCCTCATCTGGACTCGGATATTACGCAGGTAGCTATAGCTGCCTCCGTGGTAACATCACAGTATAGAGCTCTAAAGAAGGTAACATTATAGCTGTAACCTAGGTCTTCTGACAATTGTGCGGCTGGCTTCTGCTTGTTGACTCCGTCGATTTTTCGTTTCGTCTTCCACCAAGTTTTGCCGATCTTTTGCACTTCTTTCAACGTACTGCTGAGGGCCGAGAGTCCAAAACACGTGTTTGCGGTTAACTCTGCCTGAGAGCAATATCCATCAATTTTTTCCTAGTTTGCTGAAAACAGTTCCCTCAATATTTCTTCCATCTTAATTCTATTGACGGTATAATTAATAATAACCCACCGTAACGAACAACTGCCCAAGCATTCGCTAGGACTCAGAGCAGTTAATCAAGGAACTCACAAATATTTGTTCAAACAATCTACATGTGCAGACACCTTTGTCTTTTTGCCACTAGATACCTCTGAAGGCTAAGTTAGTCTTGAAATTCCAGGTTTCTCTCTACCTATTATTTTTTAATAACATCTAACATCCGGAAGGTGAAGAAATCGCCCTATATATCCACTCGAGGTACGCAGTGGACGGTGCATCGTCTGATACCATTGGCATCAATTCCGGCGTTCCACAAGGATCAATTTTGGCACCAATATTATTCCTTCTTCATATCAATGATCTGTTGGGAGTAACAACTTGCCCCATCCACAGCTTTGCAGATGATAGTACCCTCCATACTGCGTTCTCTTCCAGAATTCCCATTTCTTCCCAGGAAACTAAGAACTCACGCCGCAGGCAGGTCAATGCTGTCAATGAAGACCTTGCTGAAATCACAGCCTGAGGAACCAACAACCTAGTTGAATTCAACGCCACCAAAACTCAAGCCTGTATTTTCTCTAGAAAGGCGGAACTTAGTATGCCCGATATTGTAATGTCAGGAACCACCATCCCCACCAATCCTACCATATCTATGCTCGGTATTTCCATCAGCAACACTCTTTCATGGGATAATCATGTCAGATCCATCGCAAAAGCTGCTTCACAAAAACTCGGATTCTTGTTCCGTGCTAAAAGCTATACTTTACACCTCAACAGCTTCTCACGATCTACAAAGCGCTGATGCTCTTAGATTCCATCCAGAGAAAAGCCATTCGCCTGGTGGGTGACGCCACACTCACTCACTCTTTGACATCATTGGAACACCGTAGAAAGGTCGGCGACCTTTCACTTTTCTATCGATACTTCCACAGGAAATGTTCTTCGGAAATCTCTGCTATCATTCCTTCACTAGCAATACCAGTCAGACGAACTAGACAAGCCCAGTCAGCACATCCTTTCGTTGTCAACCTCTAAAGATGTTGAATAGCACTTTATCAAAACTCCTTCATCCATAGAACGGCTAGGCTCTGGAATTCATTGCCTGAGGAAGTATTCCCAACAACATAATATAATCTCCAGAAAAGCAAAAAAAAATCCAATACCTACCTCCTGTCCCTATCCTCCCTAGGAACGCACGATGTTCTTTGAACATTATAGAGATATCCTTTCGTGCGCTCCAAGCGATAAAAAAAAGGTATAGATACTTTGTGATAAAAAATAGCATGTCGCCGCACCTGACAGACAGCTTTCAAATATCTCGCTATGTGGCGTACGCTTATTTTTTATTGCGACATCTGTTATAATTGACTCATAGAACGTGTAATACTCATTTTTATAATACTAAAAATACTACCAATGTATTACCTGATGCATTATAATAATATTACTTGGAATATCACCAATAATACTATATTACTATAAAATAATACCAATATTACCATATTATTGACATATATTACTAATATCACCATATTTTTGGATGATATTACTTATATTACTATATTACAAGCAGATATTACCAATATTCCAATATTACTAGCTGATATTACCAATAATACCTGTCATATGAAATATTACCAAATATTAATTGATAATACCAGTAATACCGGTAATACTGGAAGTATAATACTCTACTGGTAATATATTACTGGCACGATGTACACCATATTATGTATATGTAATATTCTCTCAACTGTGATATTACCATAGTGAGCTACCCCTCGGTTTTACCACTGACCAAACCGATTTTTTACACCTCGACACGTGTTTCGATAACTATATTAGCATCTTCAGAAGGAGATTAAAACTAAATGATGAATAAAATAAAAACAAGGTTCAAAGAACACTCACCACATTTGAAATATGCTAGGTTAGATAAATCGTGTGTAGCTGAACACATGTTCAATCACAATCATAACACACATATTAATAACCTTAAATTAGTTAAGCAAGTATTAATAATGTTAGAAAATTAGATGCATATGTAAGCTCAGACATATTTTAGAATAGTAATAGAGTAATGAATAAGGATAATGGACCAATCCGATTTAGCCCTCTGTATAGTTTAGTTATATAACATGTGAACTCAACCATGAATTACATTAACTTGGCGGTTATTTGTATCTTCACGGTTGAGTGGACGTATTCTTAGTAAATAAGTAGCCCACTAGGATAGTGCACTTAGTTTTAATCTTCTCCTGAAGATGCTAACATCGCGAATCACGTGTCGAGGTGTAAAAAATCGGTTTGGTTAGTGGTAAAACAGTGTGTAGTGAATCATGATTCTAATATCAATATAGTGACAAAGGTAATTAAAAAAACTGCATTTAAAAAAACTGCAGCGCTCTTAGGAAGCAGTTTTCTTAATAATACTCCCAGAGTAAACGAACGTTATTCTGGGACACCCTGTATAGGTCCATCGGTTTCAAGTTTCCTATGTATATCGATAAGTGCCCTTTCCGTTTCATTTTGTCAAAATTGTGGTTAATTTTTGTCATTGTCACTGTCACTTCACGATTTATTTCACAATCCACATTCCAAAGTGTGATATCTGGTTACAGAAACAGATTAATCTTACTAATGTTTTAAGATCAATCTCTGAAAAATATGACAAGGAAATCTAGAAGAAATCCTCGACTAGAATATGCCACATAGTGACCCAGCCAGAAGAAGAAAAACCTTGTTTTCAAATTCAGTGTATCCCAAGAACCACGACGAAGCAGGTACGTTCGTGTGTGAAAAAATCAAAACCATGAGCACCCAGACCAATTTCAATTCTTCGACAACGGTGAATTTGAGTAAATCGCCCAATAAGGTGCAAGTTTACAGGGAAACGCAAACCCAGACCAGCAAAACTGTGATATCATTAGATTGCCCCAAAAGCAGTGTTGGTGACTTCTCCCCTGACAGTTTGAGTCCCAGATTCGATAACTACAAAGAGGAACTGAGCCCTAGAAGCAAAAACGATAAATTCCCTTTCAGCCTTCACAGTTTCCGCAGCCCTAGGTACAACTTTGGGAAACAACGCGATGATATAACTCCACAGCAGAGCAAGAGAAATCAGGAGTCTTCGACGAACCCAGAAGATTCGGCTGATAGACCACTTCAGCTTGGATCCAACCAAGGTTTTACTGTAAAGGAAAAAATTACCAAAGGGCAGAACGCGAGCAGTTCGAGGCTTGCTTCGTCAAGCAAGAAACTTCTTACTCCTCGAGCACTAGATCCATCACCAGTTTATCTAGAAAGTAACTTGGTTAAGGAATGTGAAGCAGAGAAACCGACAAAATGTTGCGGGGACGTGTTAGATCCTCAGCCTACTGGGAGTAAACTCAGCAATGTACCATCCCACAAGAGGAAACAGGTAGTTATTTTGCTTAAATTTACGGGATCTCAAATTATTCCAGCAAACATCAATGCATGGGCCATTACTATTTAAGCAACCTCACTTCAGTGAACTACCATCGGCACAATATTGGCATATATTGGCAGTACTTCCATTTATCGCTCATACATTGTTGATCGAGTGCAAATCAAGTGGTTTATTCCTTTTTTCCACCACTATAGCTATAAAACCTGCCATTATTTACTATTTTTAGAGACGTAAAGTGTGTTTTTAATACCAAGGTAGTTTTCGTCATTTTAATAACCACTATATCCGCAATAAAAACTAACACGTCGCCCCACCTGACGGCAGCTTTCAAGAACTCCGATAGGTGGCGTACGCTTATTTTCTATCGCGAATAGTCAATAAAGACATAGCTACATCTGTTATAATTAACCCGAATTCACTTGTCATATACTGTCATGGTCATGGCTACCAGATTTCAATTTGAATGGAAAAGAACTGAGGACCCTTCACAGTGTGCTGCGGGAATATCCGTGATCATCATGCTCGGAATGGACACATACATACCTCATTCTTCGAAAAGATCATCACCATCGAAACCCTGGTTCAACAAAAACAGTTCTAGAACTGTTGCCTTGAAACAAACAGCCTACCATCGCTGGCGCAAAAACCCTAAACTCGCGACTAGAGCAGAATACGTTGATGCCAGAAATACCTGCAGACAAACAATAGATGCTTCGAAAGAAACATACAATGCCAAGATAAGATCGAAACTCATAGATTGTCCTAATGGTTCCCGTTCGTTTTGGTCCCTTGCTAAAGCGGTCGGAAGAAATTTCACTATTAGTTCATTTCCACCACTGTCCAAATCCGACGGCACATTAGCAACAACATCGTAGGAGAATGCAAATATTTTTGCAGATATGTTCGCAGCAAACTCTACTTCAGCTTCCCAAGGAAAAGTGCCGCCAGACATTCCACCCGTTGAGAGTCGAATACCCGAAATCGTCTTCCGTCAACGCATTATCAGACAAATTTTGCTTGGTCTCAAAACGAATAAGGCTAACGGTCCTGACGGAATTCCACCCATTATCCTCGAAAAATGTGCATCAGAATTAACACCGATTCTCTGCAAGTTGTTCAACGTCTCGTACAGGTCGGGTATTTTTCCATCATGGTGGAAGACAGCTAGAGTCCAACCAATCCCCAAAAAAGGGAACAAGAACCTGACCAACAACTACAGGCCAATTGCCCTGTTATCAGTAATATCCAAAGTGATGGCAAAAGCCATCAATATTGAGCTTACCAGATATCTGGAGAGCTCAGGAATCGAAGATCTACTGCTGGAGATCTCCTTGCCTACGTCACCCATTTATGGCAAGCTTCATTAGAAAAACACGGGGAATCTCTAGCTGTTGCGTTGGCCATATTGAAAGCATTCGACCGTGTTTGGTACGAAGGACTCCTCCACAAACTACCATCATACGGCTTACCACCTCAGCTATGCCATCTCTTATCGAGTTTTCTTTCATGCAGATCGCTTCACGTGGTGGTGCACGGTGTGTCGTCTGATACCATTGGCATCAATTCCGGCGTTCCACAAGGATCAATTTCGGCACCAACATTATTCCTTCTTCATATCAATGATCTGTTGGGAGTAACAACTTGCCCAATCCACAGCTTTGCTGAAGATAGTACCCTCCATACTGCATTCTCTTCCAGAATTCCCATGTTTTCCCAGGAAACTAAGAACTAACGGCGCAGGCAGGTCAATGCTGTCAATGAAGACCTTGCTGAAATCACAGCCTGGGGAACCAACAACCTAGTTGAATCCAACACCACCAAAACTCAAGCCTGTATCTTCTCTAGAAAGGCGGAACTCAGTATGCCCGATATTTAAATGTCTGGCACCACTATCCCCACCAAGCCCACCATATCTATGATCGGTATTTCCATCAGCAACACTCTTTCATGGGATAGACATGTTAGATCCATCGCAAAAGCTGCTTCACAAAAACTCGGATTCTTGTTCCGTGCGAAAAGCTACTTTACACCTCGACAGATTCTCATGATCTACAAAGCGCAGATACGGCCTGTTCTAGAAAACTGTTTCCACATATGGAATTTAGCACCAAAACATATGCTGATGCTCTTCGATTCCATCCAGAGAAGAGTCATTCGCCTGGTGGGTAACGCCACACTCACTCACTCTTTGACATCATTGGAACACGGTAGGAAGGTCGGCGACCTTTCACTTTTCTATCCATACTTCCACGGGAAATGTTCTTCAGAAATATCTGCTCTCATCCCTCCACTAGCAATACCAGTCAGACGAACTAGACAAGCCCAGTCAGCACATCCTTCCGTTGTCAACCTCGAAAGATGTCGAACAGCACTTTATCAAAACTCCTTCATCCATAGAACGGCCAGGCTCTGGAATTTATTGCCTGAGGAAGTATTCCCAACAACATATAATCTCCAGAAGTTCAAAAGAATTCCAATACCTACCTCCTGTCCCTATCCTTCCTAGGAACGCACGATGTTCTTTGAACATTATAGGGATTTCCTTTCGTGCGCTCCAAGCGATAAAAAAAAGTGATTTCATAGTGACAATAGGTTTATATTTCAGATTCACAGAACTAAAATGAATGAAATGTATTGCTATTGGTGAAAAAAATGTAATATACACCTTGGTAGTAAAGTATATAATTACCACGGGACCTTATTCCCTTCGGCTAAAGCCTTGGGATATTTTTATTCATTTGTAGTGTTACTACATTGTAAAATGTTTACACTTATATATATAAATAAAATCGTTCGATAATTAATAGATAAATGAAAAAAAAAATAAAGGAAATAGAATAAATAACAATAAACATGATCACATTGGTCAAACAAACATATACATTTAGTTCTATAAATATCACATTTCGGTATTGTTAACTAGAAGTTTTATGAATCTATATCATGTTATGTGTCAATAAGGCTGTGAATTGCTGAATAGAGTAGAAACATTTTCTGATCAGATATTTTCTTAATTTAATTTTACGTTCTATCTCATTCGAATCGATCAGACCATCCCACTGTGTGTCACATAACATTGCAACCATGGTTTCTTTTCCCTTTTGTGTAATTGGTCTAATTCGCTTTGTATCTCTATGTTTTACGTTCTCTGATACCTTATATGATGAAAGTTGACCATAATGATCTGATATATTTATTTTTATCACTCTGGAAGTGAATAACTCATCCTCAATTGATGTTAAAATATTATCAATGCATGATTCGTGTGTATTAGTTACTCTTGTTGGTTCATAAATTGTTGGTTTATAACCATGACTCGCAAGTAGATTTTCAAAATTCAGTGTAATATTGTTTTGTTCCAGTAAGTTGATATTGAAATCCCCACAGATAACCCCAACTTTACCTGTATTGTCCAAAAATTCCATCACCTCCATCAACACCACAACACCTGAAAAAATGTTTCTACATCTCCGCTAGGTCTCCTATAAATGCATAATACAATCATGTATCGATTCATGAGTTCAACAGCTGCAATTTCACAATGACATTCAATGGACATGTCATTCAATTATTTCTCTATAGGTTTTGACGATATTGCCTTGTTGATGTATATTATAGTACCACCTTTAGAATTTTTTCTACAAAATGATGAGCCTACATAAAGATGATCAAACTGATAAAGGTTACTTTCATGTTCACAAAACCAAGTTTCAGAAAAACATACTATGTCAAAATCTTTGTTATCATTCAGATAGAGTAGAAAATCCTCGTATTTACAATTTAGTCTCTCCGCATTTATATGAAAAATGTTGACAGCATTTTTGTTAGTCACTAGCAAACAATCAATCTTGGTCCCTGGGTAATACTGATATTCTTTACTACATTGGTGTATAAATTCCTTTTTCTAATACTGCTATGAAAAGTAGCGCATTTCTCATAGCTTATAATATACTTACTTTCAAAACCATGTGCTGCCCATACTGTGTGAGAAATATTTTTTCTCACGGCACTTTGTCAATACCACATACATTTCCAATATTTCCATGGAGAATCAACAAAAATCGACCAAAACTTGGCTGCTGTTCAGCTTTGAATAGTTGTCACAACTGTCAGAAGAAGTTTTTTGAATTCTTTAAGGTAATGAGGAACTAGGTAAGGCGTCTACTCTTTGGTCACAGTATTCAATGTGGCATAGTGCCACATTATAAAATAAATACCATTAAGTTACATTACTCGCACTCGTGAAAAAGTTGAACTTTTCCCACTTGTTGCACAATATACTTTTACCTACGGTCACTATAGAAAGTAGCAGGCAAGAATACACGAGATACAGCCTAACTGAGTAGCTCTTTACGCACAGTAAGCACATTGCACAGTTTTAGTTTATTCCGCCAGTCATGATCGCGTAATCGCGGTCAACAACGGATGACATAACTGTCAAGAGTTATAATTCAGACTGCTTGTCCAAACTTTTTTGATAGGCAGAGCCGTAGGCGAGTCCTGGAAGTCTGCGAGGCTAAAAAAACTGTTTTTGGACGTGTTGCGTACACTATTTTCTTTGGAACCATGTAGAATAGCCAATCACTGAGACACATTTCCATATTATATTCCTTTGTAGAATACAATTTCTTGTTTATCAATTCTCATTTGTAGCAAAAACTGGAATTTGAACAGAATAACTATACCTACCTACTAACTGTTACATTGAAAATTTCGTATGGACATTTTCAAACTCACTATCGCAGCTGCTTCCAATAGTTTCAAATATCAAAATGTCAACTAATTTCATGTCAAATAGCTGTCAGCCGATATTTCGCTGCTATGGTAATTATCATCTGCATTTATCAAAAGCATATCTACCAAGATTTTCATAATTACAGTGAGAACAACGATGTGATACTTCCCGGCCTAGTCTGGGAAGTACGTACCTCCCGGGCTAGGCCGGAAAAATGATACTTTCTCAAAGAAAAAGTGTCCGGGAAGTTGGCACTTCCCGGACGGTTGCCTAAAAAGTATAGTTCGTAATGCGTGTTGTAAAGCAATTACGCACTCATGGAATTACGCACTCGCCGTTCCGCGGCTGCGTGCGTAACTTTTCCATTCGTGCGTAATATGCTTCTTACAACACATATCACGTGTTATATTATTATTTATCCTCATACAGAGGGGTTGGCATGATGTCTGATGTTCTGATCTTTTACAACATTTGTCAACCAGTCAATCGCCAAGGTGTCACTCATTGTTATAAAACTCTTATTTATCGCATCGTCAAAGGACTTTCGATACCAGAATGTTTATATGAGACGTTGGATAAGCTTTCGAAATAATAGTAGATTGTTTTATTAGGATCAAAAGTGACACTTTGTTTGACAAACTCACTTTCGATCCGAATGAAACATGATGTTTTTTCTGCAACCGAAACAATTAACTCAAATAAATATGTGAATGCAACAAATATTGACAAATAATCCGTGTGTTGAAAATATTCTACCTGCATTGACAGTAGGTTTATTCAATTTTCAAGGATGTTCGAATTGTAGTTTCAATATAAATAAATCCACAGAGTGACATATTTGTGTATGGACCAGGTGCTCTAATGGCAAATACCGCGTCAGTGCCAGATAGGAACAAGACGTGGAAAATGTTAGGTTAGTGAGCATATCAACAATAATAATAGCGATTATTTATTCCTCTCTATACTACACTGTGTTTGACTTGATAATGAAATGAAGATAAACAGTATTGTTGTTTGAGGCAAAAAACTATTACTTGCCGTCATTATTCAAAAACAAGTTATCCATCCCGAGAATAACGAATGAAATACAGATCAAGCAAGTGATTGAATCTTGAAGGCTTCTCTGATCAAAACAAAAATACTCAACTGAGATGTTTATAATTCCAATACTGGCAATACTTAACTATAATAAGGTGTAATAATATCTCCAGCATCGGCATGAAATGCCAAATATGCCGAAATCAGAAACAAATCAGGTATGCATCTCAACCCAAATAACCAACCGTAACAACGTCGTTCATTCTTGATGACTTGATCCTTTTTAGTTCCTAGGAGCTAAAGTTCAACTTTAGCTCCTAGGACCTAACGTTCCACTTTAGCTCCTAGGAACTAAATATGTTGCCTAGCAACATACCTACTTTTGTGTCAGTAATAGAAACGTCAATTTAAGGGCTAATTTTGGTATCAAAGTGGACGACTTTTGTGTCGGTTGCAGAAAAATAATTTTTGTTCGCAAATCAGTCAATGTTTGTTCAAAGGTGGTAAGAGAAAAACATAAATAATACGTATTTTTTAGCCAAATGTTCCGCGACTATTCTACTTTTTTCCACCGTTGGTGAAAGAAAGATGCTTTTCCACAGGAAATGTTCAATAACGTTCATGGCAGATAAATACAGGGTGATCCACGTAGGCAACATATTGAAAGATTTCAACTTGCAGTTGGAATATGAACTTGAAGATTGGTATGTTGTTCTAATCGATCATTTTCAATACACCTAAAATATTTTCAGTCTATATGTTTGATTTTCCTTAATCTCTTGAAGCTCACGAAAGGAAATTCCTATGATTTGAGCATAGTGGCTATATCCAAGTTGGAATTCCTATAATGTTCGGAAACATCGAGCATACCTAGGGAGGAGGAGGGAGAAGGAGGTAGCTGTTGGGCTTTTTTTAACTTTCGGAGGTTGTAAGCTCATGGAAATACCTCCATTGGCAAATAATTCTAAAGATTTGCCGTTTTATAGACGAACGAGTTTTGGTAAAGTGTTGTTCGACATATTCCAAGGTTTACAACGAAAGACTGGGCCTGTCGAGTTCGTCTACTGGTATTGCTAGTGATGGAATGATACCAGAGATTTCTGAGGATCATTTCCCGTTCGAAGTATCTATAGAAAAGTGAAAGGTTGTCGAGTTTTCTACGGTGTTCTAATATGGTCAAGGGATTAATGAGTGTGGTATCACCCACCAGGCGAATGACTCTATTCTGGATAGGAACAAAGAGCATCAGCGTATGTTTAAGTGCTGAACCCCATATGTGAGAACAGTATTCTAAAACTCGCCGTATCTGTGCTTTATTGATCATGAAAAGCTATTGAGGTTTTTGTGAAGCAGCATAGATAAAGTGGCCCTGGTAGGAATGGTGGTACCAGATATTGTTATATACAGGCTTGAGTTTTGGTGGCGTTGAATTCAACTAGGTTGTTATTGGTTCCTCAGGCTGTAATTTCAGCAATATCGTTATCGACACAGCCCTGACCTGCCTTCGTCGTAAGATCTTAGTTTTCTAGGGAGAAATGGAAATTCTATAAGAGAACGCAGTATGGGGAGTACCATAGTCTGGAAAGCTGTGGATAGGGCAAGTGGTTGCTCCTAACAGATCATTGCATGATATGAAGTAGGAACAATATGCCAAAATGAATCCTTGTGGAACTTTCGAATCGCACTCAGGGGCCCACAACTTGGAGTACGGGAATGGTGAACTCTAGGTACCCTAGCCGGATATTCACCAAACTTAATTTTGTCTTGGGTGATATCCTCTTCTATCTTCCTTTTTCAATCTATCCTATCGGCCTTCCTTGGCCAGCTTTTCTTTTCCTCTTCCCCTCCAAGCCTAACCCCAACATCAAGTGGTGTGGGGAGGACAAACGCGGCCGCTTGACTGATGAAGCAATTTTCTTCATGTTGTGGTTCCCTCGAAAAGGAATATCCTGTAATGTTCAGAGAACATCGCGAGAACCAAGGAAAATGAGGTAGGAATTGGTGTTCTTCTTGAATTTCTGGAGGTCATATGCCTCGGGGAACACCTCCCTTCGCAATATTTTCCAGTGCCTCGCTGTTCGTTGGATGAACGAGTCTTTGGAAAGAGATGTTCTGCAGGTCTCCAAAGTGAAAACTAAGGGGGGCGAAGCCTCAACTCGATGGGTTAATCTCGCGGGGACTGCCAAGGGAGGTACAATTGTTGATATTTCAGAAGAGCATCGTCCATGAAAATATCTATAAAATAGAGCCAGATCGCCAACTTTTCTACGGTGTTCCAGAGAAGTGGATGAGTTTGTGAGCGAGGCATCACCCACGAGACGAATTGCCCATTTTTGGACTGAATCCAACAGTTTTAGGGTATGTTTGGTCGGATCTGTGCCTTATAGATCATGAGCAGCTGACTGGAAGTGAAATAGCTCCTGGCCCTAAACAGAAAACCAAGTTTTTGGGATGCACTTTCCGCAATTGATATTACGTGATTTTCCCAAGAAAAGTTATTGCTGATAGTAATACCAAGCATCGAAATGAATGTCTTCAAAGGTATGGTTAGTCCTTACATGCTTATGTTTGGCACAGTGAGATCGGCTTCTCTATAGAAAAGACATGCTTGTGTTTTGTTTGCATTGAAATCTACCAAGTTATTGGATCCCCATTCGAGAATTGTTGCCAAGTCCATATTTTGGGACCATCTTTGCTATCTCCAGGCCAGATGGGACAAATATTTGTGGGCATCTGTATTGAGGATGAGGTGATTTACTGATATGTGTTTAGGTGGCCAAGAAATGGTCAACGAGGCTCTGGCCACCTGATCCAAGCTATGGGGCTTCTGAGAAATAGGGCGCATCTCAAAGTAAACAGCCTTAGCCCTGTGCAGGGGGCACCACAGAGCTTCCCTTCCCCCGTCACTCGTGAGAGAAGGAAAACTTTTGGCCTTCTTCGTACACGAACGAAAATGGTATTTCATATTGAATGGTCCTTAATGAGCACCATGAGTCGTATAATATGGTAAAAGTGATAATGGCATGTAGGTAAGATACAATGGGCCACTAGGCCTAAGTGTCGTCGGAGACATCAGTCAGACGAGCCTACAAACGGGGTGAAGTGTTTAGTGGGTGTACCCTGGACTCTCACACTATCGAATGGGGGATTGGACCCAAATGATGTCCATAAAGGATTTCAACCACATCGACGAAAAAATAAACGTCGGTATTGAAGGCAATGGTATCAGACGATACTCCGTCCACCACCGTCAAACGATTACGAAGATATTTGCATTACAAATTTCCATATGCTCAATGAGTGTGAAAGAGAAAGAAGTTCGATATTGCGCCGTCACACCCATTGAGCATAATATGGAAACTTCGAATGATATCTTCGTAATCGATTGAAATAATCCAATCAAACACGGTGTGTTTGAATTTATTTTGATAATTCCTAACCGATCATGGAATAAAATAGAGGGTGTCCTATCTATAGCGGTTAGCCACCTCGAAAAATCTCCCGCTATTATGAACATAAAGAAAATTGAAACAAACCTAGAAATTCTAACCCCCACTGTATTTTCAGTGAAGGTCGAAGGGTATCATGTTGACATTTTTCTCCGTGCATGTATACGGTGGTGTTATGCAAAGTTACGAACTTTCAGCCATCGAACATCAGAGGTGGCATCAAAGCTTTCGCATCTGGGTAGTTTGGTGATTTGTATCATAGATGCTTCAAAAAGCATGCCTAGTAATAATAGCTTTTGACCTCGACATTGATAAATACTAAGCAAGACCTTTTTTTCCAGTTTGTTTGAACACCTTTCAGGAAGGCATTCAAAAAAGTCCCACGACCTCGTAGTCGCTCGGCTTCGCTAAACGGTTCGCCTCGCAAATGCAAAATTCGCTTATCAAACGAAGTGTCACTTTTGATCCTAATAAAACAATCTACTATTATTCTTGATGACCTAGTACATCCTTTCTACACCTTTTTCAATTGTAATTCAGAAAGTGTAACTTGTAATTCAGATTAGTAAAATGCAAGTCAGAAAGTGTAACTTGTAATTCAGATTGGTTAATTGTAATTCAGAAACCGTCAATTGTAATTCAGATTAGTCATTCGTATTTCAGAATGCATAACATGTTATTCAGATTAGCGAAATGTAATTCAGAAAGTGGAACTTGTAATTCAGAATAGTCAATTGTAATCCATAAAGCGTAATTTGTTATTCAGAAAGCATCACTTGTAATTTATAAATACTATGGACTCAAATAAGCGTAGGGAATAGAAATCAACGAATGGTATATTGTGTGGTGAACATCAATATTTTATATTTATCGACCAACGGGCATATCTTGAAATGCCAGAGCTGCAGCATGGTGAATGGTGGTGTGTTGTGCAGCCCTAGCACAATCACCTCAAACAATTGTATCTTTGGGCCTGGTCAATATATTCTGTTCAAGATAAACAAGTCGTTGTTCTCCAGGAGAATGGATGCATACGGGGTGTTATGCTTCCTAAATTACAATTGACGGTTTCTGAATTTCATTTCACTATTCTGAATTACAATACGTTATACTTTCTGAATTACATTTCACTTATCTAAATTACATATATTACGCTTTCTGAATTACAATCAACTAATCTGAATTTCAAGTTATACTTTATGATTTACAATTAACTATTCTGAATTACATCTTATACTTTTTGAATTACATCTTATACTTTCTAAATTACAATTGAGAAAGGTGACGTTCCTAAGAGCTATAGTGCAACTTTAGCTCCTAGGAACTGAAGGTGTTGCCTAGCAACATACCTATGTTTGTGTCAGTAATAGGAACGTCAATTCAAGAGCTAATTTTGGTATTAAAATGGACGACTTTTGTGTCGTTTGCATAAAAATGTTGTGTTCTTATGTGTATTGTTACAGGCTATCAATTATCTGGACCAGTGCGAAGGTTGCCACCAGTGCGAAATGTGCGAGAAAAGACAGAAGGAACTGCTGTCTGGAAACGTCCTGACGAAAACGTTCTTGGAGAAGAATCGTAGCAAGTTAAGAGGGTACTCATATTCGGACAGAACTAACTACGGTAGCAATAAGCTGAAGAGTCAGTCCTACGTGGAGAGTCTACAGTTATCCTTGGAATCACCTCGCATGCGTGGAAAAACTAGGATACCCGTAGCGAGGACAGCCATGAAAAATGCGGATGAAAAATATACGGAGGCAAGTGGATGAAAGGGAATCTATTATTTACCTTATGGTAAAATTGCATTTATCATGCGATGGTTTTTTTTCGAAAATTTGTTTTGGTACTTACGTATTTTTGTCTGAAAAACACGAATTCGATAATGAAAATGTGAACAAACCATTATTTATCGAGATATTTCAAGAAAAAGTTCAAAATTTCGCCTTCTTTCTCGATTTGTGTTGGATCGTTACCATCGAGACAATAAGGCCTGCATGCTCCGTGGTGACGTCACCTTAGTGAGGCCTAACCACCGGCTCGAAACAACAAGCGCTTATGGCGCTTTAAGGCGACCGCGTATTTCAATTTTAGTTTTAGATCATTATTGAGCCGATTTTGCTGTTTTTTGAAGGGTTTCCGGGTAAAAGAGGATGCCAGTCGTCAACTGAGCCTTGCTTCGCATCCCATTCGATTTTATTATGGAAAAACGAAGTTTTAAAGCAAAAACCAGAATATAACACAAGTACCCACCTACAGCAACCCATCCGAATTGAATATATTGGCAAAAATTGTAGTAATTCGATCTCATTAGAGGTAAAATTCGCACCTACTTATACAGGGCTCGCAGAACATAAACTTGAAGCTGCAAATTCTAAACTTGGGCAAAAAAAGTTTACACATGAGGCGATTTCGAAATTCAATAAATTACCAGATGATATCAAAAACAGCCCAAATATTATGCAATTCAAAAATAAAGTTAAGAAATATATTTATATGCAAAGGAATGATCAAAGCTGAAAGACCATGAATTTTCTTTTTTCTTTTTTTTTTTTTTTTTCACTGTTTTTATTTTTCCCCTTCTCGTTCACTATAATATGACTGTATCTTAATGATATGTAAGTTTTGTTCACTATTTGTAATTTCAATTATACAACAGTCGATAATACTTCATGAATGATCTTATACCAGGAATTACTGTCTGATCATTCATGTCATTCCTACTAGAAAATTAATTATACTTTATATATTATTTGTATGAAATGTATCAATGAAGAAAAGAATGTAATGCAATAACTGAAATGAATAAATAAATAAATAAATAAATATTTTATTTTGATAGACATGCCGTTTGTTATAATTACCTATTTTATCTTGGAGAATTCATATTACCTAAAAAATTAGCCAGAAAGTGTTTTCAATTTCCTGTTGTTGGATTTTTTACCCAATTGATCATTAGACTTGAAATTTTTTTTTGATACTTTATCGAGATATTTCAATAAAAAGTTCGAAATTTCGCCTTCTTTCTCCCCTTGTGTTGGGGGCATTTAAGGCTACTTGCGCTTCTTATTTTGTCATTGGACCCTTCATATACTCATGATGTACTTCGATGACACATTTTTATATAGAAAATTCAACAGGAAATATGATTTTTATGGCGAGTTCAACATATTTAGTGAACAAGCATATCAGATAATGATGGCCATTTAATCAATAGTCAACCAAATACGAGATGTCAAATGTCAATAGATTGCTTTGGAATGACATTACAAAACACACACGCCATTATTTTTAATGATATTCTTCCTTTTTTTCAACAAATATGGATAAATCTCAAGAAAATCATATTTCTAGTTGACTCATATAATGGAAAAAAATTGTGATATATATATAAATTGTCCAATGATGAAAAAAGAAGGGGAAATTGTTCTAACTGTCATCCAGAAGACAGGCGAAGAAAAAGGTGGAATTAATAACTGTATAGTCAAATATCTTAATAAATAATAGTTTGTTCACATTTTCATTATCAAATTCGTGTTTTTCTGACAAAAATACGTAAGTACCAACAAAATTTTTCAATAAAAAACCCATCGCATGATAAATGCAGTTTTACCCACGCTATTGCTGTTTTTATTTTCAGTAGTAATACTATGAGTAGGTATACTTCTGATAGCGTTTTTCACTCGTCGCACTAGCTCGAACTTTTTCGGCACTGAGTGCGTTTTGCGTGGTCCACTGAGAATTTCAGGAGCGAACTTTTAAATACTGTCTGTAGGTTAATAGAGAAATGATTTCCACTGGCTTTCAAACTTGCTCAAGCCCGCTCAGAGTTCGAGTTTTCAGAACTGTGCTTGTACGACGGAGCGCTACACATAACCTCAAATTTTGGAGTCACGAGTGGAAAAATGTTTGGAATTTAAATAATTGAAGACCTCGGTGCATGAACCGGGCAACTCCAATTTTTTAAATGTTGGAGAATGGAAAATAACCGAGGGGTAAACCGCTGACCCAAATTATGTACACTTCTTCCTTCAAATCGTAGGTATACTTCCTGTACTTCCTTGGTACTTCCCGTACTTCCTCGATACTTCCCGTCCTTCCTTTGTACTTCCCTTACTTCCTTAATACTTCCCGTACTTCCTAGTTACTTCCTATACTTCCTCATACTTTCCTAACATAAGATATCCATCAATAATATTCAACTATCGTTTTCAAGAAAATAATCAGGCTAATCAAACCGCGGCGCATAGAACATGAAGAAATTGAATTCATCAGAATGAACAAAAAAGTAATATTTTTTTATTTGACTTGATGGGAATCCATAGTAATAGTAGAGTCACAAAACACGAGTCGGAGTCGAAGCGCAAACTGATCTGTAACTTCTTCGAATATTCAGGGTAACTTCTTCGAATATACAGGGTGTCCCTGAAAAGTCTGTACAAATTTTAAAGTGAAAGTAAAGTACCTTTATTTCTACAATTCCTATCGAAAATCATTATCGAATAAAGTTGACTAGACCTAAAAACTTTCTGCTGCCTAACAACAACTAAGAGACTCACTAGAACCTCACATTCCTGTCTGATAATGTAACAAACCGAACCAATATTTTTTTATGTTGAATGGGGAGTCGCTCTAAACATTACTGCAAGTTTCATTCGGCATAGTAATGTGAATCATAAAATGACCAAAAGGGTCCGGAATAGCAATCACTGTGATATCAATGTGACTCTCAATTCGAGTCACCGGTGTGATGTGTGGCATGAATGTGATGCCCTCTAATATTTCTGGGATGAATCTGTGTTAACTGGGTTCTTATGTCAGGAAGTTCAAGGCAACAATTTTGAGCACCTTCAGCACTGAACTCAGCTTATTTCCTCTGATTATGATGTTTAAATTCGATGCATTCAGGCAATTATCAAATGTTCCGCCATTTTGTATAGTAGGTGAAGATAATTACTTTATAATCCAGGATTGTGAAGTTTTCGTCAGGAGCTTCTCAAGGATGTTTCACAAAAGCCCTCTCTCCATTGAATTTTTTTTCTCAGATGGCGCCCAAATTTCCATCTATCAATTTCATTCCAAAATATACCGGGTGACACAGGAGACATGTAGCAGCCTGTCGTTTTTTTATTTGAAAATTAAAATTTTGAAATTCACAGGGGGTATTTAATAAATGGTAGCGCATTTTACGAACTTAACGAAAATTTTTTTCAACCACCTGTTTGACCGGGAGTGACCCCAACTTTTTTTTTAAATGTTACTCTGTACAATGTACATTTCTTCAGTCTTTCTTTTTCGCCTTGAAATTCTCTATCCAAAAAGAATAAGTTGGCAGTGACATGAATTCGATGATATATCGACACTTGGTAGGCTTCGAAATTCAAAGATCATTAGTAAACCGATATTATTCAAAATGTTTTGATATTCTGATTAATGCCTGCAGGTTATCAATAGCTTGTTTGAGTCAAGATGAAAACCTTCGAAAATAACTCATGATATTGAGGAATCTAAGATAGAAACATATTTTTTCGAATTCAGCTACTCGTACAGAAACTATCTGTCTTTTATTTTTGCCATGTACCTATCACATGATCTTCCCATTTGGAATGATTAAACTAAAATTGTTCCTCTTATACGATGATCCACAGGGCTATCAGTCTATTTTTTCATATTTATTTCACTCAGTAGGCGGTGTACAAACACAAAATGTTTTATGTGTTTGACAGTTAATCGATTGCATCAATAATTTTTCTTCGTCATTTGTGTGTTGATTAAATGCATATTTTCAATAGAGACGGAAAATGTATTCAAGAAACGAAAAAGTCGATATGTTGTTAATATGCAATTTTAATCAACACACAAATAAAGAAGAAAAATTATTGATGCAATCGATTAACTGTCAAACACATAAAACATTTTGTGTTTGTACACCGCCTACTGAGTGAAATAATTATGAAAAAATAGACTGATAGCCCTGTGGATCATTGTATAAGAGGAACAATTTTAGTTTTATTATTCCAAATGGGAAGATCATGTGATAGGTACATGGCGAAAAAAAAAAGACAGATAGTTTCTGTACGAGTAGCTGAATTCGAAAAAATATGTTCCTATCTTAAATTCCTCAATATATGATATTGACTCAATATCATGAGTTATTTTCGAAGGTTTTCATCTTGACTCAAACAAGCTATTGACAACCTGCAGACATTGATCTGAATATCAAAAATTTTTGAATAATATCGGTTTACTAATGATCTTTAAATTTCAAAGCCTACCAAGTGTCGATATATCATCGAATCCATGTCACAGCCAACTTATTCTTTTTGAATAAAAAGCAATTCAACAGCGAATCAAGAAATAAATGCCACTTTGTGATACATGGGTGGATAGAGAATTTCAAGGCGAAAAAGATAGACTGAAGAAATGTATAGGGTGACATTTAAAAAAAAAAGTTGGGGTCACTTCCGGTCAAACAGGTGGTTGAAAAAAATTGTCGTTAAGTTTGTAAAGTGCGCTACCATTTATTATATAGGTACCCCCTGTGAATTTCAAAATGTTATCTCTTCAAATAAAATAACTACATGCTGCTACATGTCTCCTGTGTCACCCGGTATAGTCATGAATCGATCTCATTATCCCAAGTTTCAATTTCTTGAGATGAAACTTTCAGAAATGAAGAAAGAGGGGGGCATTGAAGGAAAGCACTGTATGAGGGCCACTTCAAATACCATCACAGTAACTGAACGTATAAACACTGCCGCCCACACTACCAGAGGTTCGTGTGAAATACCCTTTTCGTTCAGGTTGCTTTCGAGCCCTGATCTCGTCCATAAAGGAGGCAAAAAGTTGTCCTCCAACGAGTAATGGACGAAGGGGTTGGTCCAGCCCTCTGGTGTCTCCTGCACAGGGTTGAGCCTGTTCACTCTGAGATGTCGACCTGTTTCCCAGAGGTCCCGCTATCGACACCATATATCCTTGGTGCCATGTAACGTATCTCTTGTCGCGGGCACCAACAACTTTGGATTAGGTTGCCAGAGCCTCTTTCATCAATCCGCAGCCAAATAAGCAGATGTTTACAAATTGCCCCATCTTTGCTCATCGATTTTCACAAAACTTTACCATTCGTGTGATTCGAACAAAGATGCCTAAAAATTGCTTCATCTGCCGAGCAGCCACTGCTTGTCTTTCCCGCAACATGGTGAAGTTGGCGTTTATAGAAAACATGTTGTTTGTATTTCGAGCAGAAAGTGTTATTGCAGCTTTAGAAAGATGATCGCGCTCTTCTTCACATCGGTTCCTAACTCTCCTTATCATGGAAGATTTATCAATAGAAAAATTGGAGACAATTTCGTTGCGGAAGTTTTCAAAGGCATAACATCAAGGCTGGTTGAATTGCCAATGCGTAACAGAATGCAAGGAATCATTCTTCGACATCCAGGTGCCGGTTCCCATATAGGACTATGTTGAAGAACTGACCGACGTCCACGACATCTTCCGCAAAGCATGCATAACTACGGAGGAATTATGTGGCAACAACCAATATTTATGCGAGGTCTGTTCGAGTTTTAACGACGCTAGCAGAGAGGTATCATTCGAAAAACTCCCGATGATTATGATTCTACAATTAGGAAGGTTCTCAACGATGACGTCCGGCACCCAGAAAGTGAACACCTATAACTGCCTACCCCTCTAGATTTGCATTATTTTGTGTAAAATGCTGCAAGATGGACAAAAACGAGCTGTTGCCGAACCGTTACAAACTTTGTTGCGTCATCATGCACTTGGGCTGCACCATGGCCTCGGACCACTACATCGCTTACGTGAAAGCCAGCGATCCGTCCACCGACTACTTCAACTTTCCGTGTGAAAATAACCCTATAGAAATATTAAGGCAGTTCGTATATATGGGAGTAACATTTCCTTCTTCATCATTTCTTCATAACATGGCACATACTTCAGCTAATAAGAGTAAACAAGTTGTAGGTGTGGTTTTATCTATAATGGCTAAAGCTCTAGATTGAATTCCTGGAAATCTAGGGTGGAATTATTGAACTCGCTTGTTATGAGTGTAATGACTCATTGTGTCCCGATATGTGGCCTACGTTCCGCTGGAATTTTAGAGCGTGTCCAACTCAGTTTTTTTTTAAATACAATGCCTGTCCGCCACTACTCCAGGGTATGCCATAAGGCTTGAAGTGGGAAGAGTAAGAATTTCCTACAATATATTGAAGCAAGTTTTGAACTGGCTCATCAAATTACTTGAAATGAAAAAAGATCGTCTTCCCAGATTATGTTTTGAAAGTCTTCTCAACCTTAATAATACCACAGACATAATTGGACCCTGCAAGTCATACAACAGCTTGAATATGCAAACTCCCTCTGTCCGAAATCACAGGCAAAATACTCCGTCAAAATAAGAAGACATTACTTTCCAGATATATATGACGCACTTACAAAATGAAGACCGGTCACTGCTTGCTCGCTCGACATTTTTGTCCCTCAACCAGTATCTTTTTTTCTCATGAAACTCAAAGTTACTTACATATGAAGGTTTCACTGCAAGTTAACAGATCAATTTCCCAACTCAGGCTAAGCAGTGACTACATTATGAAATTTTCATATCGTGGCTCAACATACCTCATCAACCCAAAAGAAATATGTTCAGTGTGCAACAAAAATGAGTTCGAAACTATACAACTATAAAGCACATTATGTTCGACTGTCCTATTTACTCTGCTATGAGGCCCCAAGATACTCCATTTTTGGAAACGATTAACAACTTGGTCGGCACACTCAAAAATATCACGCCTTTTTCTGCTAAATCCATCTCTGCCCATTTATGTAATATCGTGAAACTCCGCTCATTTATTATGAATGAGTGAAGTACTGATGTTGATATTTTCCTCATTCCTTCGAAAAAATAATCATTATGAAAATAATTAAGTCTTGGTCTGATCTTCTTGTTATTGTCTCTGCAACTTGTTACTCTTGCTCTCTCGAATAATCCTGTCTTCCTCCTCCGAGGGCGAAGACATGTGGCTGGCGTGCAACGACGAAATCATCAGGCCCATCTCCATAAAGGAGTGCGTGAACTTGTTGGGCTTCAAGAAAAACTCCTCGTCGACGCCCTATCTGCTGTTCTACACGAAATTGTGATGTTTGTTTACTTCATGATAGTTTTATTTATTGTTAATAATATAGAGAATGTTAATTCTCATAAATATATGTAACTCTCCTTATCGCTCGGCAATCTATCACTTCGCTCCCTGAATATAAACTTACAATCATGCATTTATGGAAACCCTGTATTATCTATTGCACAAGTATTCCCATTGCTAACGTTTGTTAATTTAGTCCATTTCATTTGTTGCGCAGTGTACTAGGCCGCTTCATAATCTTTGCCACCCGTCATTGGCGAGCAACTTGGACGAAATCTCGCAGATGGAAATGAAAGCGAAAAGCTACTCTTTCATGTCTCCGACGATTTCCAGCGAGCGTAAAGACAAGAGCATCGAAATCAAGTGCTTGGGGAAGCTTATATCACCGACTCGAAGAGGCAGGTATGTTGAAATGAATTAGGTCAGCAAATTTAGAAGTCGACCTCTACCTAATTTGTGACAAGCTAATTTGAGTGATACTCTACTTACATAAATTCACTGAACTAGATCTTATAACTAAGGGATTAAGAATGAACAGAGTTGCCCTAATTGTCATCAGGAGCGAGATAGTGCTGTTTCGGCCCACCAGGCCTCATCAGCCGCTCTCTGTCAGCTGACAACTGCAACAACTCAACGCTTCGGGTATATTACCATCGTTATCTAGTTGCATCTAATAGCATGACTAGATCATCATGCATGCATGGGTGATATACCCGAAGCGTTGAGTTGTCCCAGTAGTTGCCAGCAGACCGACAACAGCTGATGAGGCCTGGTGTGCCGAAATGGTAATGTCTGGCTCCTGTTGACAATTGTGGCAACTCTATTCATCCTAGATCTCTTTTAGTTGTGAGATCTAGTTCAGTGAATAGGACTGGTGGGTTTCCACTTAAGTATTCAGGTGGTGCCATATGTCAGAAGAGTGGTTTACTCATAGTACCACTTTGCATGTGTAGGCGTAGAGGCCTGCACATGTTGACTAGAGATAAAGCAGCGTCCTACAGTGTATGACGTGGCCGCAAGGCCCTACCTTCGAACTAACGCCGCCAGATGGCGATAGCATGACTAGATCATCATGCGTATCCGGCGTATATGAATTTAGTTTTCGACCCTTTTATTTCAAGTAAATTTTGACGAGTATAGTTTTATCCAAACATATTGCGTTAGAGGCCGACCAGGTTAACTTTAGGGCAGCACGACGTGGTCACGTATATGCATTCGAGGGGGCCCTACTTTGAATCACGTGATGTTCAAAAATTGAGGTGATCGACTTCTACAGATACTACGTAATGTTCTCGATTAAACAGCAGGATGTTCTCAAAGGCGAGGCATTTTTTCAACAGAATGTAGAACTCGTCAATATAGACAAAATTAATCATCAAAACTTGACCATAATAGTGGATAAGAGAGCCGGCTGCAAATTTCGACCTTTATCTGATGACGAAATGATATACAGGGTATTCCTAAAAGAGACCTATTTTGACCTCTGGAATATGTTCTGAGATTCTGTACCCAAAGGAATTTGAACATTCTGTTTTATCGATAGGCACCTGTGCTAATCACTATCTTAAGCAAAATGATTGAGAAAGGGCACTATCCTGTGCGTTAATTTGCACTAAATTTCGCGATTTGATAACGAGAAAAGAATAATGCAATCCGATATCAATTGAATAGTAGATCTCCAAAACCTACCTGTGCCACTCCTCAATCTGAGTCAAATCCATGGCACAACGATTTATCTGCTGCAATTATTCCACATATACTTCCGTCATGTGACGAAGAGTTGAAACAGAAAGCAAACAAAAGCCGATAAGATAATGATGTCCTCTTTGTGAATATCAAAACATGCCGCTATTCAAACTGATCCAAGTTAGTGGCAGAGCGTCAATATTCCCAAGAATATTTCACTCCTGTCGAAAGATAATATCTGATGAACCAGTGTGAAACTGTGCTGCCCGCACTACAAGTATCCAAATTCACACGTTTGGATATTCGCGAAGAGGGCATTATTCCCTTTTATTTGCTTCTTGTTTCAACTCACATGACGGAAGTATGTCCGGATTAACGGCAGCAATTGAATTGCTGTGCCATGGATTTTTTGATTTTTTGTTTTTATTACCCCAAGAAACATATCAGTCTATAATAGGAATACATGAACACATATAAAAATAATAATCATACTTTAAGGTCAATTAATCAAATCATGCCAAATATTTTTCAATCAAATTGTCCTGACCATGTATTGTTTAAGATTCACTTTAAATCTGCTTTTATCATGTATATTTTTCAATCCATTCGGTAATGAATTATATAAAATTATTCCATTATGAAATATAGATTGTGTGCCAATGTTCGACTTGAATGTATTTGCTATCAAGTAATTCAATTCTAGTCCCTAAGTATGGACTGTATTGACTTCATCGAAAGCTAAGTTTGATATTTTAAATTTATTCCTGACAAAATGAATGAAACAGTTCATTTTGAGTTTATATGACGAGATCAGATTTAAAAATTTTCTAGTTTTGTATAAATTTACTATTGTTACTAGAAAATTTTGATAAAAAATGCACTTAATTGATTCGTTTTGTAATTGATTAGTGTTTTGAGGCGTGAAATATTCGTGCTACCCCAAATAGAAATTATAAATATTGTGAATTTGAATATATGGGGCAAAAGTATATACACATCAGGTATTTTACAGAAATGAAATTTCGGATTTTGAATGAAACGCCGATGATTGGATTCATTTTATTTCTCAAATGGTCTATGTGTTTAGTCCACAATAATTTCTTTACCTCTGTATATTTGATGAATATATTGCTGGAAGATATTGCATTAATCTTTTCGTTGTATGTTGTTGTTTTGTTAAAATTAAGAGTCAACTTAAATCGATACATAAATCAATGTTGTATCATCTGCATGCAATTTGAGCTCTCCCTTCAACTTCAGAGTTGATATTGAATTTATATAAATTAAAAATAAAATTAGTCCCAAAACTGATCCTTGCGGTACTCTATATGTAATATTCATAAGTGAGCACAAGTATCATTCACTTTAACATACATCATGAATTCTTCCTCTAACACCTATCGAATAGAACTTATTGAGTAAAATGGTATGATCTACAGTGTCAAATGCCTTACATAGATCTAAGGATAAGAAGCCGCATTTATAATTTTCATCTATCCGTTACTCTGGTTAAGGAGTGGCTCAGGAAGGTTTTTGAGATCTACCATTCAATTTATATCGGCTGGCATGATTCATATATATCTTGTTATCGAATCACGAAATTTGGCTCAATTTTTACCACGAAGGACAGAGGTACACCAGAGGAAAATTCATCACCTTTAAGAAGGTAAATGTTGATTTTCTCAAAACTAAGAATTCTTAATTATCTCGCTATTATTGTTCTCAGCGTGCGAAATATTATTATCACTGTAGCCAACGCAACTCATTCTATGAATATATTTGTGCCTTATGAGCATTGAGGGCATGATGGGGCGAATTTCACCCAAATGAAGTCAGACTCTTACCCCCTACTTTAGGTCCACCAGCCCAGAACACGATTTCAAAGCCGGCGATGCTGGTAAAGTGCCATACATCGACAAAAGTGACATCACATTCGACAAAACCAGGAAGGAGTCCAAGCTCAGCGTGAAATCGTCTTGTAATGTATTGTGATCGAAGTGATTGCACAACGAATTCCCATGAGACGTAACATCTTGCTCTTTTCCAGGAAACAGCTTCTAATACCTCAACTGGGTCCACGGAAAATGCACTTTTCCAGGCGATCGGAAAACTCAGAGACGAAAACTGGTGAGTAGAGGAATTCGTCCGATTATGTTAGAGGTATTGAACTCGGATTTTTATACCGTGCGAAAAGCTACTTTTACCCCTCAACAGCTTCTCATGATCTACAAAGCACATACGGCCTTTGTTAGAATACTGTTACCGCATCCCAGAAAACAAGTTGTATCACTTGGCAGTTTCGCGAAGTCCCAGATTGCGAATTGAAATATGTTTTTATTATGATTAGGCATATTTGTCCTGAACATTGTTACTTCGAGACTTTGCTATGTAAAAAGAAAAAAATGTAGTAAATTTCTAGTTGAAAAAATAGTCATCGAGAAACATCGCGACGAAGTCTATTCGAGAAAATCACTATATCAACAGAGATGATCGCATGAATAGGTCCAATGAGTTTATTAAAGAGACATTTATTATCTCAAAAACTTCCACAGCGACAATACGGATGTATGTTTTATTTGTGCTATTTTTCCAAATCTCAATGTTTTTTTACATCGCACGCGGATTTTAGTTGCAAAATTACTTCCATGGTACTTTACAGTTACTGCCCTAGTTTGTTGGGATATGGAGTTTAGCACCTTAACAGATATATAGGTACTCTGATGCCATTAGATTCCATCCAGAGACGAGCCATTCGCCTCTGGAAGGTGAAACCATTCACTAATTCTTTGACATCATTTTGGAACACCGTTGAAAAGTCGGAGACCTTTCACTTTTCTATTGATACTTCCACACAAAATGTTCTCAAGAATTCTCTGCTATCATTCCATCACTAGTAATACCAGTCAAACGTACTCGACAAGCCCAGCCAGCACATTCTTTCGTCTTCAATTTGTAGAACGGCAGAGCTTCGGAATCCTTTTCGCCAAGGGAGGCGTTGCCGGTAACTTGTGATCTCTGAAACTTTCAAAAAATCCAACACCTACCTTATCTCCTTATCCTCCCTACGCAAGAGGGTATTCCCATTCGTGCGCTCCAAGAGATTTAAAAAAGCTAGAGATTCATTTTTGTGAAACATCGATTGGTATAAACTGCACTTCGATATCGCCGTTTCCGAGATATAAGCAAAAATTGACATTAGACCGATTTCGAAAAAAATTCGTGACTTCTTCATTTCGGATGTTTTTCCAAACGGTAAAAACTTTCTATAAATACTTTTCGGCTGTTCTGGTATTGAGGAAATCTTCTAGAATCGAGCAATTTGGGACCCCCTGCAAATCAGACCACCAACTATCTCCACAACCTGCTCATTTTCATAGTGTATAGTAAAAATGTTACGACCGATTCAATAAGAATGGAACTCTGTATGTAGCGCCCTTTATCAGTAATCACAAAACTAAGATCATATTTGAATTCAGCATGATGAAAAACCCCTGTACACCACATTTTATCCATTTCTTGCGTCTCTGGCTAGAGATATTAAAAAAAAAAACGAAAAAAAAATAAAAATTCAACGCCCCGTATCTTCCAACCGAACGCCTTGCGAACCTGTGTTCATGAGAACTTTTTTCTTATTCTAGTGTCCTCTATATTGTGTGGCACTATGCAATGTACTTTTTTCTATGTCACCCTGTATATACATATGGTATAGATTCTGGAGATGATTGAAATAGATTTGTTCCAGGAATACTGCGTTGCGAGGCCTAGCCGAGGTCGTAGAAATATGCAGACTGGTAGATTCTGAATTGGTTTTTCCTCACATGACGATCATAAATCAGAGACTGGTCGAGCTGATCAAGAGTCCCAGGTCACATGTTTGCAGGACCTCCTGTCAGGCCGTTGGACACCTTTTCGAATTCATCAAAGATACAAGAAGACCGGTGAGTCGATAGTATGAAAGGGCAAATAGCGGGATAATTAATGTCTCTTTCTCAGCAAACTTCAAATTCTCTTTCATTCGCAATTTCGGCAACATGGTAAAAAATATGCTCCCAGGACAAGGCTAGTATAGATGTAAATACTTCACTAACGGTAAGATTTACACAAAATTCTCATTCACACGACATGTTTCGCTAACATCACAGCAGCTTCATCAGGTGAAATACTGGTAAAATGAACTCAACTAACCCTGGCTTGCCTAAATTTTATATATCCTCCTTTCCCAATCTGAAGGATCAGAATAACCTGTGGACAGGTTCGATAAACCTTCATTTTCGGAAAATAGGCACAATATCTACATTAAAATACGGTTTATCGTTTCTGTCCACAGGAAATTCTAATCTATCAGATTGGGAGAGTAGGATATGTTGGCTGAACCCACGCTTCAGTTAGGTAGATTTTCACCAACTAGGTACGAAAATTATATCCAAGCATGACCTTGTTAGTTTAGACACCTCGCAAGGTCAAGAATACCTATAATTAATTTTGTAGGATTATGGTTATAGGGTCGGGTAATTTTCCATATTTCTGGAAAAACGCTAGCTAGCAGTTACGTCCAAAGTGATGGAGAAAGCCGTCAACGTTGAGCATATCAAATATTTGGAAAGCTAAGGAATCTTCAATGATAGACAATATGGCTTTCGCCATTGAATATCAACCGGAGATTAACTTGCCAACGTCTTCCGTATATGGCAAGCTTCATTAGAGCTGTGTCAGCTGTGGCGTTAGATATTATATCGGAAGTGTTTGGCACCATGCAAGGACTCCTCCACAAACTACCACCATACGGCTTACCACCTCAGCTATACCATCTTTTGTCCAGTTTTCTGTGGTGGTGGTGGTCGGCCATCAATTCCGGCGTTCCACAAGCATCAATTTCGGCACCAGCATTGTTCCCACTTCATATTAATGATCTGTTGGAAGTAACCACTTGCCCCATCCAGGGTTGATAGTACTCATCATACTGCGTTCTCTTCCAGAATCCCCATTTCTTTCCAGTAAATGAAAATCATGCTAAAAATACAGCCTGGGGAACCAACCTGGTTGATTTCAACGCCACCAAAACTCAAGCTTGTATTTTCTCTAGAAAGGCGGATGCCTGATATATCCAAGTCTACTATATCTATGCTCGTTATATCTATCAGCAATACTCTTCCAAGAGACGAACACATTCCGTACAAAAATCTACTACTACAACTCAACAGGTTCTCATTATCTACAAAGCACAGATCCGCCCAGTTTCAGAATACTCTTCCCACAAATGGGGTTCAGAACCCAAACATACGGTGATGCTCTTAGATTCCATCCAGAAAAAACCATTTGCCTAGTGGGGGATGCCACACTCACTAGTTCTTTAACATCATTGGAACCCCGTAGAAAAATCGGCGACCTTTCACTTTTCTATAGATGCCTACTTCCACGGGAAATCTTCTTTAGAAACCTCTGCTCTCATTCCATCACTAGATAAGACAATTTGACAAGCCGAGTCAGCACATATCCTCTCGTTGTCCATTTTGATATATGTCGAAAAACACTTTTCTAAAATTCATTTGTCTATAGAACGGCAAAGCTTTGGAATTCTTTTCCGATGGAAGTATTCCCAAGAACTTTTAAACTTCAAAAGCTCAAAAATAATTCCAATATTACCTCCTCATCCTATCCTCATTATACAGGGTGTCCCATAAGTCATGGATCAAAAGAAGTGGGGGTGGTAGAGAGGGTCATTTCCAATCAAACTAACCATATAATATGTGGTTATTCAATTGTTGATGGTTCAAAATTTATTAATGTTTTTTCATTTCTATGAAAAGAATCAATTTAAGAATTACAATAAAACTATGTCACATTTGTGATGTTGTCTTTCAGAAATTTCATCCACATGGATGCGCCTTCCCCCAGAAATAATTTAATGACATGTATTACTTCTTATTACTTACTTATTACTTTTTATCTTATAAGTGTTTGGGATCACACGTTGAAAGGTAAGAACCCCGTCATTCCTTGCTCGCAAAAATCTCTTCAAGACTTTTGAGGGTTGCTCGTAAGGGGGCAACCGAATGATAGATAAGAACAATTTCAGAACAACAACAATTCTATCAATTACCTGTGAAAAATATTGTTTTCCTTGTGTTTTGTCATCAAATGAGATATTTAAGTCGATTTCTAAATGCTGCTGGCAGATTTAAAAACTACCCCACGAAGATAACCAATCACAAAAAAAGTAGTCCATTTGATACTGATTCCGAAATGGTATAACATATGGGGTTGTTTAAAACAGCCTTTTTGTTATTATTTTTTTCAAATGGGTCGCATTTTTCAAAATAATTGAATATCTTCTGAACCATCAATAATTTGATGAAAACATATACCGTTAGTTTGATTACAAATGACCCCCCCCCCCTACTACCCCACTTATTTTGATCCATTACACATGGGACACCCTTCATAGGGATAATAGGATTTTCCTTTCGTGCGCTCCATAAGAAAAAAAAAAGAATTCGGGGGTACTAGATGTCGGCTAAGTCCATCGAGATTGTTTTTCTCGCAATAAGAGATTGATAGATAATTACCAATTTTTGTTTCCAGGAGTTCGACGAACTGGTAGACACGCTGCTTTGTAAGTGCGCCGACTCCAACAAATTCATCCGGCACGACGCCAACTTAGCGCTCGACTGCATGGTGACGCACGTGCCGACCTTTCACTCGGTATAAAATACAATAGATTGCCTGAACAATTATCCATATATCAACCTGAGACGTGTGATATTTTCTCGATTTCGAATGTAATTTACAGGTGCTGAAACAACAATTTTCATATTCTTTCGGATGGTCTAGGAGACATTTTCGAATTTCCATTTTTACCCATCACAAATGAGTAGTTGATAGTAGTTAGAGAGAGGGGAGGTGGTTGCCTAGCAAGTAGGCCCCCATAGACCCTTTTTACTTACCCCTGCCGCACACATATCTACTCTTCCTTCTCCTAGTTCTCCTTCTCGAACCTCCCTGACCTTCTGATGGAAGTCAGTATGTCCGTCCACCTTAGGTTAATTAAATCTTCCTAATGAAGCGAATCTTCTACATCTTCTTCACACTTACGGCAACTGGGGTCATCTTCTACACCTATTAGCGATAGGTGCCCTCTATGGCCGTGCACCCACAAAAGTTCAACATCCTTTGATTCGGCTAGTTCGTCAAGTGTATCTCCACAAACCTGTATCAGTGCCCAACTCAAGGGGGTGGCAGATTGCCTTGAGTGCTGCACTATGTCCGAGCAGATGTGGATTTTTCGTTCCGGTCCCTCTTCCACCTCCTGCCTCGTTCCTATGGCCAGTAAAATTTTGCTTGAAAAACTGTGGAACATTTTTTTCTTCTGATACCACCTCCTTCTATGAAGATTCCTGTGCCAGAGGCTTGTTAGTCGTTCAGGCGAGAACCGTCATGGTCTGTGTAATATACTAAGCTCCCTAGCAAAAACTTCACAGCATTCCCTTCCCACTGTTATATGCTCGGAATTGTGAGTGAGAATAAACCCTCATTCCATCGTAGCCTGTCTTATGCGTGTGTTACTCTGTTCCACCCTCGTAGCAATTGCCGCATGTCCAATCAGTGCCCCTACCTTCACCCAGCATCCTCAGGTGAACTGCCATTGCTTCCTTCTTAATCCAGATCAGTAGGGGGCAACCCTTATAGTACCTCTAATGCTGCGCTTAGCGTCGTCCTCATCGCTCCAGTTATTGCTAAACAGGCCATCGTCCGTCGCAAATAAAGTGAACCGCGATTTCAATTCTTTATCGATAATCCTCTTCATTCAAGATATCTCGGGTCTATGTCACTTTTGCTCTCATTCAATTTCCTCCAAACAACTTCCTCTTGAGTGTTTGTACGATGCCTCCATACAATTTATTGCTCAAATCATTTCCTCTCGAACTTCACTAGAGAGACAAAATGATCTCATTCAATATGCACTCGATCAACAATGCAACATGCTCTCATTCACTTTTTTCCATTCTTTAGGCCGCACTGAAGATGGATACCTATTATGTTCTTCGAAGAAAGGGTAGCAATTCCTTCCTCTCTTCCTTCCTTCCACCTTTCCTCTGTTCCTCCTTTTATGCTCTCCTTTCCTTCTTTCCTTTTTTCTTCTTGCCTTCATTACTTTCCCTTTTCATGCCTCTTCTCCACCCCCTTCTTTTTTCGTTCCTCCTTTTTCTCTTCTTCCTTCCGTCCTTTCCTCCTTCCCTCTTTCCTTGCTACCCTAATTCCTAACTCTTCCTCTTCCTCTTCTCCATCGCTCCATCTCCTATGAATCAAACTCAACATGAAATTATCTAACAGTGAACATTGAAATTTCATTCAGGTAGACTGTTTCGTAGATTGAAGATCCATGCTTATTTCGAATTATAACCAGAAATTGAGAAAAAATATCGCATGCCCGTTTTACACCTCCATAGAATTCACGAATCAATGAAGTATATTGGTGACCTTACATGAAGTCTTATATTCGTGAGATGTTTTTTGACAATATAGGTTGTTCCATAATCAGCATGCAATACTTCGACAGTAGATTTCACGATGAGAAACAGTTCAAATAAAAACGGGTCGAAAAAGGTTTCTCTTGTCAAGGGGATTCCCCTGAAGATAATTGAAAGTGAATTCAAACGGCCCCCTCTCTATATATCTCAGCTATCAGTCGTGCGATCTTTACCAAATTTGTATCGGTATGAATAATCATCAATATGACCAGTTCATCAAAGACAATAAATATCATTTTAGACAGTGCCGTGCATTTTCATCGAAATAAATAGGGTTCAGTTTTTATTACATCATATTAGGCATTTTTTCACAGGAAAACTGACCCTTTAATATTGTTCTACATGGTTTCAAACCCAGATATGTGAATTTTCATAAGATGCCTATGAAGGGTTTCAGAAAAACAGGGACATCTAAACAGCATTTTTGCGAAAGTAATAATCGTTTACTCGTAAACGGTGAGTTCAACATTAAAAAATATAACTCGTTTTTCCTTCCAAATCTGAATTTCCCCCTACCGGAGCCATTGAACGTTCCAAAATTCACAGTTGATTTGAAGTCACTATTTATTCGAGATCGAAAATGAAAAAAATGGAGCCAATCCTGTTAATTCGGAATTAGGTGATTTTTTGCATATAGAGGTTCGAAAGCATAAGGAACAATAATATGAGGTTAGATTTCATGTAAAAAAATGCCTAATATGATTTTATGAAAAATCGACCCCTTTTTAGTTCAATAAAAACACACGGCACTGTCCAAAATAATGTGCATCTCTGTAAAACTGATCATATTGATGGTTATCCATACCACACCAAATTTGGTTGGAATGGCATGACTAATAACTGAGATATAGAGAGGGGACCGTTTATAGTGAGACACGCTGTATAGACTATCACTGATAAGAAGTTTAAGAAGAAGGATAATTCGGAAGAGTTTATATTTGAAAAAAAAATCTCACGGATAATTTGCGTTGACTCCTGAATTTTCAGGAGAACAATTTTAGAACTATTTTCGCCTATCAAGGGATCAATTTAAAGAAGTTCATGAATTAATGGCAACTGACTTAGAAGACGAGGGTTTTGGTGGTCATGAAAGAATTTGCTCTGAGGAGAATCTTGCTGTTTTCCACTGTCTTCCACTTGTCTTCACTGCCACTCGAAAACTGTGTCTCGACCACAAGTGTCTCATCAGTCGACATGAGCGTACACGCTAATGTACGTTCCTGTAACCCGTAAGAGCAAATGCGGTGTTGTATCAAGTACAATAGGTGTGAAATTATAACACTCCCACGAGGCTCGTGCCGACTAGAGTTCCTAAATGTACTTGACACTGCTGTTTTGACGTTTTTTGTATATCAGAGTACGGACACTAGAAGGTTTATTAATCTGTGACTAGACAAGCAGTGTCAATCAAACATAACCAAATACGATTTTGAAGCAAATCATATGTTTTGCCAGACAAGGACACGAATATGTTTTTCGCTTATATAAAGGATCCTCGCATGTTCCAACTTCCACAAGTCCTGGGAAGAGTACATCCATATATATTTCTCTGTCTTTGATTTTTGTATGAGAGTGCATATAGCGTCTCCAATGGAGGTCGACATCAAGTTGGTATGTACTTATATACAAACGAAATACATATACCTACTATTCCTATGAAATGAGTCTCTTATATGTATAGGTATATATATTTTATCACAAAAGTTTAGAATGGGGTAAAAACTGACAAATTTCAACCAATGAAACATACTTTTATTTCGTATAGACCAATTTCACTTGTACAAGAGTGGTAGGTGATAAGTAATAAATAAATGAACAATAACAGCTGATTTCAGTTAGTATAAATAATGAAGGTTTTCCAAGACATACGGAAGAAGGTATGAATGGACTTCAGCGCCTCGACTCACTATAGACCGCCGTTTACATTGCTATTTTTCTCCTATTTTCGAATCGAATCTGCAAGTTTTTTCATTTCTTGCTGGAATAAGGTTCTTTTCGATACTCGCTCAGAGTTCGGCTCTTTCTCTCAATACCATCCTTTTCTTCAACATCAAATCTTCCCTTCTCAACTGTACCTGATGAAAATGCTTTGAAAAGTGTTCTATTTCCAACCAAGAAATTTGAATACCTCGCAAATTTTGTGGCCTGAACCTATATTCCATGCCGGCCGCATCATATTCTGTTTCCATTTTTGTAGAATTACGTTATCCGATGGATATTCGTATAGAGTGAATTGATTTCCCGTGTTCTCATAGTTGGATACTGCACAAACTTGCACCTTTCTCCTGATTCTCTCAATTTGTCAAACCTTTGAAATTTATGTCATGTACGTCCGTGTACTGTCTGTTCCCGCGTTTTCCATCAATTTATTTGTGGTTATGTCTGATTGTCAGTGCTAGTCATAGTGTCCGTACTCTAATACACAAAAAACGTCAAAACAGCAGTGTAAGTACATTTAGGAACTCTAGTGCCGACTAAGGCGAGTGCGACCATGTGCAGCGGGCGTAACTTGGACTAGGGGAAGTGTGGATATGATATGATGGCATTCCTGATATGATGGCACCCTTGCATTATTAACGGCGTTTATTCGAATAAGGATAGTTGGACAGTGTGCCCGCGATTCAAATAATGTATCATAGCGCTACTGTAACAATTGCGTATGGTTGGGGCCCGTTTAGCCGCCGCACGAGGTTGTGATTATTTGTGAGTAAAAACTTTTCTTTTCACTAATTTATTGCACCAATTTATAGTTGCATCCATATATATTGTTCATTTCTCATAGTCACATGAGTAGTGACATGTGATAAGTATACTAATAAGCTTTTCAACTACCATTTAATCCCATTGATAATTTTAGGTGAAAAAAATATTTTACGATATCCACAGTATTGCTCTTTTGATATGATGGCACCCCAGATGTTTATTATGATGGCATAGGGTGCAGCTAAGAGGAAACTTGAAGCAACTGATGAATCAGATGAGGAATGTACCCAAATAAACCATGAGCACGATGACGATGCTGAAGATGTTGCATGCTTGTACTGTAACGAGCTCTACTCTTGGTCGAAATCCAAAGAGCTGTGGCCCAAATGTCAGCTATGTATAGTTTGTGGGCCCATGCTGCTTGTGCAGATAAAAGTGAAAAAAACAAACATTTAATTTGCCAAATTTGCGAAGATGACTGATTTCATACCGACTTAGAACATCGATAAACCCTGTGTCGCGGGCCAACAGTCTATAACTGTTAATTCAATATTCCTCTCAATCCTGATCGTGAAATCTACTGGCAAAGTATTGCACTCTCACATTCAACCATTCTCTCATCAAAGGTGCGGGCGGTGACGTCCAAGGCACCCGATCACAAGAACCCTTTGGTGCGCACGGCGGCCGCCCGGCTGCTCGTCTGCGCTTTGGTCCTGCACGGGCCGCCCAACGTGCTGCACCCGCAGAGCAACGAGTACACCAGGCGCAGGGTGGTCCACAACATGGTCAAGTTCATGGAGGACAGATACGGGGACGTCAGGTAGGAAAATCAATGGGCCTGTTTCAGTGAGAAATGTTATTTCATTATTTCGAAGTACTTATCCGAACTAGTCCACTGTCGTGAACTGTTTTTCTTTAATAACTCGGCCATTTTTGATTCTACAGAAAAAGTTTGGGGACAAAATTGTAGTAAATTTGGTTCTCTACAAGTTTGGTCCTTACAATTTTTCTGATAGGATCGATATTTTGTAAATTAAACCTGAAAAAAGCGACATATTCGAAATATTTTCATTATCTCGTTTATTTTCAACTTTACGGCATAAATGAAGAAGACTACACTTGTGGAGAATCAAATTCTAAACAATTTTGGTTAGCACGTTTTTGTTCCAAAAAACGATATTTTGGGAATTAAACCTGAAAAAAGCGACAAATTCAAAAGATTATCATTATCTCCAATGCTTCGCATTTTACGGCATAAATGAAGAGGCTATTCCGCGCAGGTAGCTTGTCTGTCATGTCGGTGTGAAAATATAGTTCCGGAACTATTTTTTTTTTGGGTTTCTTAGCTAATGGTCCTGCCAAATCCATATCCTCTCTTTCTTCTTCGGTCAATTGGTAATGTCCAGTTTCACGTTCGTTAAGGTTCAGTGTTAATGGTGCGGGATCGTCGATGTCGTTGTCATCATCACTGTCTTCGTCATCGACGGCTCGCAATTGTGTAACGTTATCGCAAGTCTGCCCAGCGCAGTTGTGGCATAAGACAGAACATTTCAGTCCTGCCTTACGACACCCACACTATTCCGTTCGTACCCAAAAGAAGAACTACCCGTTCTTCCCGGTTTACGATGGTTCGAAAAACGAGATAAAAAATCACTCGATAGGTAGGTATACGAATTTATTACGATGTACCTACAACACAAATACACGAAAACAACGAACTAGGTATAGGTATAATACTGGATTGTAGAAGTCTTTCTCAGTCCAAAAATACAAAATTATGATCGTAATGGCGAACACACTACATTTTTTACGAACAAAAAACCGAAGAATCTCGCAATTCGCGTGGGCGATTCACCTCGGCTCATCAACAACAACTGTCGATTTTATGGCGCGCACGCGCATCGCCCGAAAATGATCGCGGCGTTGCCAGAGTAACAATATATCCTCATGTCTCCGACATTCTCCCACCTGAAAAATGTCTAGAAACTGGAACACATTTTTCACAAAAACCGGAGGAGACATGTCAAGAACACGTAAACTAACTAAAATGTACATACCAGTGTCCTTCGTTTTTATTATTTTCTCACTCACAAAAACGACGAGGCACTCGAGAAGTACGACCACTACGAGTCGTTTTTGACGTGGACACCTCAATGCTTGTCGTGCTGCCAACACTATCTCCAGGATCCTCGGTCGCCCCTGCTTCGGATGAAACATGAAAACCAAATACCGTTCCATCATTCATCGGTGGCGTCTCCTCTTCCTGAGGTAGTGCATCCGGCATCTTCTCCTCCTGGGGTAGAACATCTGAAGCGATATCTGCAACACCATCACACTCCAGCGGGTACAGTCTCTGCAAAGGTCTCAACAATGTTCCACGAGAAGTTTCTACACGAACAAGTCGAATTTGTCCATCTTGGCTGGGCAGAACTTCCACCACTCTCGCTATCGGCCAATCTATACGTTTACTGGAATCGTTTCCAACTAGAACAACCTCACCAACCGCAATTTTATGAGTTGTTCGTTTTTCACAGGAAAGTTTCAACTGACCGAGATATTCCGCCCGAAATCGAGATTGAAGGTCCTCGCGCATTGCTTGTATCTTTCGTATTTTCTTACAAAAAGAGCCACGATCTATTGCGTCACAATCGGGAAGTCCACACTCTACTTGCTCGCGTAAAAACATCGACGGAGTTAACGCCACTAAGTCTTTAGAGTCCTCCGATAAGTACGTAATGGGCCTTGCGTTGACCACTGCCTCGCAATCGCACAGAACAGTTAATAAGTCTTCATACTCCAAACGCGCGCGACCCAACATTTTTCTGAGTAAACGTTTCAGCACTCCAATTAATCGTTCCCAAAAACCACCCCACCAAGCCGCCGTAGGTGGATTGAATTTCCAGGTAATACGTCTCACAGAACATTCGCGCATAATGTCATCCCAGTTTAATTGTGACATAGCATTTTCGGCACCTAAAAAATTCGTACCGTTGTCACTATAAATTGTTTTGGGTCTTCCACGTCTCGACACGAACCGGCGTAACGCTTGAAGAAAGCTTAAGGTTGACATGGAAGTAACCAGTTCCAAATGAATCGCACGATAGACCGCGCATGTGAAGAGGCAGATCCAGGCTTTATCCCCATTTTTCAGGAACAGAGGCCCGGCGAAGTCCACCCCAGTCACCTCAAACGCGATTGCATCACGAACTCTATCCGATGGCAGGGGTGGTGATTCTACAACTAGTGGTTTCACCTCGAACTTACGACAAATGACACACCTTGAAATTACGGATCGCACCGTCCGTCTACCCCCGAGAATCCAATATCTTTCCCGGAGTATACTCAGAAGTCCTTGGGTTCCCACGTGACACGCTTCAATATGCTTGTGCATTATCAAGCTTCTGATCACAGGGTCCTTGGCGGGTAACACAATGGGGAACCGATAATTTTCTGTGTCTTCTCTTCGAGAGACTCTTGACTTCAAGCGAATCAAACCATTTTGATCATAAAAAGGATTGAGACAGCTTATGTTTTTGTCATTTTCACCAGAGAATGTCTTCTGTTGTACCAACTTGAAAACGAATTTCTCTGCATTTTCTATTTCCTGTACGGTTAATTCCCCCTTGTGCCTGTCTTTTACGAATTTACAGTTATGAAAATATCTGAATATCCAAGCAATCATTCGTATGGTCTTATTGTACTGGAAAAAATGATCTAGATGCCAGTCGACCAAGCTTGCAGTATTCAGGAGGGTGGTTACTAATTGTTTTTTCTTCTCTAATCCAATTTCTTCTTCATTGCAAGTAATTGGTGTTCTAGGCCATTCTTGGGGTGGACCATACAGCCATTTTGGCCCCTCCCACCACTTTGAATCAAATAATTGCTTGGGTGAACACCCTCGGGATGGAAGATCCGCCGGATTATGTATTCCTGGTAAGTGGCGCCATCTTTCCGCTTCAGTCAAACTCCGTATCTCTGTAACCCGGTTCCAGACAAAAACTCCCCACTCTTCTTTCCTTTGAATCCAGGATACTACCGTAGAGGAGTCGCTCCAGAAAAAACTGTCAATTTGCTTGCTTACATTTTCTACGACTTGTGTATACAGCCTGGCTCCTATAGTAGCTGCCAAGAGCTCTAAACGGGGAATTGTCATTTTGATATTTGACCTTTTCAAAGGTGCTACACGGGCTTTCGCGGCAACTAAAAATACGGCAACTTTTCCATCTATTACCGCTCTCAAAAATATGGCGCATGCATACGCGTCATTGCAAGCATCACAAAAGGTATGCAACGTAAGGTCTTGTGTATTAGAACTCGTAATCCACACCCACCGAGGTATCTCAATTTTTATCAAATAATGTAAATCTCTAACCCACGTCTTGAATGCCTGAGCGATGTCGTCATCTACGGGCTGGTCCCAAGTGAGTCGTTCTTTCCACAGTCCTTGCAGCAAGAGCTTGGGTATCAGCACAGAGGGGCAAGTATAGCCGATAGGGTCAAAAAGCTTTTGGGTGATGGACAAAATCACACGTTTTGAGACTACTGATGGGTCAAGGTCAGCTGAAAGAAATTCTGGATTCAATGATAAAACATCTTTTCGTGCATCCCAGACTAGACCTAGAAGAGGGCATGCCTCCGAAATATCAGAGCCAGTGTGCTCCCACCCTCTCAGTTCAAAATGACCTTCAGCCATAACTGCAGTTGCTTTTTTGATGAAGTTGAATAGACCTTGTTCATCGTGAAGACTAGCAACACAGTTGTCGACATAAAAACTCCTGCTCAGCCTTTCGATGGTTTCTCGGGAATGTATATCGGTAGTGGGAACCTTTCCGAGGCACAAAGACAAATGATACTCTAAAGTCGCTCCTAGTAAGAAAGGGCTGCTGCTGACACCAAAAACCACACGTTTATGCCGGAGAACAATTTCTTGACCTTGAGAATCGACCCATAGAAATCTGAGAAAATCCCTCTCGTTTTCCCGGAGACCTATCTGTAGAAAGGCTTTACGGATATCTGCCGTTACCCCTAATTTATTTTCCCTAAATCGCAGTAGCATTGAAGGTATCAATTCAATCAGATTAGGCCCTTTTTCCAGACAATGGTTTAGTGCAGGCCTACCTGTCTCGTGTGCTGATGCGTCGAATACCGGCCTAATCTTGGTGGTGGTACTCTTTTCTTTGATCACAGGTCGATGTGGTAGGTAATGACCTTTGTTATAATCGATATCACTCGAGGATCCTACTACTTCAATGATCCCCTCCCTCTTCCACTCTTGGAAAATTTGATCATATTGCTCAAGTACTCCTTCTTTCTTCAACTTGCTAAGAGTGTTATCCAACCTTTTCTGAGCCATCCTATAATTTGTTGGGAGTGGGGGATGTCCATCTAACCAAGGAAGTTGAACCTCATATCTCCCATCTTTGTCCAAGGCTATCGTCTGTAGAAATAATTCCTTAGCTGCTGTAGCATTTTCCTCTCTACTATGTTTGTCCGAATAAGGGTCCTTGATACCAATGACCTCGAGTTCCCATAAATCACTGATTGTCACATCTTTAATAAACAAATTCAAGGTCGTCATTACCACCTCGGAACGTTCCTTAGTTGTTGGCATCTTTCCCATAAGCGTCCAACCGAAATGTGTTTCAATGGCGAATAATCCACATTTTAATTCCCGACGCCCCCCTGTATACAGACTCCCGGCAACATCGGCACCCAGTAACAATTCGATCGGGCCAGGTTTCTCAGCATCAGAGACTTCAGCATCGAATGATGCCATTTCTTCTGTCCATTGACCTTGAAGAACTGGAACAATGTCACCACATATAGTCGTCTCATCCAGAACCTCGAATGTATAGGTAGCATCTCCTCTAGAAATCGTAATATCATAGCAATTGTGGTTTATTAGAACCTCTCTCCCACCAAATAAACAATGAACGATTTTCTCATAGCGTTTCGGTCTATAACCCAGCTGTGCCGCAGTGGTTTTCAAAATATACGACCTCTGTGAACCGCTATCAATCAAGGCTCTCACAACTCTAGATCTACCTACGCCTATCAGGTTAACTCGAAGTGTCTGTAAAAATACCTGAGTACTAGTGTAATTAGCTAGAGTCTGTTCTCTTTGAACATCCCTCGTAACAGCATCTCTCGCAGCATCCGCTCTACTGTTGGTCGGCTTATCGGTAGACTTATTCTCTGTTACATTAGGAGCATCTGGACACATTAAAACGACGTGAGATCTTTGACATAAAATACATCTGAGACGTCCCCTACACCTTTTTGACTGATGTCCTACTTTCAAACAGCGATAACAAGCCTTTTTTTGAACGAGTGCCTCTCTTCGTTGTTCATGGGACATCTTTTGTGCTTTGAAGCAGTCTGAACTATCGTGTGACCCTGAACAAAAAACACATGTGGCAACCTCGCAATTCATGAGCCCTGTAGCTGTAGGAATCTCTCTATGTTGACTGAACTGCTTATCCCTAATACGACCGGCATGACTCTCCCTGCTGTCCCTGGTAGTTGGTGTTGATTTGTTCATTCCGAAACCCTCAGTAGCTAAATCTATTCTTTGTTCATTCTCCACCTCTTGTCTGAGAAATGACATCAGATTTTTGAGACGCATTTCTAATGAGGAAACAGAAAGGTCAACCCTTGAGCTCACGCTGGTGTTCTCTGGGAATGGAGAATCGTTGAAAAATGATGAACGCTGCCAAACTCTAATTAATTCTTGAGGCAAACAGGATTCGATCAATGGAAAAAGCATAGCAGAACACTTGTCCGATGATATGCCTAATGTCTCAAGTGCTCGCAATTGTGTTTCTATTTGATCGTACAGAATAGCAATCTCAAATTTTTGCTTGGAGACAGAACTACTCAGTATCAATTTCAAAAGTTCCCTGATGTAGACTTCTATCTGCAAGTCCTCTCTGCCAAATCTACTTTGCATGCTATCAATTATTTTATCATAATTCTCCCCCATAGCTGGATAACTTTCCACTAAACGCCTAGCTCGGCTACCTGGGACAGTAGCTTGAATCAAGTATTCAACCTTGTCGCTTTTATCTATAGAGTTATCGTTATGGATTTTCTTAAATTGTGCCCAGAAAGATAACCAGTCTTTCACACTTCCATCATAATGTTTAAACTCTATTCGTGGTAGCTTAAACTTATGCATACCTGTGTTTGTATTTACTGCCGAGTTATGAGTAGAACTAGCCGTGCGACTGTGTACACTCCCTGGTACACTCGTACCTGAAGTAGCTGAATCACCCTGTAATTTCTCGTACCTTATCCTTGATGTGGCATACTTCTTATTGTAGTCATCACAGCCCTCAATTTCACTCATCAACTCATCTTCCGTGGCACTGTCTAACACGAGCTCATAAATTTCATTGTTCAGTATTTTCAATTCGTCGAATTTTGTGGTTAGAAGTTCAAAAGTAACCTCCAAGTCCTCACGATCAACCGAATCGGCACTGAGTATTGCATCAAGCCCGTTTGCATACTTTGTAAACAAGCCCCGAGTCACTTTCCGGCTTTTCTTCAAGTTAATAACATTAGCCATGTCTTATGTTTACTTTTATACTCCTGTGAAGTTGGCTCCGACTAACTGGCAACGAATTTCCGGCACAGCACATAAATGGACGAGACACTTCTGAGAACGCGGCAAAGTCCGTAGGTTAGGTAAACAAAACAGACTTGGTCAAACCACCCAACCGTTCACACTCACAATCCAGTATTGATATCGTATATACCTGTCGCGACTTGTTATTCTCGACAGTCCTGTCACGGTCGCCACTATATTCCGTTCGTACCCAAAAGAAGAACTACCCGTTCTTCCCGGTTTACGATGGTTCGAAAAACGAGATAAAAAATCACTCGATAGGTAGGTATACGAATTTATTACGATGTACCTACAACACAAATACACGAAAACAACAAACTAGGTATAGGTATAATACTGGATTGTAGAAGTCTTTCTCAGTCCAAAAATACAAAATTATGATCGTAATGGCGAACACACTACATTTTTTACGAACAAAAAACCGAAGAATCTCGCAATTCGCGTGGGCGATTCACCTCGGCTCATCAACAACAACTGTCGATTTTATGGCGCGCACGCGCATCGCCCGAAAATGATCGCGGCGTTGCCAGAGTAACAATATATCCTCATGTCTCCGACACACACATTCCACCGCAATTTTTCGTGCATTTGCACGAAATTGTCTTCAGCAGCGCTTCCGGGGCGGGTGCAGCGGTTGTTGTTAGTGGTTCCAAACCCCTCGCACCTCTCGTCCAACCCCACTTGGTGGCGTCCAGCTCATACCCAAGCCACATTTGCACCTGCAGATATGACCTGTATATGTGCTGCTCTGCTGCTTCTAATGTGGGTGGAAGAGTTGCGACGTTAAACTTAGCTTTGCTCACTGATTTGGTGAAGCACTTGAATCGAAGTTCGTTGAGTGATCGTACGTCTTCGCCACCTCCGTACACAGCAATCAGAAGCCGTTCGAATTTGTCACTTTTTTCAGGTTTAATTTACAAAATATCGATCCTATCAGAAAAATTGTAAGGACCAAACTTGTAGAGAACCAAATTTACTACCAATTTTGTCCCCAAACTTTTTCTGTAGAATCAAAAATGGCCGAGTTATTCAAGAAAAACCGTTTTTTAACAAAAAAAACAGTTTTCGAACATACGCAAAAGCTTGATTTGGTCGCCATTTTGAATTTACACTCCCAGTGACCCCCCCGAGACACCTATGAGAAAAAAAAACACTAAAAAATTATTCACGGGTAAGGTCCGTTATTTGGATATAATGACTGGACTATATCGAGACTTCGCCGAGTAGTTGTTTTGTTGGAGATTTCACATTTTCAAAACTAAAACGGATTTTTATAAAAGATAGATGAAACAGAATAAATACACTTCTTTGATGCCGTGAACAATAAACAGGCGCGTATACATCAGCTTTGTTTCATAAGGGAGGAGGGGGAAATTCGTGCCACGGGAGTGACAGAAAGATAAAAAGCGCCGCAGGCGAAATTTTTTTGTTGTTCAAGATCAAATGCCTTCAAATTGATAGTTAGGTTTGTCACAGGGATATCATAAGGTGGGAAAATGATTTCACATTCCACTGAAAATTCAAATTTCCTAATAGCAACCAAAATCGAATTTTAATGTCAAGTTAACTTCGACCTAAAAAAATGCTTGAGTGTTATCGGTAAGACAAGTCAATGAATACGTAGATCACATTATTAATAATAATAATTTATTCACCAGAAAAAAACAAGAATACAATATATAAAATACAATAGTTGTTGTACGAAACTAATATTTAGAGTACCTAGTATATACATAAAATCAGGTGAATAAATGAACAATTATTGTTGATGGTTTTTCAATTTCTCCACTCGAAGACTCTCCAAATCGCGACAGTTTCACAGATTATATAGATACTTTTCTGACAAAGCAAATTTGGGAAAAAATGACATAGAAACCATCAAAGATTTGTTTACAGTTTTGGTCGTCATGCATTCAAGCGTTGAATTTCCGTTCTGTTGCTGAAAAAGTTAGGGGAACATTTTTTCGCTGTCATAATGACAAAATCACAGCGCTTACGGGATGTTATGTACAGTGTGTCCAGTTTTCGATGCTTTTGTGTGATATCTCAGTTATCTTTCGAGATAGAACCTTGCGGTTTTCGCGGTCCTGTACCACTTTTCTGTGAAACTCAAGATGGCCTAATCAGATTTTGCATAACTGTTTGCGTTTATGAGATACAGGGCGATTTTGAAACTTTATACTTTTTGGACCCCCTCTATATCTACGATGTTTCTCAGCGAAAATGTCAAATTGGAATCTTATCCCATACAGAATTTTGCGCAGAATTCAGTGGCGCACTCAATTTTTTTTTTCTGGGTATGGTTTCGGAGATACGACTCAAACTTATGATTTTTCAAATAGAACACCCTGTATTTTATAAGCTCATTAAATTCCTTATTTTTTCCCCATCAAAATGAAATATGATGAATATGTATAAAATTTTCGAAAATGCTTCAAAATCACTAAAACATTGAATTTTAAAAGTGGGCTATGGATTTTTCATTTAAAAAAAGTTCCAATTGAAGAATATTTCAATTGATTCTTCCATGAAAAGGACAAAAACAATCCCAACACTAGTTAATTAAGATAACACAAAAATAAGGTACCTGATAGCAACAAATGAATGGTTATAAAAAGTTCATATTCTAGAATAAGCACCTGATTTAATATTCACTAAGACAATTGAATTTCGAAATTAATCAGTAACTTATTCATTGAATTGTTCAAATTGATATCCACTTTCCATCACACGCTTTCTCAATACGTCTTAATTTAAGCTTAATGCATTCAAAATCATTAAAGGATGTCTTTGTAATTCCTGGAAAACTTCCTCTGTTGTTGAACGAAGTTCTTCAAGATATTTGTGACTCTTACTGTATCAAGACGTATTGAGAAAATGTGTCAATTGTGTGTTATGGAAAATGGACATCAATTTGAACAATTCAGTAAAAAAGTTATTGAATAATTCCGAAATTCAATTGTATTTGTAAATATTCAATCTGGTGCTTATTCTACATTATGAACTTTTTATTGCTATTTATTTGTTGCTATCAGGTACATAATTTTTGTGTTTTCTTAGTTAATTAGTGTTGGTATTGTTTTTGTCCCCTTTATGGAAAAATCAAAATGAATATTTCTTCAATTGGAACTTTTTTACAAGAAAAATACATAGCCCACAATTAAAATTCAATGTTTCAGTGATTTCAGAGCATTTTTGAAATTATAAATCATTTTGAAGAGAAAAAAATGAGGAATTTTATCAGCTTATAAAATACAGGGTGTTCCATTCAAAAAACCATAAGTTTGAGTCGTATCTCCAAAACCATACCCCGAAAAAAAATTTTGAGTGCGCCACTGGATTCTGCGTAAACTTTCATATGGGATGAGATTCGAATTTGACATTTTTGCTGAGAAACTTCGTAGATATAGAGGGGGTCCAAAAAGTATAAATTTTCAAAATCGCCCTGTATCTCATAAACGGAAACAGTTATGCAAAATCTGATTAGGCCATCTTGAGTTTCACAGAAAAGTGGTACAGGACCGCGAAAACTGCAAGGTTCTATCTCGAAAGGTAACTGAGATATCACACAAAAGCATCGAAAACTGGACACACTGTACATAAATTGAATTGTCACAATGAAAAAAGACATTTCACGCTGCAGTTTTGGCATATTTTGCTATTTCTATTTCAGAAGATATTAATATGAACGCCTCCACGTGATCTTGGAACAGACAGTTTCATATTCCATTTAAAATTAACTTTGATATAGAATAGTACCTCACATACATAGTTGCATGCAACTTGTGAAATAGACACGTCAATGAATATCTATACCTTCTCTAGATCAGGGTAGAATAAACATGCGTTTGTATGAAATTCAAAATTTCTACCAAATATCGGGTATAAAATGAAGCTCCAACAGGCAGGCCCAGGCCAGCGGGCCAAAAATGGGCCAGGCCATCATGCGATCGCCCGATCGCCCTACGGACCAGTCCGGCCCTGAATGTAAATGATTATATTCATATTTATATGAGATGCAATGTGATGTTTACAGCGAAGAATGAAATAAATAAAGGAAATTACAAATTCACGATATTTCATAACATGAAAAACGCGGGAAAAATAAGAAATTAATTCTTTAAACTGATCATACTTACTGCAGATAACAGAGACAACACATAACTGAAGAATCAGATAATCTGAGGATTATCTTTGAATACTCGCAAACAAGGATTTGAAGATGAAGGTAACAGACGATATTGACGGTAGGAAGTTAGGTTGACAATGTAGTTCTTCTTCTCTTCTTGTATTTCTGGGGTCTAGGCATTACGCTGTTGCCAGGGTCACACAAAATGATTTGGTCTCTGGTAGAAGTCCATGTTTGCTCAAAGTGGAGTGGAATTTTTAAAGGACGAAGGAAAGCTCAAAGTCATCTCCACAACTTTAATATGAAGTTTATTCAACGGGACATGTTTCGAACTTATAAAAGTCCATCTTCAGCCGTATTTAAGAAATTACTAAAAGTAAAGACATTTGAAAATATACAAAATGTTATAAAAATTGTTTTTTGACTTACATGGAGGTGAAACATTGTTTGTTTCAACAATGATGTCGATGTCTCTCATCATAATGTCATTGATGAAGAATAAATAAATTGAGGAATAAACGGGTTTTCATTAAAAATGAAGGGCCCCGTGCCCTGAGAACGCGCACTTATGAATCAATCAAAAGTCAAGTCCCAGAAGGGAAACTTGACGAACACACAAGGTGCTCAAAGTAACCATATTGGTGTATTACAGGAAAGGGTCCCGTACCCTTGAAAGAGCGCACTTAAAAAGCAAAAATCAATTTAGAATTGATGGGGCCAAAGCCAAAAACGTGTTACATCCAACCTAAGGTTAGAAACACAGAATTAATTAATTGCAAGAACTTGACATAAGTCAAAGTCTTAATAACATGACATTATGACCAGTGACATAGGACACAGAATTAAAGCAAACAATGGGATGAATGTGAATTCCACTAGAGATAGTACAGTTAACAATACTCAATCAGAAATGACAATGAGAAGATTTGAAAGGGAGAGGGAGGAGGAACATTCCAACAAGATGGTTAGTCGCAAATCTGAAATTAAATGAATGATGATAATTGAAAGAGACCAAAGCAGGTGCCAAACAACATAAAACTAAATTTGGTTATTGGTAAAATCTAAGGAATTGAAAAATTTCACACAGTCATAGTTGACCTGTTCATTAAGGGATGTGACCAAATTATTGTTCAAAGCCGAGTTTATTTCAAAAATTTCCAGCAAATTCAATAAAGTACCTTTCTGACAAACATGTAATATTTTTAAATCTTGATTCATGTCAAAATTGTGTTCAGAATTTAGTATGTGGTTAGCAAAAGAACTCTTAGTGTTATACTCATCTAAAATCGGAGGGGAGGTTTTGGATTTTTCTATGGTTTTTACATGTTCCAAGACTCTAGTTGAAATCCTTCTACCGCTTTGGCCAACATACTGTGCGTTGCAATCAGAACAAGAAATGCTATAGACACCAGATTTGTGATTCAAAGGAACTTTGTCTTTTGTATTAACTAAGATTTTTGAAATATTGTCAATAGTGTAAAAAGAAATATTTATATTATCCATAAAACGATGAAAAATATTTTTAATATCAATGGAGACTTTACCCAAGAATAATATTTTTCATCGTTTTATGGATAATATAAATATTTCTTTTTACACTATTGACAATATTTCAAAAATCTTAGTTAATACAAAAGACAAAGTTCCTTTGAATCACAAATCTGGTGTCTATAGCATTTCTTGTTCTGATTGCAACGCACAGTATGTTGGCCAAAGCGGTAGAAGGATTTCAACTAGAGTCTTGGAACATGTAAAAACCATAGAAAAATCCAAAACCTCCCCTCCGATTTTAGATGAGTATAACACTAAGAGTTCTTTTGCTAACCACATACTAAATTCTGAACACAATTTTGACATGAATCAAGATTTAAAAATATTACATGTTTGTCAGAAAGGTACTTTATTGAATTTGCTGGAAATTTTTGAAATAAACTCGGCTTTGAACAATAATTTGGTCACATCCCTTAATGAACAGGTCAACTATGACTGTGTGAAATTTTTCAATTCCTTAGATTTTACCAATAACCAAATTTAGTTTTATGTTGTTTGGCACCTGCTTTGGTCTCTTTCAATTATCATCATTCATTTAATTTCAGATTTGCGACTAACCATCTTGTTGGAATGTTCCTCCTCCCTCTCCCTTTCAAATCTTCTCATTGTCATTTCTGATTGAGTATTGTTAACTGTACTATCTCTAGTGGAATTCACATTCATCCCATTGTTTGCTTTAATTCTGTGTCCTATGTCACTGGTCATAATGTCATGTTATTAAGACTTTGACTTATGTCAAGTTCTTGCAATTAATTAATTCTGTGTTTCTAACCTTAGGTTGGATGTAACACGTTTTTGGCTTTGGCCCCATCAATTCTAAATTGATTTTTGCTTTTTAAGTGCGCTCTTTCAAGGGTACGGGACCCTTTCCTGTAATACACCAATATGGTTACTTTGAGCACCTTGTGTGTTCGTCAAGTTTCCCTTCTGGGACTTGACTTTTGATTGATTCATAAGTGCGCGTTCTCAGGGCACGGGGCCCTTCATTTTTAATGAAAACCCGTTTATTCCTCAATTTATTTATTCTTCATCAATGACATTATGATGAGAGACATCGACATCATTGTTGAAACAAACAATGTTTCACCTCCATGTAAGTCAAAAAACAATTTTTATAACATTTTGTATATTTTCAAATGTCTTTACTTTTAGTAATTTCTTAAATACGGCTGAAGATGGACTTTTATAAGTTCGAAACATGTCCCGTTGAATAAACTTCATATTAAAGTTGTGGAGATGACTTTGAGCTTTCCTTCGTCCTTTAAAAATGATTTGGGTTCAAATAAAATCTCGATTATTAGAAATACCAGGATATTTGTATTAGTACTGAAGCATCTCGCACGTATGTAAGTATTCAATATGAGTGATTGTTAGGGACCAGGTCGAACTATTGCCTTCTGTGAATGTGAATACTTTTGTCCATTGGTCATATTGAATCTTATAAGATACTCAATTACTAGTTACACATCTAGCAGCGTCGAAGTATGGGGTCCTACTTTATTATCGGAAAGCCGGAACTCAGATAATGATGACTTTCGGTTCGGCTCATGAAGCGTCATCGAAGCTGTTTGTCATCAACTTCCTCATACCAGAATTTTATTTCTGAATGGAAGCCATTTTTTTAATCAACAATAAACAATAAAATAAAAAGAGTATTGTCACGTATGGGGATGAACCGTAAAATATGAATTTCTCTGCGTAGAGCAACGATCAGTACACCAGGCGCAGGATTGTTCACAATATGGTCAGGTTCAGGGATATTTATTCATCATAATACACAGTACTTACTTATATTAAAACACATGTTTTGTCATTGTCTACATTCAATTTAGAAAGTTATTATCAATTCAGTTCCAAAATATACTAAACATAATGAACTACACAGACAGATATGGTAAAAAATCTAACTTTACAAGATATAAATAAATTCTAACTCAGTCTAGGATGCCACCTATCTCAACTATAAGTATATTAGGAATATTCACATTATAAATAGTGTGTGATATGGATACAATTCACACACATAGAGCATAGGATCATGACAATTTGCTGTTATTGCAGTGGAGCACCATAATATATGGGGTATGGTAGTTGCAGGTTCGCAATATACCTGTGGTGACTGGTGCTGTACACAATCCTCAAAGCCTGGAAGTAATATTGCTGAAGATAGGCCATTGATAGTTGTATCTACTATATAATCCACAGTAACGTCAGGGTGCCTTTGGTGTTGAATTATTCCTTGAATTAGAGCTGGTTGCTGATGCTGGTTTCGATTTTATGGATCAAATGTACATGATTCTGATGGCTTTGATATTTAGCACAAAGGAATCGAATAGGTCAACACATTGCTTAGGGACGGTATTAGCATTTGTGGACTGTTGGATCCTTTTGCTTGAAGAGTGGGGTCATCGAGTATATAGTTATGATGCTACTGCGCATATGGTAGTGAGGACATTACTAGCCTACAAAACACAGTCGAAAATCTCTGAAAGAGAGCTGAGGGGCGGTGCCTGAAAAGAATGTTAGCCAGCTCTCTTGGGCGAACCACATCAGCCATTGAAAACACTTGGGGTTTGCAAAAAGGTCCCATTAGGGACTAGTTTCTGACGTGCATACGTCCCCCACCAGTACCAGTAGGTATGATTGTGAATATATCAGCTTCTGAGGATAGTGGATATCCCATAACACCGTCCCATAGAAATTGACTGGTTTGAAGAAAGCTCGCACTAATGTTTTGGTCCACGATTCAGTCAATAACAGTTATCTTCCTCACATCACGATGATATGGTATGATCCAAATATAATTATGATTTCACTGAAAATGTATACAAATCTCATGAAATTATGTGAACAAACAACACACTCTTTACCTCCATCTTGTTTTGAAGCAGCGCCCCCAACGGTCGATCACCTTGCCAATACCACATGGTTAGGTCTTGCCTTCATTAGGTAGGTACTCGTAAAATGCAATGATACATTGTCATGCCATTCTTCCATGGGATGACTAAGAATATTTGGAATATTTGATAATACTCGCGTACGACAATTTCCAAACAACTCAACACTCAACTATAATGCAAATTATATCAATTTTCACATGGTGATTTTTTTTTTCATAGCATGAAAAATTATTGACTTACCGGAGTGAACTCGTTGTAGAGTTAACGATGAAACTGACAATTTTTTTGTTCCAGGAAGTATGGTGAACGGATCTACAAAATGCTGAATAAAGACAGAACATTCGAGTTATACCTGAATCGATATCTTGAACGAGATGTTGTTAACAAACTGAGGCATACGTTCAGGACATGAGAGAGAGAGAGAGGTGCATAGTGTTGAGTTAAGATTAGTGTACATTATTTAGATGTTGTGATCATTAGGAAAAACTCATATACAATATCATATAAAAACATTTATTGATTCACAACTAATTCTTCGACATTCAACAACAAGATATAGATACACTGTCCATTGATAAAGTGTGCTATTATATAACAATTGCAAACATAAATGTAAAATCTGATTTAGGAGTTCATAAAAGACATTGTATAAAAATAAAACAGATACCTATAAAAATATTCAACTAGGTATTCACAGTTTCACAATAGGTATAGGTACTTTGGTACTTACTTAACGATAGGTAGGTAACAAGAATAGGTATAAACATTCAAGGCAAAACACCTACGATCACATTAAATATGAAGATACAAACAGAGTTTTAAGTTCAATGCAATAACTCATGTTTCAGCAAACCAATATAGGATTTATTCGCCAAGTCAAGGTCCCTTGGTTAAATCTGCCATTGTCACCTATTTAATTGAATATTCCGTGAAAAAAAAGATATAACTATTACTCTGCTACTTTCTCATTGAATTTCTTGTATTTTATAACTCAATATTATTTATATTCATATTATTCCCTATTGATTAAACAGAAAAACTCTATAGCTTTCAATGGCTGAATTGAAATATGATTTTCAAAGAAAATATGACATACCGGGTATCAACGAAATTTTCAGACAAGCCATGGCTTCCAGAGTTTCTAATTCTCTCACATCACTTTCGGAAAGGACCCCAACTTTTGCTTTTCAATTAGGATACCCTTTATTCTATTCCATAATCGTTTAAACTTTTTATATTCTCAATGAGTGTGAATGAGAAAACAGTTTGGATATTGCGTCGTCACACCCATTGAGTAATCGTTTAAAATAACCCTGTTAATCCCAATATCGTTGATTTCGTTATGATTTATTTATTTATTCGAAATTTGGAATACTAACAGGCTGTTACCCATACAAGCATCCACTAATTCAATCAGTTACTGAGCTAATAACATTCGTGTCTATACAAATACAAAAATACACCTAATTACATAGGAGGTATGAAAATGAAATATATGCAATACGGAAAAAATAGTGAGCATTCTCATTCATGATTTCTAATTACTTATTATCGTGATATTAGGAAATAAAAATGTTTTAGGTAATTCTTTCAAAGGAATATGGGAAAAATATTCACATCATTGCAATATTTGTTGAATAAATCACACATTCTGGGGTCAAATTTTTTCCTAAATTTGTTTTATAATTGGAGCACGCTAATGATTGTCACTAATTTCGGTGAGTAATAATAATAATAATATAAGTTTATTCAAAAACGTTTACAAAATATACATTGGAATAAACATAATAGGTAATTTGAATAAACTGCCATAACAGTTTCTTAATATTTTGTAAATGATAAGTAAATCACTGATAATTCTTCGCTGTTCGAGAAGTTGTATGTTATAGTGGGTACGAACCTGTTATTACACATCAATTAGTCATTTTGAAATGGAGGATGATCCCTAACTGATTATGGAATAGAACACAAGGTGTCCCATTTGAAAATCAAAAGTTAGGATCGTTTCCGGTGAAACCGGAGGTGATCGGAGAGTATGAAATTTCGAAAAATTTTACAATTCTTGAATCAACACCCCTGCCAAGTTTGAATACCATACCTTCAGAAGTCTGGCAACTAAGGCTTGTCTAATGAATACGTTGACACCCGGTATATATTTTTGGAGAGCCTATTTTTTGGTGATTCCCTGAAGTCGAAACCAACTATGATTTCTATTTGAAATAATTTGGCAGATGTATCTCAATCTACGTCTGTAGAGAGTTTTTACCGTTAAGAAAACCATCCAAAAATAAAAAAGTTATGCCATTTTTCGGAAACGGTCAAATGTCAAATTTCGATTATATCTCGGAAACGGTTACAGGTATCAAAGTGCGGTTTTCACCAATCGATGTTTCACAAAAATCAAGCTCCAAATCACAAGGTCAGTTTTTTCTACATGTTCTGAAAATAGAAGAAACTGTCACAATCAAACAATTTGGCACACCCAATACATATAATTCGATAATTTCATAGTGGCCATTTAAAACTTGATCTGGCCCCACATGGTTTTGTCATCAATTTAACAGTCGGTTGATTCATCACAAAAAATTCCTTACTGCATTGAACTAAGAACATTCAGTACATCGGAACGATACATTTTCAAAATTTTAAGTTTAAAATTTCCTTAAACGATTCGCCATAGAAAATAAGCATCCGCCACCTAGCGGGGATTTTGAGCTATCAAAGCGGTCTGTTAACCTTATTTACATTTGGTTTTTGATTGTGCATACTCTCTGATTGTGCTTATTGTTCACATCCATGAAAACAAACCGCTTATAACGATTGAAAAGAAGGACGATACAGCCTTCAGGGCCATCTAATGGCAAAAGTATGTTCATAAGTAGGTAAATTGGTGAAATTACCATAACTTGCGAATATGACCCCTACGTCTACCCTACAGAGAATCAAAATGTCACAAGTGATTCAATGTTCCACTAACAAAATGATGAGATCGTTCATTTATTACCGTCAGGTGGGGAGACGTGTTATTATCTATCGCGAATAGGAGATCATATAGGTATTGAATTGAAGATATGTACAGAAGATTGCTGACATGTTATTGAAAAGTAGGTAATAATCAATACATTCATCATTTCATAATAGAGCAAAATCCCATGAACGCCATACCTTCGTTATTTGATTAAAAGCTGGAAGTTTCTCAGCGCAGGTGAGAACGATGGGCAAATATAAAGTTTAGGTCATGGTGCCTTTGGGAGGTTACAGGGAACAAAGGTGCTAACAATACCAACTTACTTTCGTCATACCATAAAGGGTAATTTTTTTATATTTTATACGGGATAATATTAGAAACCTTGTCATCCATTGCTAGAGACGTTACCATGGTGGCTACCCCTTGCCAGACACCCTTAAACCTTGATGAATTGTAACTTAACTTTCGTTAAAGCATAAAAGCTGAATTTCATACATGTTACTTGGGTTGAATGAAGATGTTTCCTCAGAAGCCAGACAATTCTGGTGTTGCTAATGCCTAGCCAGACAGACATACAGTGTTTTCGTAAAGTACTGAACAACATCATTTTCAGTCAAACTATCAATTTCTGAAGAATCTCTTGAAATAGGTCGACTTTCAATTTCAATTTGCCACGTTCATGCGTTGGAATTATCATGTCTGCGTCAATTATTTCAAATGGAACACCCTATATATTATTCAATCTTCGGAATCTCCATGGAAAGCTGAATTCAAACATGTATCAGGGGAAAATGAAATAGTATATTACACACCGAGGTGGGAAGAGATTCATTCCTGTCGTGAGATTAGTTAGTTAACCGAGACGCAAAGCGTCGAGGTTATAGCTATGATCTCGATACAGGAATGAAACTTCCTACCGAGTTTGTAAACTATTTTATTTACAACCATCATATGTCGGGAAGTGAGGGCGGGAAGTACAGGTGTGTAATGTGACACTTCCCAACCTTCATTGGCAGTCCCCGCGAGATTAACCCGTCGAGTTGAGGCTTCGCACCCTTTCGTGGTCACTTTGGAGATCTGCAGAACATCTCTTTCCTCGTTTATTCAACGAACAGCGAGGCTCTGGAACACATTGCCAAGGGAGGTGTTCCCCGAGGCATATAACCTCCAGGAATTCAAGAAGAACACCAATTCCTACCTTATTTCCCTTGGTTCTCACGATGTTATCTGAACATTACAGGATATCCGTTTTCGTGGGAACCAGAACATAACAACAGGAAAAATAAAAAAAAATCCCTGATATCTTTTTCAATAGCTAAAAGCTGATTATTTACTTACAGGTACGCACTGATGATGACTGTATAGTCAAGAGCGCTCTGCTACGAGAAAAATTTGAATAAATCATGTACAAAATACAACATTTTGTACTATCTTGGTATATCTACACGTGCACACAGCTAAGTAACCCCCACTTAAATTTATTTTTTGCCAAACTATCCATTCCAGAGAAATGTACTGAAACATGTCGAATTTTTTTTTTCACATTTGAGAGGGAAAATTCAATATACAGGGTGATACACGTCTGATTCATAACGTACGCAATGATTTTTTCAAATGGAACACCATATACAGGGTTTTTCACCTAAAACTCCGCACGCCATTATCTCGAAAACCAATAGGAATATTTGATTTCTATAAATAGTAGTCAATGGATGGGGTCAAGTAAATCTTTTTCGATCTTCAGAAAATTCAACGTCTACTAAGAGCTGAGCGTCGCGACGCGTCGAAAATATAAATCGATTGCATTGACTTTGAAATCACGCGCACTAAACAGTAAAGGTTATTTATAAACTTTTTTGTGATTTACTCGATCCTATTCATTTTACTAATTTCTGAAATATACCGGTTTAGAGTAAATGTTTCTTGATTGACAAAATATGCGATTACGTATGATTCTTACAAGAATGTCATGAATATTAGTTACCTTGGCAACCAGTGTTATCGAAATTGTTTCGAGTGCAAAACTAAACTAGTGCATGCATAAATTAGAACCGCAGGTGATCCTGCTAGACGAATGGATTTCTTAGCAAGATTTTCACATTTTTATTAGCAAGAAAATTCTTTTTACTTGATCATTTGGGATTTTCTCTTCTCGTTTCTATAAAATAAAAACATGAGTATTATTTCAACATATGTGTAGTAAGAGAAATCACATGATTTGACCTAAAATGTCACAGTCTTCAACAAATTTTTCTATCAGGGAGCCAAAATGAAAAATCCAATAGCTTATCAGCGACACTGTTTGGAAAATGTTCGAAGAGAAGAAATATATTGAGAAAATATAGAATATTCACCAATCTTTGGACGTTCTCAATATAAAAATGCAAAATATTTTTCTCCGAAAATTATTTTCTTATAGTTTGACACCTCTCAGTGACATACTGATATTGGCATATATATGAGTGATGATGTTAGTATACAAATGATTTACAGGATGTTTTCATTAATTCATTTTGAATCTACAATTTTCATGTTCAGTTTTCAGTAGTGAATACCATGTTCTATCTATATCAACTGAACAGGAAGCAATGCTATTGTCTCCGTTCAGAAGAATGCAAGCGGATTCCTTGATTTTTCTCTTTTGGTTCTTATCTTCCTTTCCTATGATTTCAATATTATCCCACTCTACCATATGCTGTCCATTTTCAGCAAGGATATGTTCAGTTAGCTTTGATTCATCGATATGTCTTTTCTTGTGTTCTTTCATCCTTACTGAGAGAGGTCTCTTCGTTTCACCTGTATAATACTTTCCACAAACACAAGGTATACTATAAATACATTTTTTTTACACTTTAATGAAAGTCAAGTTACAATTATTATTCATCAAGGTTCAAGGTTGTCTGGCAAGGGGTAGCCACCATGGTAACGTGTCTGGCAATGGATGACGTGGTTTCTGATATTATCCCGAATAAAATATAAAAAAATTACCATTCATAGTATGACGAAAGTAGGTTGGTATTTTTAGCACATTTGCTCCCTGTAACCTTCCAAAGGCACCATGACTCAAACTTCATATTTGCCCATCGTTCTTACCTGCATTGGGAGCATACGCTGAGAAGCTTTTATAAAATAACGAAGGTCTGGCGTTCATGGGGTCTTGTAATATAATTAAAGGCTTTGTACAACACATCTATGGCTCGTCAAAATTAGCAGAGTGGGTCTTAATCGTATATGATTGATCATTCTTATTCGATATTCACTACAATAAATCTCAATTTCGTGAACAAACGAATCTTTGCAACTTCGAATTGAGACTGAATACTTTCAAATCTAGATTAACATACTCTTAGGTCAATCAAAGAGCTGTAATAATTATTTTTTTCGCCACTAAACTGAGAAATCACCATTATTCGAGGATTTCCTCCAATGAGAAGTAACACTTCAATAATGATGAATTGATAAAAGAAATTTTACCTAGGTAGAACCAACTTTCAATAGTGTGAATGAACACAAAAATCTTCTGAAGTTGAGAATATGCATTCTCCTTCAGATAAAAATATGTATATGCATATACTTCAGAAGATTTTGTGACCAATTCTTAGCGTTTGTGTTCAATAGATATAATTCAATGTTCGTCATGGCATATAGCCAGGGAAGTAGTTGTTTTTTGTTGAATAAACCGAGAAAGAATTGATATTTTTATCACAGAGAATGCGAATTCTCAAAGTATTTCTCAAAGTATTTCTTTATATTCAATATATATATATATATATATTTTTATGTTCATAATCTATCTGAGAATATTCCTTTTCAATACTTTCACCCAATCAACGGGTTCAAACTTGGAAACGATGGAAACTTGTTATTTTTATAGACCTTCAATCGCAGATTCGTGATTAGGTTTCCTCAATTCAGAGTTTTTTCACGTCCTGTATGATGAATATCAATTTGTCATACATACAGAAATGGAGAACAATGCTGAATAAACACGATAAATGGCATTGCTTTTTCAATGAAAATGAAAATTTGAATTGATAATAGATGTTGATTTTTCAGTGTTATTAGTGGAAAAAATATTATATATACCTCTGGTGTAAAAGCTATTGTATAGCTCGCACATTATATCATTCGGCGCTTCGCGCCTGTTGATATACAAGTGCTTGCTATATAATAGCTCACTTCTCACCCTAGGTGTATAATAAACTATTCTGAATTTTTGAGATTTTCTCTCGTTTTTATAAATTAAAATATCAGTCTTACACATTGGGAGTTTTCCAACTTTCAGTTGGATTAATAGCTTGAAAATTGGTATACTGTTATAATCGACCATTTCCAATCTACCTGAAATATCTTGAGTCCTTCAGCTATATAGGGTGTGCCAAAAGTCGGCACCATTTTTTTTTGGAAATATCACAGCATACCAAATTTCAAGTTTTGAGTCCAAAGTTAGAAAACTTGTGCTGAGGACAAAATCAGATTAGCTTCAAAATGCCACTGCACTTAAAATTTCACTATTTGCGATAGCCAAGGTCGTCATCTATTATTCTTAATTCGACTTGTTATATTTTTTATCTGAATGTATTCATTCCGAATTCGGATTAAGTTCAATGAATTCTGAAACACTGTATTGCCTGTTTGAAAATTATAAGTCTCAATTTGGTGTTGAAATGGTATAGGTAAATACACTCACCGGCAAAAAATCCCGCCAGCAAAAAATATCCATTTTTTTAACGCTTGGAGCGCACGAAAGAAAATCCCTATAATGTTAGCAGAACATCGTGCGTACCTAAGAAGGTTAGGGAGAGGAGGTGAGTATTGGATTTTTTTATCGCCCTGCCATGTAACTGTTTTAATACTCGTCCAATTTTGGTGAAAATCCGACCGAATCGTAGATTTATGTTTGGAAACGTTAACCTGAATTTTAGTTCCCGAAAAAGCTGATGGCTTGATCATTATACAGGGAAAAACAGAAGTAACTATTTCACGCTTAACTTCTTAACGCCCTGTGGCAAAAGTGAGTGATCAAGCTCAGCTTCATCATGTTTTGGATTAAAGTGTTATCGCTTCTTAACACAATCGTTTTTGATTCACATTAATATCTTCTTTAGAAGAGAAGATACAAGTGTTTTAAGAAAGTATGATAATTTTTAAATTGCAGAAAACACATGAACGTATTCATTACCATCTCGAAAAAACAGCTAAAAATCACTTATTTCCACCCTGATTTTTCAGCACTCACCATCAAAGAGAAACCTTAATTAATGAAAAAAACGAAAAACAGACTTCCTAGATGTAGTCCATTATGAGTATGCCTCTTCGAACTTGAGTTACAGCATTCAACCGCCCTGGCATAGAGTTGATCTTTCTCAAGCGATCTTAAGAAATTGCCTCAAATTTTTTGTAGCTCTTGAAGAGTCCCTGACAAGGCCGGACAAAGGCGTTCATCCCAAAGATGCTCTTTAGGTTTTGAATTGTTGTTGATAAAATAAATTACATACGTTCTTGAAACACTTGTTCGAATTACAGGCCAATCTCCCTATTATCTACGTTGTCTAAAATGTTCGAAAAGGTTTTGAAGACTAGGATAGCAAGTTATGCAAAAAAACACAACTTATTGTCTGATAAACAGTACGGTTTTAGGGAAGCCAAATCAACACAGGATGCAATAGCCAATCTTGTTGGAGACATATACAGGGCTTTAGATAGTGGTGCACCTGCTCTTTGCGCTTTCGTAGATTTGGCTAAGGCCTTTGACACGGTGAGCCATGATGACTTATTAAGCACTTTTGAGAATATTGGATTTCGAGGAACTGCTCAGGATATGATGAGAAGTAATCTAACAGAAATAATTCAATGTGTTAATATAGAAGATTCCTTCAGTGTGGAAAGGACGGTTTCATTTCGGGTTCCTCAACACTGTTGGTGAAATCGTTAGTTTCGCAGATGATACTGCAATGAGGAGCATCGTGGAAGCACGTGGAAGACACTGAAACTGACAGTCCAAGAAGATTTTGTTTATGTTTATGTTTCAATCATTTAAGTTCTGTGAAACCGAAATATGGAACTGTTTTCACTATGACCATGACAGCATATGACAAATCGTTATTGATAAATACCTAATAGATTCCAATGCCATCCCTGCGAATATCTGATCAGAGCAGTGCATTTGGGTTAATTATAACAGATGTGGCTATGTCTTTATTGACTAGTGGTTGATAAAATGACGTATGATGAATATCAATCAATCATACATCCAAAAATTTGTACCTCTTCTTATACAGAAGATATTGACGTGAATCAAAAACCATTGTGTTGAGAAGAGATCACACTCCAATACGAAACATGATGAAGCTATGTTTAACGACTCGATTTGGTCGAAATTTCACCAATCGGTCAAGAATCGAGCAAGTTACAGGGCAATCAATTTGGCTATATTTTTTGCTGGCCGGTTTTTTTGCCGGTGAGTGTATAAAACCTTCCAAACAAAGATCAACAGCATAATTGATATATTTCATTTATTATTGTCTGAGAATTACATATTCTGATACGACAGTTTCAGAAACTGGATATCGTACTTTCGTGCAGATAATCATACAGCATGTTCTAAAACCAGTGGAGTAATTTGATATCACTGAGCCAATGAGAAATGAAAAAAAAAAACTCTTTTTCCGTAGACCTCGTATTAACGAGTATGTTTAATGTTTATTAAATTGATCGTTAATGACTCATTCTAATGATCAATTTGTCTATTAATGCATGATTGTAGTATAGGCAACCAGACATATACCGCGTCCTTTCATTGTTGGCACTATACTTTAGGAACGGTTAAATGCGGGACAAGGTACCTCGACGTTGCCAAGTGTCTTCCAAACACCACAGTAACGACCACAGTCAATCAAGTTTCACAGTCACAAGATCGTATTTTCTCATAGATGCTTGTTGTAAATACTAATATCTTGACTTGGAAACTGTACATAAATAAGAGGGAAAAAATATTGTTTCATATGATTTTGACCTCTTTGATAATGAGTGCTTAGAGAAAGATTGTTTTACTTTCTATAAGTACACTGCAGAATTGAGGCTCCACCTGGAGACAGTCCATAACATAACATTATATTTCTCAAATGCAGATCGTAAGTGGAAACTAGGAATTAAACAAAATCCATTATAATGATTCATTCAAGGTTTCGAGAATTGGTTGAATGATATGTAAATGCAATAATTTAGAATTTGTTCGTCATCATGAGAAAGAAACAGAAACAACTCATTTCATATGTAATCGCTCATGTAAATCATATCATTTGTAAATGTTGAGGAGAGATCAATTATCCATCATTTCAGGAAAATATCAAGCTAAGAGTGATTGTCGAAAAAAAGCTTTGAAGAGTCAAGGTTCCTGCAAAATAGGAATCAATTGTACTAGCCAGATTATTTTAACACATACTGCTGATAAATATTGTGCTACTTAGTATAAGTCTCATTATGGCATCCTATCCAACTTCAGCATGTTCATATTCCTAAACAGAGTCGTATTGATGTTGCAACCAAATCAACAAGTGGTGTTTCTGTTACTAGGTGATACATTGTTTCAGTAAACCTAGTGACCATTGTAGTATTTTCCTAAATGTGCAATTCACATGTTTCAGGATTTTAGATACATATAGAAATAGCTTTGATCGAGACAAATTATTACGATCTGATCTCATAACCAGACAAGATGTTAATAATATTGAAAGATCATACCACATCAACATTCAGGATGGAGTACGTCATGAAAATGATTGTGTTGGTGTTGACCTATTGATTGAACAATGCGAGGAATTCGTAGATGAGATTATTTTTAATAAAAGACAAGGTCAAGAGTTCCCAGGGTTGAATAAAGATGATGTCTGCATAATATTGATGAATAAAACACAAGAAGACATGTTGAATAATTTCGAGAGTTCTGCTATATTGCCATTGATAATACCCATGGTTTGAAAAAGTATGATTTCGAATTGACTACCTTAATGGTAATAGAGGAATTTGGTGAAGGGTTCCCATCTACTTTTATGTTTTCTAATAGGAAGGACACACTCATTTATGAAATATTCTTTGATTGTATAGAGAATAAAAAGTGGTGTTATAAATACTCGATAATGTATTCATGACTGATATAACATCCATTTATTATAATGCTTGGTTCAGCATCATGGGGAGTGACGTCCCTAATCGTCTCTAATGTTCCTGTCATATAGATCGAGCTTGGTGGAGAAAATTGAGTAAAATTATTAATACAGATAGAAGAATAAAAGTTTACCAAACTCTCATAGTCCTACAGAATACTTTAGATGTAGCAGAATTTGAAAGAAAACTTGCTTCTGCCTCAAATATTTTGTTGAATGATCCAGAAACAAGAAATTTCGGGACATATTTCACTGCTCACTATGTGTTGTCAATGTTTGTTATATGAAAAAATGTGAAATCAATACAAACATGGTGATTGGTAATGTTCAATTAAATATATTTGTTTACTAATTATGCATGTTCCTGCGCATGATTTGTATGACTTCTTCCACAGTAATATGAAACTCCAGTTTGGGTAAAAACTATTAACAGTATTATTCAACATCTGTCAACATTTCTTCAAGTATTTAAAATTTCTCTTTCCATGTAATTTAATGCTCAATGTGCTGATAAGTATTTTTTATATATTTCAACGTAATTGTCTCATCAAATAATAATTCATTTCATATTCTAGACAGTATGCACAAAACTGTAAAGTACTCTTACCTTGGAGGAAAAGTAGTGAAAAGATTGGATATAGGCATGACAGCTGTGATGAAGTATGTTAGAGACAAAATAGTCTCTATAATTATTGAAATGACAAAAGGAACAAACAATTGTCATATTCAAGACATCCATAAACGTCACAGAACAGCTATAACAATCATTTATGAAATTATTCATGAAGAAGCAAACATCTGGACAGTGAAGCTGAAGGATATCGAATATATTGTTTCAAAACGACTTGATTGTATCCATGAATATGAATGTACATGTGCTGATTTTTATATAAGAGCCACTATATGCAAACACATACATTATATTGCCCTCAAAGATGAAACTTTATAAAATCAAAATAAATCATCAATTCCCAGAGTTACGATGGAATCTGGTGAAACTTCTCAGTGTTTATTTACCTTAATTAAAGGAAGCAACAATGTGCGAAGAGATCCAATCAAGGAAAATATTAGAGAGTGAAGCAATAAAATTGACATCAAAATGGATTTATGCAATAATGAAAGTGATATAGATTCACTATCAGTATTACCTCATGTACTCAAAACACTGGGAAATGATAACAGTCTCTCGTCTGGAACAAATAGGGAATCCAGATTGTTTTCATTTCAAACAGATTCTTCATTTTTAGGTACTATTTTTGCTTAACTAGACTGATATTAACTAGATCTGAGTTTCAATTTATAATCTGTATCATAAATATGATTGTAAATATGTGTTGTGATATGTATATATAAATGAATTGAATAACTTTAATACACTCCTAAGATTTCGAGTTCAGTCCACTTTTTTTGTCATAAGAGTTTTCGTAAAATATACTTTATGGAAAGAATGTCGGTTCTAGGGTAGATCATTAGATTATTCAAAAAAATAGTCTCCTATGTTCTCTCTAGTAATTATCCGAAAAATATACTAGGAAGGAGATTCAATTAGTCCGAGTTAGGTCTTGTGCAGGAAGGTTATTTTCTTTCCTCATATTCACAGAAAATGATGATATTAACTTTTCATTTTCAAGTAGTGTTCTTTGTTTTCTCTAGTAATTACCCGTAAAATAACGTTTTAGGAAGAATTTCCATTTGGCTCGAATTGGGTCTTGTGCAGAAAGGATATTTTCCTTCCTCATACCTATTCGCAGAAAATAATAATATCACCATTTTCAAGTAGTGTCCTTTGTTCTCTGTAGTAATTACCACAAAAATATACTGTCCAGGAGAAAAGTTAATATTAACCTTCTCATTTTCAAGTAGTGTCCTTTGTTCTCTCCAGTAACTATTCGAACAATATGCTTTTTAGGAGGAAGTTTCATTTAGGCCGAGTTACGTTTTGAGAAGAAAGTATATTTCCCTTCCTCATATTCGCAGAAGATGATAATATTATAATAATATTAACCTTTTCATTTTATATTACGCTGAAATATGCCACTGATGTCATCTGACGAGCTCCCTGATTGGCTGTGGTGCGACTGTGCTTCGGCTATGTGCCAAATGCATTCTCGCTAGTTGGTGGCGAGGGGTACGCGAGGAAGAAACGTAGAGACGAGGTCGAAAAAGATGGCTCCGCACTCCGCTGCGAATAGCACATTTTATTTTCGTTTTCGTATTGTTTTGCACAGTCAGTGCTCTTGTACTACTCGATAATAAACTTGCATGTTTGGTTCCTACTTCGAATCATTTCACGACCCACTTCAGTAGGAACGTTTGGGGTACGGACATGCCGAAGATACATGATAATATGATTAATCATTCCATCAATGATCTCAACGTGAAGAAGACTATATTAAGATTGATGAAAATAAAAATCAACAAAACAAAACATCGAAAAATCATGGGTTATGGTTATTTTGCTGCCAGTGTACTAGTGCTGCCGAAATCGCTCTGAAATGCGATGAAAATTTAAAGCTACTGCTATTGCTTACTGTTCCTAGATAGCTCACTGAGGCTACTAATGTCAGCAATATCGAAACATGACCCAAGTTTCATGATTTAAAAAATCAAACTATCCCAAAACACGTTTCAGTCACCTCAGGAACCGCAAAGAGCACTGAAAGGAAGGTATCTTCGGTATGCTCTGCTCGTCATCGTCATATTTGCCAATGGAAATATTCCCAAGAACTTATAACCTCGAAAAAATGAAAAAGAATCCAATACTCATCTCCTATTTCTTAGCCTCCCTAGGTACGCACGATGCTCTACGAACATTATAGGAATTTCTTTTCGTGCGCTCCAGAAGATGACAAAAATCTCGACCTCCACCGCGCATATCTATATATCTTCGGCATGTCTGTACACTTAGTTTTCATGAAGGAACTAACATATTTTTGTCAAGTACCCTACTTGATTCATCTCGATGATTAAAATGTTAACGTTGTAGATTTGCAATGCCAGAAAATTGTAAGAAAATATTTCATTGGGGAATGTATTGAAATGAGAACTCAAGTTTCAATTGATACATTGGGACTATTGAACAAGCCGTTCTATAGTTGGAATGGAGTCTTCGATAGTTTCCATCGTCAACTTTTGTTCCAAAATTAGTTCTTGCAGTTGCCGTTTCTTTTACTGAGACAATAAAATAATGTATATAGAAATATATATGTTCCTAGGAAACACTTTCAGCGTCAAGGAGCTGAAATTGAAGATCAACTCTTCAGAACTGAAAATAAGTCAACTGACTCTGTTATAATTTTTAGAAGTTATGTTCTATCCGCCCCAAACAAGATTATTTACAAAGAAGAAAACTCCACTTCTTACATCAGCAGAAAAAAAGCCTTTTTGTTCAGATGATTATTTTTTCCACTCAACCAACATAATATGCTAACCATTTCCTGATTACGAAACCAAGCAGAATCTACCATAAAAATAAATATATAAAATTGAATAATATAAAAGGTAGGGATAAATCTATTATCTTCTACATAGATATGTTCTCGAAATGGTCAGAAATTTTCAGTTCCAGAACGAATGAATGATGTTGCTGACATTGAAACATCTTTCTCGTCTGTCTTCTACAGGGTGACAATTCATATACCAACTCAAAGATATAAGACATAAGGTCTACTATCTAACTATTTAGTAATGTAAATATTCACACTGCTATTTTTTTCTACTTTTTTTAATTCCTGTCCAATTCTGAAAGATGAATGTCTTCAAATATTCAAATTCTGTGAAGACGCATTTTATATTCTCAAAGCATTAAGTTTGTCAAGAGAATGTATCATCAGGCCATAAACTAAAGAAGATCTGATCAAAGATTACTGAGTTCATCTTCTTTATGACTGAGATCAGTCTCCCTATAACTAGTTGAAAAATTAAACTTGATTTTTTATGAGAAAAAAGTTCAATTTCGAAAATAGATATATGAAGATTGATGATAAATTTTTATGACGAATTCAATATTTTGAAACTGTCATGAAAACAAAGAACAGATGAAACGAATTCCATCAACTTTTTGAAAATACACATTATAACACCTGACAATACAAAGATACCCATCAATATGTGGTTTTCACCATTGACTCTGCCATCGAGATTCAGTCGCCTACTTAGTCGCTAAATAGGACTTCCTCTTCAGAAGTGACAACCCTCTTCCTATAACGTCAGCAACATCATTCCTTTCGCAGCTATAAGCGCTTTTATAGTTACCCTGATAGTGATTATCTAACTTTTCTATCCACCTCCGCTAACGAGTTCCCCATTTTGAACTAGTACGCTTTTCTAACCCCGAAAGTGCCTCACTTCCTAGTAGTGTTGACTCTTTATAAAGTCCGTGTGGTGGGACACGACGTTAGAGACGATGTTGTCTTCGATCTCCATGCCGTTGAGGATCTGCTCTCGAGTCAGAGTGACCTCGGAGCTGCTGGTTGGCGTCACGAAAACCACCCTGGTCCTTCTTGTTTGCAACAGGTTTCCGATAACCAGCTACGAAAAGAATAGAATAGAATTTATTGATATCATAATATCAAATAATGACATGACTGGTCAGAAAGAACAAATTAAAATTGATGTCTAGCCGAAACTGGAACATTTACCTCAAAATATTAAAATTGGCCAAAATATAGGTCAATAAATACAATATACAATAACCTAATACAAAACTAGAAACATACAGGTACATCAAGGATTCAGATCAACGTATTAGCAGTTTGGACATAATTCAACGATTATTTTCAAAATATTCTTCAACCGAGTATGGACACATGTCTCTTAAATTTATGCACCAAGGTAATATCTATGAAACATTGTGGGAGACTGTTGTATAGTTTAATTCCCATTACTCTAGGTGATCTCTTACAGATTTCTATTCGCTGGTGAGGTATAGAGAAGTCTGATTTATATCTTGTGTCATGAGCATGAATATCATTATTTCGTAAATGATCGTTTTTATTTCTATGAACTGATGTGATTAAATCTAATATACAGGGTGTCTATAAAAGGTTGGGACATAGCTCGGCTGTGGACTCCTGGGATAAAAACAAGTTGATTTAGGCCAACTCACCTATATCCAAAATCGTCTCGTTGAGTTGGTACAAGGAGTTGAAGTTTTTTTGGAAGAAAATAATTTTGCTCATAAAAAGAGTAGGCTGAGATCGATTTCCATTATTTTTGGCAGTAAGTCACGTTTTGAGATGTTTTTGATCATCATCAGTGACCTGCAAGTGTTTCAAGCAACCATGTTGCCGTACAAATTTGGTGATAACTTTTCAGAGGTCAGACTGGAAACTTCCAGTTTTTTTTTTCAGAAAGATATTCCCTTCAGAAATATTTCTTGTATCGTGTTAATTTTTGATGAGTTTCGAGGTTCATTTGGAAATAAATAATTTCTGATATGATACATCCTCCGCATTTTTGAAAATTAATCTCATTAGTCGGACTGTTTATTGATCATGGCTACAATGCATTCCTATTGTAAACAAACCGATATGTTGCTGGTCCTCGCGGGCTTTACAAGAACTCTCGCGTTACAAATTTAGCGATAACTATTCAGGACCTAAGGTGAGCACTTTAACGCCTAGTTGGCTAAAATCAACTTATTTTTATCCCAGGAGTCTACAATCAAGCCATGTCCCAACCAGATTATTTTTCTAAAAAAATGCATAAGATGCCTCAGATCAGAAATTATTTATTCGCAAATGAACCTCGAGACTTATAGAAAATTAACAAGATACAAAAAATATTTCTGAAGGGAATATCTTTCTGGAAAAAAAACTGGAAGTTTCCAGTCCGACCCCTAAAAAGTTATCACCAAATTTGTACGGCAACATGGTTGTTAGAAACACTTGCAGTTCACTGATAATGATCGAAAACATCTCAAAACGTTATTTACCGTCACAGAACATGCCATGCCATAAATTATGAAAATCGATCTCAGCCTACTCTTTTTATGAGCAAAATTATTTTTTCCAAGAAAATTTCAACGCCTTGTACCAACTCAACGAGACGATTTTGGATATAGGTAATTTGGCCTGAATCAACTTGTTTTTATCCCAGGAGTCCACAGCCGAGCCATGTCCCAACCTTTTACAGACACCCTGTATAAATGCCATGAATAGTTGGAATTCGAAAAATAGATGGATAGAAAGAATGTTGAAATTAGGGATATATCTAATTGCTCGATTTTCAAAAACAGAGAAACGCTGACCCAGGGATCTAGAACTTGATTTTTGTGAAACATCCATTGATGAAAACCGCACTTCGATATCTCTAACCGATTTCGAGATATAGGTACCTAATCTCATATAATAAATAAATAAGATATTTATTGAGGAAAGTATAGTATACAAATATATAAGGATCAAAGTACATTAAAGAGAATAAATATCACAATGCGATAAGTGTAAAACACTTGTTTCGCTTGATAATTAAATAACTTAACCTAAAAAGTAGCGGGTATAAATATCACAAGGCGATAAGTGTAAGAGCACTTGTTTCGCATAATAATAAAATAACTTAACATTAAAAATACAGATGAGTAATAGAATTAAAGGAAAGTGATATTAATAACAGTGTTACGAAGAAAATTAGGAAAGTCAATACAGATATTATTGTTACAAAAATATCTAAATAATATTCAAAAAGAAAAAGGGTTTGGCATACAAGGCGTGACTTTCTATCAATCGGCGATTCTCCAATGTCGCTCACTCCTATAACTTTTCTCATCACTGAAGATAAAACAACGATATTTGCGGGTTGTGTATAATAGTTCAATTCACATTTTTTGACATATTTATTCGCTTTGCAGTTCTTCCCGTTTGACCGGAAATAGATAGATTAGATAAATAATTTTATAAAAATTTGTTACGTAACAGGAGAGTATTTTTGTTAGAAGTTATAAAAAATGTGTATTCAGTCCTATGACAGAATTTGCACCTAGATGAATGAACTTCTGTATAAATGACAAATAGAGTCATTTTCATTTCTCGACTGTGAAAGTGTGTGGTATCAAATTACACGTAACAAAATGATCTTACATAAAAAGCTGACAAGCTCCCCCATTCCATTTGAAAAAATCAAGTCAACTGGAAAAATTCATATTTGCGATTTTTAACTGATTCTTAAAAATACTGCGAAGTCATAAATCTTTCACGTATTTTTCAAATGTTGCTTGATAAAGAATGAAGCGATTTATACCTGTCATAGCATTCTAGATCAAAAAATAAAAATTTGAATAAAATGACTCCATTTGTCAAATAAGTGTTGGATTCAGAAAGTCATTCTCGATAAGTAATTTTTTCAACACTTTATTCAGGTGCATATACTATCAAGTCTCTACGTCTAAAAAAAACGAAATTATCAATATAATTCAAGTGCTTTTGTT